>PVKB01002898.1:0-241071 GCA_004027205.1 Ctenodactylus gundi
CCCCGTGCTGAGCACACTCCCTGCAGTTCACACGGGCGCTAAGCCGGCACGTGCAACTTGTGGTCCTGGGACAGCACTGGATGAAGCCAAACACAAATGCATAAACTTTCTTAAAGCATGATGGTTATCTTGTTTTTGATTTTTTGATAACTTAATTCCATGGTTCCCAAGTGATATCTCTACAGGTAGACCACGCATGTCCAGCATGAGACTGCAGGTCACCAATAGCCCTGAACAGCTAACAACATGAAAAGACCATAACTCTTAACATTGTTATATGACTTTTATTTTTCACAACTTGACTGCATTATGCTCACAGGAGACAAGAAACGGTGTGTAGAGGAAGGCATAGTGCAGTGCTAACTCTGCCTCTGGCACCTGCCACATACAGTTGGAAGAATCTAAACCAGCATGAATCAGATGTTACAGGTGCTTGTGTGGCTTGATGAATAAAATGCCGCAATTATCAATAATCATATTTTAGTGCCTGTGAAGACAGGTATTCATTGTTATTATGCAGACACATAAGTTTTCTTATTTAATTGCTAAACTTGAGCATGTGTTATTTCATAAAATAATTTAATAAATTAAAATAGATTTTTAACAGCTCTGGCATATCATATTTTATATGCAGCCCAAAACAACTTCCCTTCACTCAGTGTAACTCACAGGAGTCAAAAAGTTGGACACCCATGGTCTAAGGGAAGGCTCTATAGAGCAGAGGCTCGCTTCACCATACACTAACGTGCATAGGGAGCACGTGGGATTCAAGAGGGGGCGGCCAAGGGAGGCACTAGTCCAAGCACAGCAGCTCTAGCTGCTCCTTGCAAATCTACACTCAGCTCCTCAAGAACGAGAACAGATATGCGACAGGAGCAGTCCCTCTCCACCTTTTGACCAGTGCTGGATTCAGAGTCACAAACTGTTAAGGAATCCTAGCAGTCACTTGCATCCACCCCTTTTCATACTCAGAAAGGTTAACTTGCTTTATTCGAAAACATATGGTCTATACAGCTTGGATACTCCTTACTCATTCTAATCTTGAAGCATCTTTTAAGATACGGGACGAGAGGCAGTGGGTATGCTTCTCAGAGGAATTTGATAAAATACAGAAAGGTTACCTTGGTGGTGATGGTGAGGGTAACCTGCCTTTTCCCATTCTTTCTATCCTAAAAACTGTCTAATCAAAGTCATCTGATTGCTCACAAGATAACAGCCAAAAATCAGTAGACTGATTCTAATATCTAACCTCAGAGTCTGGCTCTAAAATAAATAACTGTAACACCTTCAAATCCCCTGGAGGTTTCAACCCAATGCTTGGGCTGATTCCAGAATTCTAGAATCCCAATGAGAGATTCCGTTCTAGGCATCCCCAAAGAAATCCTGAAGTGTTCCCAGCAAAGTCAATTCAGAGCTCTAGAAAGATCTTGCAACTGATCGACTGTCCCAAGATTCTCTGCTCTGAGACCTAGCTGAGCAATACTGAGTTTCCCAAGAGCCTCATATTATTTCTTTTCTGCATTTTTAATTTGAATATGAATGTACTACAGATTTAATACCATGCTACTTACATGCAACTTGGGGAAACTGTGCCTGTATATATCACTTTTGACCCCTTTTCCTCCCTCATTCCCTTCTCATCCTCTTCCCCCCTCCCATTCCCAGAGTCTCTTCCTTTTCCTAGCAATCCATCATCTCTCTTCCTACCGTCTCTCACATTAAAATCTTGTTATACTTGTATTTATGGTAACCCCATCCGATAGACGCTCTGCAATACTTAATCTTTTGTGTCTGATCCACTTCACTGAGCATTACTGACTCAAAGAGACGAGACTCCATTTTCTTGCAAAGTTTCGTACCTATCTTTCGTTATGGTTGCTTTATATTCCATGTGTGTATATATATATACATTTTCTTTATCCATTTCGATGTTGATGACCATGTAGGTTGTTTCACCCTCATATTATTTCCTAGTACTTCAAGTCCCCAGCTTCTGGCAAAAGGACCAGTGATTTCAGCATATTTAAGACCTATAGGATACATTTCAAGGATATTATATTCCACTGTCATAAGAGGTTAAAAAGAAAAAAAGAAGAAGAGATTATCCTCCTTTTGGTTTTGACTGTAAGAGTTCTCCAAAGAAGAAGAAACAGCAACCACTCTCTTCCCTGGTCATCTCTTCCCTTCTCAGAGTAAGATGGAAACAAGTCTGAGAACCCAGCAGCTCATCTTGTGCTGGTGTCTCCCAGCAACGGGTCAACCTCTCATCACTGCAGACCCTCCAACACCACAGAGCCTCCAGGAAGCCACTTCCAATTTCAAGTTGCTCTTGTGACTGTTTCTGACCCACTTCCACTCAAGGCATCTCTCCCTAGGATCACTGATTCAAAGTCAAAAGACTCTATGCAAATGTATCACTTGAAGAATTCTAGGTGTATAAATCCCACATGATTCTTGATGGACAGATTGTTCTTACAGTTGGACAAATGGGTCAAGTGAACTCAGTTTAAGAGAGAAAATGACTTCGCCTCAACAAATCAGGAAAGGTATCCAGTACTGCAAGGCAACGCTACTTTCAGTTAATCTTCTTGGCTTCGAATTGAGACAAGGAGCTCCTTTTCCTTACACAGCAAGGGCCTTTGTGGTATAGCAGAGCCATGGATGTAACAGTGGGGTACAAAGCACGGGGATTTCTGTTTTCCATTTGTTTGAAAAGGGAGGAAAATAGAAACAGAAAATCCAGCAGTGGGATAATTACCTATGAGTTGTATACAGCCATAAAGACAATGGCACCGATTTAGAGACAAAAGGAAATTTCGCTATCCAACGTTCTACCAATATATCTGTGGAATTTAATTCTTCTATGCCAGTGTAGTTATATATTCAATAGCAGGACACTAAGAAGCCGAGAGAGAGACAGAGAGAGGGAGGGTAGTGTTTGGACTTGGCCTTGGCAAAGACTACCCTTCTTGTTGGCACTATGGGATACAGCACAAGCTCAGCGACTCTGCTTGCCAATTCAGCCTCAGAAATTATTGTGCTCTTATCTTTGTTCAAATTTTGTGAAATGATTACAGCGCACTTGGTGATTTGCTCCTCTTGTGCTGTGCAGGCGCTAGTCCACTCCTTCGCCTTGAGAAATCCACATGGCATTACACGTGTTAATAGAGGTGGCAACAAGGCAGACAAATTATAAAAAAAATTATAAACAAATTATAAAAAACAGCAGTTCAGCAGGTGGAAGGCTTCTGCTATCGTCCTCTGAGTTTGAATTTAGACTTCAGTAGCTACGCAGGATGCCCTTAAGCCCCCCTGGGCCTCATCGGTAACATGGCAAAAATAATTCCGAATTTAACGAATCAATATGTGCAAGACACAGAGCGAGTAGCGCCCAAGCAGAACTGTCTGCTCTGGCCAGCTCCAAGGGCCCCACGCTGCACTCATTCCGCGGAAGCGGCACTCCCTGGAGGTAGCTAGGCAGGGGGAATGCTCTGGGGCAGGGGTCCTGCAGCCAGACCGGCTGCAAATTCCAGCTGCGTAAGCCTTAGAAAGCTACTTTATGCGCCTCCATTTCCTCATTTATAAAAAGAGAGTTATACAAAGATTCAGGTATAGATTAAAGGCCAGGAGATATGCTAATGCTTTGGCAAAAACAGCGTTCCACAAGCAGCAGGCGGCTGTCTGTGGTTCTCACTATGTCTTCAGCCTGATCCACGTCTGACCTGGTCAGCTCTGCCTCAGAGATGTGAATCCTAACACTCGCCCCCGATGTGGCCGAGTCCTCTCAATTCCCACCTGGTCCCTGCTCTCAGCATCCTTCCTCCTGTTGCCCTACTTAACTTGGAGCCAGCTTCTTTGGCTGCCTACCTGCTTTATCTGGCCAGACTGACTGCTCCGTATGCTAACGCTGGCATGCCTGCCCAGACCTCCTCTGCCTCCCAACAAAGCTGCCCTGAAGCACTCTGCCTCTTCCTGCCATGCCTTGCTGTGCCCAGCACTCTTACACTGGCCACTCCACTTGCCTGGCCTCTGGCCTCCATCCCTCCCATTACCACCCCTGGGCTGCCCCTCCTGTTACAAACCACTGCTCATAAAACCAACTCTGGGAAGGTCCTGTAAAGGATGCCACTAATGAACTGCACCAAGGACAGAAGAACTCAGTGAGAAAGGTGGTAATAAACACAGCCAGGAGATTGAGCAGAGACAGAAAACCCTTGGACACTCAGAGAAATAATGAGTATATGGACAAGCGCCTCTCCTCCCTGCCATTCTTCATGGCCTCAGGAGAAATAATACTTCATAATTCATAAAAGAGTGAGTGTAGGTTAAGGTAAAAAAAAGTTCCTGAGGCCTATTCAACTTGCTAGACAATGACAGATCCCTCCCTGTGATTGACATATGACTCAGATTCTCTTGCTTTCTGAAAATGCTGGTTTTTTAAAAAAAATCTCTTGGCAAAAACATTCCACAAAACTACAATTCTCATGAATGCTACACAGCTTTATTTTCTACTATTTTCCAAAATAAGCCTCCGAGACCCATCCAGTTGATCTCTTCCTTGTAGCCTATATATCACTTAACCAATGTTGTCAATACTAATTTAACAATTCCAGTTCTCAATTACTGGCTGCTTCACACCACCACCACCACCACCGGCATAGGGACACTAAGATCAGCAGGATGCAGTGCATCCTCAGGAACCTGGCTGGGGATGGTGCTAACAGCAACGATACAGAAGACAGAAATTGACCCAAGGAGACAGTGGCAATCACAGCTCTCACGTTTTCAGCAGCTCTGATGAGAGTTGGGGAGCAATTTGATTCCTTTATCTGCAAAGCTTCAGCAGGAGTGGGAGGCAGGAAAGGGAGAAGGAACGGAACAGTTTTGGATCAGGTAGAAGAGAATCAGCCGCCAACTTACTACCTAGCCTTAACAAACCATGTCCTCCAAAGGTGAGATTCCTTCAGTACCATGCGCCCAAGTTTACTCTTATGAGTAAACAGTTTCATTTTGGATTTTTATATATAAATTGTGTGAAATTTTCTTTTCTATTTTGTTTCTCGGTAAGATTGCATGCTTTTCCCTTTGAGGGAAAGCTGTTCTTGACTTGATAATCCCTTAATCACACACACCCATAAATGCTTATCAGTACCTAACATCTTCTCCCAACAAACATGAGATTGTGCTGGCTCCTGTTAGCAAGCTTCCAGCACGGAGCCTCCAACTGCACTTAAAGACCTAAATCCTTAACACAGTCTAGCATGGCCCCAACATACCTCCTCTTAGTCCCTCATTTTGAACACCTGACCCCTCTACAGCCAGCTCAGCCACCTGCGACACATCACACTGTAGCCCATCATCAGGCTTTGTCTATAATTCTACACTTCCCGCCTCCCCCCAGTCCTAACCCCAGTGAGCATATATTTGTAAGATGTGTAAATTGGTATCTGTTACTTGAATGTGAGTTTTATGGAAAGAGAGATTTGGTTGCTTTATACTCACCTTACATTCCCATTGCCTACCATTACTGCCTTGTATATGGATGGCTTTCCGTAAATACATCAATAATTCATGACAGCCTTGAACTTCTTGGCTATGTCTGCACTTTGGCTGCCAAAACAGTGCAGGGTCTAACAAAAAGTCTTGCAAAGTACAATGTAGGTATTTTTTTGAGCTAAGAAAACCCTGAATATGAGCATCCCTGGAGAGTCCTCACCAAACAGTCTTCATGCCCTAATTGGGACATAGAGGTCCTGTTCCAACTCAGAGTCTTACAGATTAAATAATGGCATATGGTACTGTTTTATGTTTATATGTGACACAGAGACACTGTTTTATCTTTATTTCAAAAAATATAATTTACAATGTGTCTCCTTTTTCTTTTGTTTCTGTTTCTTGGTGAGGGAGATGAGAGCTCAAGATCTTCAGTGACTTCATACTTTACACATGATGCCCCCTCTAGCTGGACGTCAGCTATTTCCACTCTGCCTCCCCACCCTTGGTGGCGGCTGCTGCTGCTGCTCCTCCTCCTCCTCCTCCTTCTTTTTTGGAGACAGGGTCCTGCTCTACAGTCCAGGCTGGTCCTGAACTCACTATGGAGCCCAGGCTGGCCTTGGACTCAGGACAATCTGCTTGCCTCAGCCTCCTGAGGTCTGGGATTATAGGCGTCCACTACCATGCCCAGCTTATGTGGTGCTGGGGAATAGAACTCAAGTACTTAGTGCTTGACTACTGAGCCATTCCTCAGCCCCCTTGGCTTCTGTTGGATGAACTTATTCCTTCTTTAAGGTCCAATGTAAGACCTTGCCTCAGACAATGGTATTCCTTTTGAACTCCAGTAGTACTCCATTCTCCCATACTTCTACCAGTAGCATAACCACACTGCAATATGATTCATTAAGTAAATCTGTTTCTTCCACTAAAAAGTGAACAACTCAAAAGCAAGAACAGTGTTGTATTTAGCTTGGTACCCCTCATGCCATGTATCACAGAAGATTCACAATAAATCTTGGCTGCAGGAACTACACAACAAACATGACAAGTCACATTTTGAGCCTGGATTTCTATTCTCCTCTTTCATAATCTTTGTAGCCTCATCTGGGACCTTACAGTAAGTCAACAGACAAGCAAACAAGTCAGGAATCTGTAAGGTCAATTTCAAAGCTACTGTAGTTTTAGAAAATCAACCACAAAGGGCAAAGTGGTGTCGGGGAACTGAAGTCTGTGCTGGACTTGGGTCAGTGATAGAGCCACTCTTCTTAGGTAGGATTTATGTTTATGGGCAGAGGGGATATTGGTAAAGGATGGGTGGATAGTAATGGGAGGGACTGGAATAATTCCCAAGACTTTGCTTTGGAGTGATACCTCTTTCCATGTGGGCAAAAGTGCCAGGCCACATATGCTTCAAAAGCAGAAACTACATTCTACTCATCTTATTATTATATCCCTTTCTGACCCAGTGCCTATTACAAATAACTGGAAGGTAGAAGTTTAATAATTGCAGTGAAAAAGGCCACCTAAACTTGCTTACACAGATAACCACAACAGAACACAGCATGGAGGGGACATGCACCTCAAGTTTTATCATGTTTTATGCAGCTTTAGGCCCGAGGCTCTCTAGGGAACCGGAACACTTGGCTGTACCAGAATACTGAGTTTAGGATAGCCATTACATGTGCCTATGTTCTTGCCAAAAGCTGGAGTGCCAAAGTCATGTGTCCAACTTATATTTCATATCCCTAAAAGGACACTGATAGCTACCACACAGTCTCTTCCCCACATCTGTCTATGTGAAGCCAGTTGACCAAAATCCATCATACAGGTAGTACCTTGGCCTGAGGATAGAGTTAATAGGATTGATAAACCTTCACATTATTAGGTAAAAGAAAAATATGTTTGCATTTTATTACAGTAAGTTTATTTGGACTTTTTTTTCTTTGTGGGTAAGAGAGGGAAAAAGAAAGTATTAGGGACTGAGCCCTTTACACTGAGCTGTATCTTCAATTCGTTTTGTTTTTTTATTTTAATGCAGAGTCTCCACTAAGTCACTAAATTACCCAGGCTGGGCTCAATCTCACTGTTGTTCTGTCTCAGCCTTCCAGCATGCTGACTTACAAGCCTATGCCACTAAGCACGGCTTGGGCATCTTCTCATTGCAGCTACTCAGCCAACTCATACCACCATCAAAAGTAATAAAAAATAAAAAGCTCATCAGAACAGGAACAACATATAACCAGAAAAATATGCCCAGAAGACAAGAACTGGACTCAAAAGAAGGTACTTCATTAAGTTATGTTATTTCTTCTAATTCTTTTTTCATAAAATGCCAAGAAATCCAAGATGTTGGGCCATAATAGCAAATCTCCACCTCTCTGTCACCATGAAAACAGGGCATTTTTCTGTGCATATTTAGGCTATTTATTTTCTGAAACCAATAATGTGGAACAAAAACAAAATGCTTGTGAGCTATACTCAGGCAAACAGATAACACACACAGCCAATTTTATTCTACTCTCTCAAAGCCCAAATTTTTCAAAGAAAATCTTCAGTTCTATTGAGGATTTAAGTAGATCACTATCAAGAGAAAAATATGTACTACCTTTTAACAAAGCCCATAAGAATTTCCTCATAAAGATTTGGATTTTTAGTTTGATTTCCCTTAGTTCTCAGTCCGCTAGGTCATTTCCTTTGTAGTAGACTGATGGAAAACTGACTGGAGCACTGAGTCCAAAGCCTTCCCTCAGGAGGCACAAGTAGAAACAAACTGAATTACTTGATTTAAATTCCAGTTCTCAGAAGTGATTCCTGTATCAAATATTCATGTGGAATAACAATCATCTCCATAGGCAATATACAAATTTGGGGACAAAGAAAATGATATACGGTTGTCTTCAGAGAAAACAGAGGAGAATGTAAAACATAACCAACAGTTTCAATTTGCCAACGTGTCTCATAAGTCCAAAAGCCTAAGCAAATCACAGGCTTCACTAACACATATGCACGTACGCACATGTGCTCACACGGCTTTGCAAGGTTGTCTGGCAATGAGTATTTTTTCTAATAATGTAAAAATGAAATCTCACATAGTTGAGAAAGGCAGAAGAATTTTAGACAGCCATGTACAAATAAATATTTAGTTGCTATGTATCCTCTCACATACACACACACATACACACTCACTGCTTTTTCCAGGCTTTACAGAGGAGGCTGAGCTACAAATACTGTGTGACCCTCTGGTCTTGTGTACCTCAGAAATCCACTTCCTTTTAGATGAAAATGGCAATAGTATCACAGTTTTCAAAAACAATACTTCAACAGATTTTTTTTTCTACTGGTTTGTCTAAGTTACTCTTCCAACACTGAATTAACTTTAAATAAATATGGAATACCACAAAATGGCCAAGTAACAACTAATATATAGAGAAGCACTGTCAAATCATTTTTTAGACTCCTTTAAAAACCTAGTGATAAGTACGGATCATGTGAATATGGAACAGCAGTTTTAACAAGATTTGGAAAAGTCAATATGGAATGGCAGAGATACCTACAGATACTAATAATCCATTCCAGAAATCAAAGAGGCATAAATTCATAAACACATTGCTAAGGCTCTCAGCTCTATCAGCAGACATTAGGAAGAGTATTACTAGTAAATGTTCAGATTTACCTAACTTCATGAGAAATTATGAACTTTTCTGAGCAAGATGTCTTTAAGATCTTGAACTGAATGACAGTGTCAGGCAGATGGCTATGGGCCTCAACGAATATGAGTCTGCTTTTAAGCTGGGCATGGTGACACATGCCTGTAACTCTAGCACTTGGAAGGCTGAGGCAGGAAGACTGCCACGAGTTCAAGGCTAGCCTGGGCTACACAGTGAGCTCAAGACCAATGTGGAATACAGAGGGAGACCCTGCCTCAGAAAAAAAAGGGGGGGGGGAGTAAAGTCTATTTTTTTCTGTACTCACCCTCCAACTACTTGTCTCAGCACTCAAGAGGCTGAGGTGAAGGACTGCTATGAGTTCACTACAGCCTCAGTTCCACAGTGATTTCAGCACCAGGCTAGACTACAAAGCAAGACCCTGTCTCAAAAATATTAAGTTAATGAGAAGACTATTGGACTAAGACTATGATAGACATTACATCCGTTAGATGACTAAACTGCAGCACACAATTGTTCATGTGTATGAAGAAGAGCGTTAGTCCTTAAACTGTCATTTCGTCCTACAGGTCTGACCTTACAGCCATGAAGCAAGTTACTCATCCTGTAAAATCCACTCTTAAAGGGTGACACGACACTGCTCACAGCTGTAGGTCCCATTTCTAAAATTAATCTTATTTTACATTAAAAGGAAGCAATATAAACACTGATGTACATTTTATTCATATATCCACCATTTGCCAGAAATTTTTACAAAGTAGACAGGACACAGCACCTGGCCTGAACTTCCAAGTGGCACTTCTTAAAGCTCAAGAAGAGCCTCTGCCTGCATTCTATGGGCAGATAGAGACCATGTTATTTATTAATTTATGGTGCAGCTTCCAAAAATGAAACCCCATCTGACCCTTTAATCCATCCTTGACTACACTCCCACGTCCTAACTGCTGATCACTCCCCTTGCACACTACTGGGCACCATACTGGAAACACCAGTGGCTTCCCATGCTGGTCTCACACTCAGCAGTCTCATCAAGCCTTCCTGGACTGGGCCTAGGAAGTACCCTCAGCTCACTCTCTCACATATGCTAGCTAATAATCTCATGAGAGAAAATATGAAGAAACAAAGAAGGCTTCATGCTAGAAAGAAAAGTTCTCTGCATACTGAGTCTGCTGTCAGATCATTTGGTTCAATCTAGTAGGAGAAGAAAAGCCCAGCCCAAATGCTCTCTGCTAGCACTACTAGGACCTGAGAGCCACCCGCAGACTAATCCCTTACTGGGTGTCGCAAATCGAACTATTACGGACCATCAACGCAAGAAGTTCCCTCAGACTTGTTTCAAAGATTGCTCCTTTTCCCCTCAGGTGCCAAAAGTAGTCACCACCTACCACACAGAGACCATTCTGGAAGCAAATATGGACACAGCACCAAGTTAAGAGCTGAACACCAACACTCACAGCTACTGTAGGCCTGGTGGAATGGGTACACTAACCCCCTTGGCAAATCTAACAGAGAAAAATGCACTCCAATTTTCCAACAAGAAAACCAAGGGACAGATTTTCAAAATTAGGTAAAATATGGGTTCAGATGAGCTACTTTATCCACTGTACAGATAACCTCCACAATGTATTAGCATTAACATGCCAACCACCTTGGGCTCTTGGTACAAATTAATTGACAATGATGGATAGGCTATTTGAACTTCAAGAATTAAATCTTTATACGGCCATGAATATTCTTTATGTTATACTAACTACTGCAGGTCGGGATGCTTCAATTGTGCAGCTTGGCTGGGCTCAGAAGCAAAGTGAACACTGTTTCACGCTCTTCATTTCTCTCCAGGGGCTACTCTGCCTGACTTTGGATTGCTTTTACCGTGGACATCATCCTCAAAAAAAGACTTGGGGCAGAAAGCCTAGAGCAAGGTACATCGTGATGATGCATCCAAGAGAAAGGAACTTTGTTGGTGCTTTAAACTAAAGAGAAGAAAAAAAGCATTATCGAGTGCACCAAACCTGGTGCGTAGATTTGGCAAGCCAGGACGCATACCTAAAAAAGTGCAATCACAAGGTCACACATTCACACCTCGGCAAGAGCTCTATGTCAGTGTAAATCACCATGCCAGCACTTTTTCTCTTCTCGTCATTTTATTTTATTTTGCTAAATTTAGTGCCATTAAAAATGCTGCTAAGTCAGGTAACTTAGTACCTTTGTGCAAGGAGAGTGAATCACAGTTTTGATAGACTCGCCAACACGAATGCCTTCCCTTTTGTATATTTCCATTCCTAATGACAACGTCCCAGTCACTATATGCCATATTCTGGCATTCACTCTTGAGAATATATGTATCTGAATAAATTTGCCTAAAACATATCCTTATATAAATTTGATTAGATTAGACTAAACTCCTCTTTTGAAATTTAATTCCCTGAAATCACTTTATATATTCTCTTTGTTATCAAATAATTTATTAGCAACTGAATTGTAACATTTCAAGGATAACAATCTAAAGTTAGAGTATATTACAGTCTTTATGGAAACTGCTACATGTAATCAGCTGAAGTTCAGTGTTATTGTTATATTTCCTATCCACCTCCCAAAAAAAGTCAACGGGGAACAAGTCAGCAAGGGAATAGGTAAGCCAGTCTCAGTCTCCTTAAATAAGGACACAACTTTCTCTCTTTATTCCTCTAAATTTCCCTCTCACTTATTCACCTTCACTTCCTGTCACCCCACTGAGCTCTCTGGCCACTAACTGCCTGAAACCTTATCTAATATATTAGTCTTTCCTGTCATCATTTCATCCACACCTTCGTGGTATCTAAAAACCTTCAGGCTACACCATAGTGGATAATGGTCTGATTTTTATAAAAAATCTCAGTATTTGCAGGTGCAGTCTCATAACTGCAAGACCTCCTCTGGTTTCTCAATGTTACTGCTTTAGTCAGCTTGGCCTGCTCTCTTAAAAAACACTACAGAGGGGAATAATTTGAAAAACAAATATTTATTTCTCTTCATTCTGGCAATCAAAAAACTAAGCTTAAGCCACAAGCAGGTACAGTGACTAGGGTGGCTTGTTTCTTGGTTTGCATCAGGCTACCTCCTTAGTCTCCTCACAGGGTGAGGAAAGGGTGCTCTGGTTTCTCTTCCCCTTTTGTGAGGGTACTAACCCATTGTAAGGGTTCTGCTCTCATGACCTAATCACCTCCAAAGGTCCCAGCTCCAAATACCATCAAAATGGGCACGAGACATTTTCAAACATTCAGTCCACAAAAACTTCCCAACAATCCTTCCATAGGTAGTGTCAGTACTTTCCTTATACAAAACTTTACCAATTTCCTTAAGTCATTTATCTCTTTTCTTTTTGCCATCAATAAATTACAAAAAGAAATTAATTTTCAAGTATAAGAAGCTTATAGAATACCACATAACCTCAACCAGCAACGAGACTCACCACAACGCATCATAATCAAAACCTAGGAAATACAACATTAATACAGAATATTAAAAGCAGAAAGAGAAAAACAGGCATTATTCTACCAAGGCAAACCCATTTGAATGACTGCAGATTTCTCAAGGCAAACTTTAAAGATCTGGAGCAAGATCTTTCAAACTTCAAAAGACATAAGTGTCAACTCTGGTTGTTGTATCCAGCAAAATTAGCCCTGAAAATTGAAGAAGTAGTAAAAAAATTCCATGGCCAAGAATTCCTACAGAAATTTGACACCACTAGTGCAGCACTGCAGAAAATACCTGAAGGAATCTTTGAGAGAGACAGAGAGGCAAGTAGCACCAAAAAAACATGGTGGAAAGGAAGTATCTAAAGAGAAAGTGTGACCAAAACAAAGATTGGTATTTGAATCATTTGATTGGTATCCTTCTAAAAGAGTACCAGCTGTCTCATAAAACCTGTGAATCTTCCCTGATAATTATTGTTTTTAACAGTATATAAGTTTGCAAAACATAATAACTATATTCAACATAAGGAATTAGTATAAAAATTTAAAAATATGTATGCATTAATTTAGGGATGAATAGGTAGGTAAAATGATAAACCAAATCTGGCAAGATATTAGTAATTAGTGAAATGTGAGTAAATAATTTATGCAAGTTAAAAAAAATTCTGAAATACCTAAGCATGCCACTCAGATTGCTTTATGTATATAGTATATTTGTGTGATATAGATTTTAGTTCATTTAATGTAGCAGTTCTAGACAGACTTACGCTCATGTAATGTAGTGATTCACTCGTTTGGTCTTGGATGTAAGTTTAGCCTAAGAAAGCTGATCGATGCAATGACAACCTGAATGTCTTCTGAATGTACAGATAATTACCTTGTAGTACTCAGCTAAGGAATTTGAAATTTCACTTCTCTCTTTTTCTTTCTCATGTTTTTTAACCTTATGAATTTCAATGTTATAGTTCTCTTCTTATGTGGACTGGTGAGTGAAGCCACATTAAAGAATCTCAACAAAGATATAGTAAAATAAAGGAAAAAAAGAACTTCTGGCAAATTACTCCAATAAAGGGCTCTGTTGGACCCAGAGAAGTGGCATCAAGATAAGGCCACTGCAGCCCATTCTAGAGGTGGGAAGCTGAGCTAAAGGAGAGGTGACTTGAGTGAAACAAGTCAGACACAGAAGATTAAATATATTAAGTGTAGTATTGTTTCTCTGATTTGGTAAACCCAGAACACAGGCATTCGATAGACCCAAATGAGTGTGATAGTGGGAGTTACGGGATGATGGGGAGCATATTGTAGGGCCTAAAATGGGGAGGGAAAGGGATCATAATATTGATACGATATGCATATGCACAAAACATTCAAGTTCATTGTAAACATTACACATTGCATTATATATTAATAAAAATGGTGGGGAAAAAACTAATTCCTTGAATATAACATAGACTGACACCATTCAGGCGTCTGAGGAGATGTTTCTCATTCTCTCCCACATTCTGTTACTGTTCCCCTGTATCTTTTGAAGCCTGTTTCTTGGGCTCTCATCCTATTTTTCCAGACGTTATGTGACAGCCTCTTCACTGACCCTCCTCCTTCTACCATGCCACCCTCTCACTCCCCACACTTCTTTCCAACTACCAAAACACTCCACAAATCTGACTACATGACTCTTTGCTGAAATAACAAGATAGTACCCTTTCTCTGGGATCAAACTGGAACTTC
Source organism: Ctenodactylus gundi (assembly GCA_004027205.1). Classification (NCBI taxonomy): domain Eukaryota; kingdom Metazoa; phylum Chordata; class Mammalia; order Rodentia; family Ctenodactylidae; genus Ctenodactylus; species Ctenodactylus gundi. Next base: position 14,342 of record PVKB01002898.1, read on the forward strand.
TTCAGGAATCAAGTACCAACTACTTTTGGGTACTATTTTGAGACTGGTGCAGTCTTCTCTCTTGCCGTAATTCCTCATGCCGTAGCTCTATCACACCATACTACAGGCTCCTGCACCACTCATATTTGCTGTCCCAGATTTCTGATCACATTCACCCTTCTTTCTTCAAAAAAAAAAAAAAAGTTTGTATTTCATTTCCCACAGGTAAGTTTATCTACTGGTCATTCCAAAGTCAGCCTGGCATCTCTGCTCTTGGAAGGCTTGCCAGAAGCATATCCCTCCCCAACCACAGATGGCATGTCCCTGATATGTGTCTCTCAGACTCAGAGGTGGCCACACCCACAATACTGACCCACTGCTAACACATGAAAGTGGCCTGCAAATTCTGGGATTGCCATCACTAGCAAAAGAATTTACATGGAACTCACTCTGCTCCCTTTTCCTCTCTGATTCTAATAGGTGGCACACACTCATTAGCAACCTCAAGCTCCAAGTTCAACTGGGTGGGCAAGGAAGACTAAGCAGTAGTCAGTTAACTGCACCACAAAATCACTGTGTATGGAGAAATGCAGTAAAAAGCACGAGGAGGATTTTCAAAACTTCATTTAATAAAATGACATTCATTTTCATTTAGAATTTTAAAATGTCTTTCTCTTTGGAAATTGGTGATTTTCTTAGCTATATGAAGTGAGCAATGGATAACACATACAAGTTCGCTAAACTTTTTCTCCTGAAACTGTGTGTCTAGTCCTATATATCTTTGCAACTTTGATTGTATCAGAGAGTATCCGACAGAAGACCACTCATGGTAAGATTCAGAGTACCTGTAACACATTGCTGTCGACCAAGCAATCACTATCTTTAAAGACAGGGCTCAGACCCTGAACACTAGGGCTGAGCAGCAACTCACCTTTAACTCACAGTTCAGCTTCAGATAAGCCCTAGAACTCTTGAGGTTAGCAACTCCATACTGGAGGTCCGATTCAGCAATTATTAATCAATAACAAAAGCAAAATCCAGATTAGATGGAGACCGGCTACACAGTCCTATTGAGCTCACTGTGGAATACCTTTTTATGTTGCTGTCTAACAAGGTAACTGAAAGATGGGTTTCACTTACTTTTTTTTTTTTTTTTGGATAGGGTCTCACTTTGTGGTCCAATCTGGTCTTGGACTCACTATGAATCCCAGGCTGGCCTAGAATACAAGGCAATCCTCCTGCCTCAGCCTCCCAAGTGCTGGGATTACAGGTGTGGGCCACCACACCTGATTTATGGGGTGCTGGGAAATGGAATTCAGGGCCTTGTGCTTGCTAGCCAAGTGCTTTGACTGCTGTGTTATTTCTCCAGCTCTATGGTTTTACTTTTGGCTGGCCTGAAGACAAAGTGTTGACTCAATGACTTTCCAGTGTCTCCTCTCACATTTTTACACACATAGTTTTGAACTGGAGTAGCCAGTAGGTGCCAAATTCTGAAAATGTGCCAAATGACACGTCAACTACTGAATAGGGGTGATGAAAAATCTGTTTCCTGCCACCTGAATGTGGTGTTTCTGAAAGACTTCTTAACATGACCATAAAAAAATTCTTTCCCTTATTTTTCTGGTTTTCAAATTAAAAATAAAATTGAAAAGTATTTCTCCCTACAGGGAGCTAAAAGGAAATGCTGAAAGAGATGTTTCCAGTGACTTCATCCTTCGGTGATGGCAGTTGTCTTAATTTGCCTTTTCCCAGAGCAGAACCTATGATAAGACCTGTAGGAAGGGACCTCAAGAAGCAGGATTAAGGGGAGAATGGAGCACACAAGGAGCAGGCAGAAGCCACTGCTGGGAGAGGGGGCTCGATCCCACTGGGAACTTGTGAGCAAGTGCAAAGCTGCCCCTCCGAGCACCGCAGGACAGAGCATCTAGTCATCAACACGCCTGCCCCATGGATGGAGACAAAGATAACTGCCCTATTATCTAGGTCAGGCCCAGATTAAGTAAACTCACAAGGCTTCAAGGGAGGACAGCGAGGCAAAAGACAGAAGCCAAGCAGGCTGCACACATGGGCTCTGCCCCCCACTGCTGCAGTTGAGAGCCAAGGTGAGCCAAGGAGACATAGCACGAGGCCCAAAAAGTGCCAGCAACACCTAAGTGTGGGTATAAGACTCTACATGGTGTGACAAGCTACACTTACTATTTTTAAAAGTTTTTTTTTTCTTCAATGTATTCTAATTTCTGGGGATTTTAATTAATATGGGGCGCACATTTCCTCCCTGCATTATCTCACAAGAATTAAAAGTGAAATGTAAGGACAATGATAGCTTTGGGAGGTTGTTAGTATGTAACTGTAAAGAGAAAAAAAATATAACAATCACTGAGTAAGGTGGCTCCCTGCTCTGGAGGCTTTGACTTACCAACATAAAATTCGAGCTTTTTCTGTAAACAGCACAGTTGCTCCGTAGATCATTATGACAGTTCTTGAGATTTTCGTACGCGAGCCATCACCCTGGGGAGTAACACTGAGTTTCCGGGAAAGCCATAACCCAGCCACCTTGTCAATCAAGGATGCAGCACTTATTCCCGTTTCTTTCTCTATTCCTTCTGGGACCCATTCTGTCACCCCTAGAAAAAGCTGATGTTGTGAGAACACATCCAAAGTAATCTGACCATTTTGCATCCTTTGACTGACTTCTACTCCTCCAAAGTAAAGGTCAAGCTATGTCACTAAAGAAGGCTTGAAAATACTCCACTTCTAAACTGCAAATGGTTTTTCAAGTAATGTGAACAGAAGACTTCACTTCTCAGCACTGTCAAAATGACACCTTCGCCAGCTTTCCAAATTTCATGAATTACTGTTTTCCTCACATTCAACTGACAGGGCTAACACGGACAGGCTCTCACAAGGCTCCCAACTCCTGCACCATGTTTGGTAAGCATGGAAACAGAAGACAAGATGGCGTTGTAAAAAAGGGTCAGGGTCAGAGATAGTGGGGTGTGTTTCGACTTTTTTTTTTTCCTACCAAAGCTTTATTAACAAGCTCTTTCTTGCACAGAAACACATTTCCGACCACTAACTAAAAATGTGAAAACACTCCTGGAGACAAGGTAATTTGTAGATCCCATTTATGTGTGACCTAGGAAGCCCAGACCTACTTTCAGGGACGGGAAACAGGAGCTTGGTGCCCAGGAGAGATGATATTCACAGAAGCCAACCAGAGTTGAGTCAGTCTAGAAGGGACACAGGACAAACGTAGCCAAGCAAGGATGGAACACCACAGCAGAGAGATGTCTGTGGGTCAGAGGAGGAAAATGAACCACACGCGGGGCCGGGTAAAGAATCAGAAAAACAAGTGTTCACAGGCTAACTATACATAGAGGCTGGAGACTATAGCTAAAATGCATAAACCCAAAGAAAGGCATTTGGAGCAAATCAGGTGAAAGTTCCAACCACTCAGATGCTGCAGGTGAAAGGTCACTACCTACGATCTGGAAAGGCTTCCTCTTCTATGGGATGCCACAGGCTCCTCAGGCAAGCAGCCTGCCTCCCTCCCCTACAACTGACAGAACATTAAGGCCACATTCCTTTTTACTCACAGGTTCCTACCAGCCTTGCAAACTCTTGTTTGGATTTTTATGCCCAAGTGAAAACTGAAAACAAACTTGAGGCCCACATGCTGATCAAACAAGGAATTAGATAAATGTGCAAAAACTTCAGCTCTTATGTTTTCCAGAGTTTATACTCAACAAGACACATTCCAATAATTATTGGCCACTGAATTGGCAAGCGGCAGTGCCAAAAGACAGGCAAGCAGAAATGCCAAAGGAAGAGCCAACATGCCTCTTCCCTCAGACCACACCAGGAGTGTTCCTGGTCCTTTATAGGACGAAAGTAAAAATGCATGTTGAAAACTCTCTCAGGCAGTGACGGTACATCCCCAGGCCAAGCTCACCATGTGATCTGATGAGCAAACACATATGAACTTTCTGAGCTAAGATTTTCATGGTTCATCGTTGTTCTGTCATGTGGTTAGCACAAAAGGAAACAACACATTAAGTCGAATAAGCATTAGCAAAAAAAAGAAGAAGAAGAAGAAGAAGAAGAAGAAGAAGAAGAAGAAGAAGAAGAAGGCATTAAATGTGTACACAAGATGATACAAAACTCAATACCATTAACAGGTATGCTGAGCTAAAGTCTGTTTGTCCTTTAGAAGTCCGTGAAGTTCAGCAATGTCACCAGGCAGTTGAACCTTGCCTTGTGACACCAACTACCAGGACCCGTTAGACCTATCAGCGGCTCCTTGGATGAAAACAACGTTTCCTTGCACTGGTTTGCTTCAATATTTATTCCAGTTCCCTCAACTAGTTTGCTGTCGTTAAACTTTTGGAAAGCTGGCCTCGCAAGGAAGTTCACGGCAGTTCAAAGTCTGCAAAGAAAAAACATGCTTTTAGTTAAATGGTTGAGGTAAATCCTTATTAAGAAGAAAGGCTATCCTCGGCTTTCCTTTTGCCTGTTTAATACAACTTTACATACACTGATCCCAGACACAGTAATCCTTCTAACAATCTGCCTGAGTTTGAGAAAAACATTGGCAGTGATTGATGCGAGCTGGAATTTAAAAGTCTACTGCATATGGACCCCACGACAGTAGGCAGCCCAGGGACAGCATGAATGATAATAGAGTCAGCAGGTGTTTCTTTTCCTCATTTGTTGAATAACGCCCAGGAGCAACCAAGTCAAGGCTTAACTTCCCCTGTGTGTTATTTTGGCTGGGAGGGTCAAAACCCTCCCAAGACTTCCCAGACTGCCAGAGATTAATAGGGTAAGGAGCTCTCAAGATGGATTGCGCTCCAGAGGCTCAGAAAAGAGCGTTCAAAGGCCCTGTGTGTTAATACCAGGTCAGCCTGCAACTTGCCAAGAGACCTTACATAATCCTTCTGGCTTTCCCTTTTCTCTATCTACAAACTGAAGAATGTGAGTGACTCAGAAATAAACAGCCCTGTCGGGCTTCCTCCTTAAGGCTTTTACCTTTTCCCGGCCCTGGAGTTGAGTAACCCTGCCATTCCTTTCTGCAGCTAAAGCACACATAAACCACAGAACATTTCTCTTGTTTTCTTGTGCTTGTTTCCTCTCATTTCATAGGCGTTTCCAGGACTGAAAAGTCAAAATATCCTGCCTAGGAAACTAAAGAACAGGCAGGAGAGCCAGAGTCACAGAAAACATCATCACAAACCATACAGGGAGGACACAAGACAAGCTGCAGGTTTCAAATTGCCTGTTATCTGTCGGTATTCAAGAAAAAATAACACACATCTAGTGTCTAGAAAAGCAGACTCCAGTGGCTGAATTAGTAGACATCACACAGTTTAAGGCCAAGGGATTTTTTTTTAAAATTTCATTGTGAAAAATGAAATATTTATACCCTCGATTTAGTTGAACGATGCCCCACTACAATACACCCACATTCAAATTCTTGGTACCCTAATTTGTAAAAACAGCCCTTGGAAAACAGTTAAGGATTGAAATGAGGTCATTCTGGATTAGCCCTGGGGACCCTCAGTCCAACAGCAAATGTCCTCATGAAAAGAGAGAACAGGAAGATGCAGGGAGAGATGAGGTAAAGAAGAAGCTGGAGTGACAGGGCCACGAACCACGGAGGGCAGGAGTGCCAAGAGCCGCAGCTGCTGGGTGCACAGGGGACAGAGCTCCCCTGCAGCCTCTGGAAGAACGCAACCTGTTCGCATCTGGATTTCAGACTTCTAGCCTTGGGAACCGCAAGAACATAAACACCTGTTGATTTAAACCACCAAATGTGTTGTAAGCTGTTACACCACCCTCAAAAAACTAATGTACAGTCCACTGATCCACAATCAAATCCTACATTCCCCTCTCCTTACTCTACAAAACTTCCTCAGGGCTAGCGTGCAGCTTGGGGGCACAGTGGGTACACAGCACGCACAAGGCCCTGAGTTCAAGTTCCAATTAACCAGCCCTTCACCCCATGCACTTTTTCCGTACTGCAATCTCGGTTACACTGGGGCTTTTCCGTATTTCCCAGCATCCTTAGTCTATTCTGTTGTCACCCACATCTATTTTACCCAGAGATCCCTACGTCTGCCCTATTTTCTAGAAATGGGTATTTGGTAAGAAGTCAAAATTAAATAAATTGGGAATGACGTGATAAGTGGAATGAGAATACTCTCTGATGTCCCCAAACCTAGCTTTCTACCCTAATTCTGCCATCTATGATCTCTAGAAACTTCAAAATCCCCTACATCCTTAATTCTCTGGAGCTTTAACTGCACTATTTGTAAAATGGGAATAAAAGCACCACTAGGTTTCCAGCATTTTGCTAAGGCTCAAGTGAGAGTGACAGGGACTGTAGCAAAATCAATAGCCGGTGGCATCGATGATCTCCTTATTTCAACTCCCGTCCCCAAGCTGGCGAGCGGACACTAGGCAAGTCCATGCAGGAGCCTCAGCGACAGACATGGCTAAGAACCGACAGCCTGTGCCCAGAGTGGATCACATGCTGTTGCTGCGACCAGCACACACCCAGATCTATTTCTGCCGCCGGCCCCTCCCCTGGGTTCCGGCCAAGTCTGCACAGAAGCGGCAGACGGGCAGACAACCAGGCTTCCGGTTGGACATAGCTGAGCAGGTAACCAACCCCTGCCCCAAAGTAGGAAAGCTCTACACTGCAGCTGTGTGGGCCTCGCCCCCGTGGAAGTGCACAGGTAGAGCCCTTCTGTTTGTCACCTCGGTGGCAGGGCTAGGGACTCTCACCCTTAAGCAGATCTCAAGTTTTATTTTGAGAACAGTGCTAGATGCTTTAGCCCGGGGCACAAATACTGCTGCCACTTGCTTGGCTTAAGGAAGCAGGTAGGAACAGGGTGTCTTTTGATTAGTTACCCTGCTAATCAATCACTCCAAAGGCTTTCCCCTGACTTCCACTAGACAGCAGGAGTTATTTTTTTCCCAGTGCCTACTCAGAGCATGCACCACCTCGGTGGCTCAAGCCAGCTTCTTTCGGGTCTTCCATTTTCTCTCTCAATCCCACCCCATCTTCAGTGTCTGCCAGAAAAGCCTCACAATTCCCTGTCAACTGATTGTGTCTTTTGCTGCTTGCTAACTTCGTTAGGTTTGTGGGTCTCCCACCCCTCCCCCCTTTATTTCCTTGGAGGAAATCATTTCACTGAGACTATAGGGTGAAAAAGAAATAAATATTTTTGTCATTTCATCAGTCTGACAGACACACACCTATTTTTAAAATGTATTAGTCAAAAAATAACACAAGAAGCCTGTATGCATTTCTCTACCACACCCTGATTTACTGAACCAAAATTCAAAGGAATGAAGCTTAGGTGTGGAGTATCTTAAAGCTCCAAAGGTGATTCCGATGCACAGCGAGAGCCAAGAATTGCAATGTTAAACCTATTCTTGGTATAATTAAGGCAGTCGTAGGGTACAAAATAAATTAGCAGCCACTTCATTTTGTTTTGGTACCAGGCTACGCCACCCTAAAAGTTAATTGAAAATTACTACCCCAAGTCTAGGACACAACCAGTACTTTGCAATTTACACCTTCTGTCAGTGTGTGCTTTGTTAAATAAACTGCCTAGTGGAAAGTGTCTAGTTAGGGTTCCACCCCATATTTCTTTTTTCCCATGCAACCTCAATAATAACACTTCCTACCTTCTTACCTCAAGACTACTAATTTAAGGAACTTAAAAGCCATGTGAAGAAACCTCATCGACCAAAACCAGCAATGTAAGTATCAGATCAAATCAATGTATCAATCAATCCTGTGCCCTTTACTCGTTATTTTAACAAGATCTTCCCTCCCAGTCATGTCTTATGTTGGTCCTGCATCTTTATTAACGCTGTTTGCTTACTCCAGAAATGGAGCATTTTCAACCACCTCGCCCTGCAGGTCTTTCCCAGCACACACCTACATGCCCAGACTGGTCAGCCCCTGAAACTGCTACCCCAGGGTCTAAGGAGAGGAGGGACAAAGCTGTGAGCTCCAAGACTAGACTGCATGGGTCCTGTCTCTGCACTTCTCCCAATCAGCAGTGAGGCCTTACACTGGAGCATACAATCTTCTTCCCTGTACAACAGGAACAATAGCCCCACTATTGTCATTCATGGTCTCCACTGTCACCATCAACACATCCATGACACTGCAGACTCAATAAATCCACACATGAACTCACTGCCAGCCCCTCTAACCTCACCCATCCTCAGATGCTTTCCTTGATTAACAGCATCACTGTCGACCTAGTCGTCAACCTAGACACCTGGAAGGCATGCTGAACTCTCCATCTGCCTCGCTACATCCACTCAGTGACCAATACCATCCACTTGACTTCAGGATTCTCTCTTAGCAATCAGAGCTTATGGCCTGTGATCACTGGAGAATTTACGTCAACTTGAGGCAATTAGGAACCAGGCCTGGGTTAGGGTTTAGGAACCAGCCTGGATTAGAGTATGAGTGATTTGTGGGGTAAAGATGAGGGAAGAACCCCCACCTGGACGTGGGAGGAACAAGTGGGAACTCAAACTGTATAACAGGAAGAAGAAAGATCATTACAGCTTTTTCCACTGAGAAGAGACTGGATTTGACGGGACTTGGCTTCTTGTTTGTGATGTCATGAGGAGCTGCATCTACCTCTGTTTCTGCCATGTACTTCCATTGCTGCCGACCACCCCTGAGTGGACTGTGACCCCCTGAAACTGTGAGCTAAAATAGTCCTTTCCTCCCCTAAATTTGTGGATGTCAGGTATTGAGTCACAGCAATGAAAAAGTAACTAAGACATCCCCAGCTAGGATGAAGGGGTCTACACTGAGGGTGGGGGCTGGGGTAAGGGAGGGTGCAGGACACTGAAGCAAGTTTTGGTGCCGGTGGCCCAAATCAGGATGTGCACAAAGGTGTATGGCCCTCAAGCCAGCTCCTTCATGGTCACTGTCCCAGGGCCTCTTTACAGGCTTCTAGCATCTCCTCTGAAGAACAGCAATGGCTAGGGCTTCCATCCTGCCTAATCCCACCAGGCACTAATCCCAGTATTTTTCACATTGTACTTACTGAACCTTCTCCATAACCACCCAAGAGGGCGGTTAGGATTTCTAGTCTACACATTAAGGGGTTGAGCTACTAAAGGTCAAAGTCAGTAAAGAATAGTAAGGATTAAATACCAGGACATTGCACTCAGAGTTCTGGGTCTTAATTGCCACAGGACCCTGCATCTCCACAAAGGAGACCTAGCCAGGAGATGCAGGAGGAGATGGGAGTAAGAATGAAGCTGTCCAGAGAGAGAAGTCCTGGGAGCGAGAGAGCTGGTACCAGAGAACTGCAGAGGAGGAAAAGATGTGAGTCCCGAAGAAGTGCCCACAAAAGCAAGCCCTGGGAGAAGAAGGCAGTAGCTGACCATGAGGGCACGTCCTGAGTGGCAGCATGGAGCTTCCTTGAGACGTCACCTACGCTGGAGTGAGCTTTTCTGTGATGCCACTGCCTTCAAGTCACCCGCAGGCTTGTAAGTGACCCCCCTCACCCCGGCGGCTTCAGGTGGCCCCTTATCTGGGCTTCTGTTGGTAAGGTAACCCTTCACTCGTATTCCAAAAAACACCATTGGTTCACCAAATTGGAATTTGGTGTAGAAGTTACTTTGGCCTTTCTGCTGGTCCCTATCTAGGATAAAGAGACAGTGATGGTAGCACACTCCCAGGAAAAGCTTTATGTGATATTTGGTGAATCCTAAAATCTTATGCTCCTAAGATACTCAAGTTAGGGAGATAGAACAGTCAGACAGTTGTCCATTTGGAAGGAAGGAAGGAAAGAAGGAAGGAAGGAAGGAAGAGAGGAAGGAAGGAAGGAAGGAAGGAAGGAAGGAAGGAAGGAAGGGAGGGAGGGAGGAAGAAAGAAAGGAAGGGAGAGGGGGAGGGAAAGAGGAAGGGAGGGAGAGAGGGAAGTAGGAAGACATGGTTATCCTGCCAGGCAAAGACGTAAAGATGCTAACAGTGAGCATGGTCCCCAGTCCCCAGTCTTCACACGGTGAGCATCTCACGGCGAGCAAGGCAGCTCACACCAGCCTGCTTCTGCAGACACAACTGTAGACAGGAATGGTGATGCTGCATCTGCACCGCCTGCAAGTACCAAGCACTTTTAAACAAAAACTGCTCTGCAGCCTCAACGGTGGCTGACGTGCAACACCGCAACACTGCAGCGACGAGGGATCTGGTTCTTCCACCTCCCCCTTGCCCTTGCTTTACACACACACTGGCACTTCTTGGTTCAATGAATTAGGAATATACCTTTTTTTTCAGAAAGAAGATGATTTTAGGTGCCAACTAATGTGTAGCTAATATAAATCAAAGGTGTATTTGCTTAGCTTTTTGGCTGCACGTATATGCAACATATATCACCGGAATTTATAGTTACTACAACCCAAATATCTGCAGTGGAAGATTTTGCAGATACGTCCCCAAAGCAAAGTGTTTACTAACGAAATCAATTAATTTTAATAAGAATTCATCTGATATCAAATATGTAACTTAGTCAACAGGCTAACTGTGGCCTTTGGTAAATTAATTAAGCTCTTAGAGCCACACCGTGGCATGTTCATTTTTCTATCACATATTAAACATAATTAACAATGTGTACCTCACATCACAGAGTTGCTGCAAGCATCATGCTGTAAGAGGTACATGATTACATATGTGCTATGACCATATTTTTCTTACCAAATGATACAGGGGCATGAAAAATGATCTGGATGCTGTTTTACATGGCACTGGTGATGTCTCAGATCTCAAGTAGAATTAAGTGTGGTTACAGTAAAGAAGGGTGACGGCTAATGTTAGTAGTATTCTTATTTGAAATGACGTTGCTTTTGCATTTCATGGTTAGTAGAAAGTCTCTGAGTTAACAAATGTGAAAAATTTTTTAGAATGCAAATTACATTGTTCCAAGTTTTCAAAAATCATTCCATCAAAGAACACAAGGCAACCCATGCTTTCCAATTTTTTTTACCTTTTCTTCTATTCACCCATCTCTTATTACTATGAATTTGGGATACACATGCACATATTGCAAAGGAAATACAATCTCCAGAACCCACAAGAAAAATATAAGGTTCTACCTGACAACGACGTCCCAATTTTTTTTTTTTTTTTTTTTTGAGACAGAGTATTGCTCTGTAGCCCTGGTTGGTCCTGAACTCACTATGTAGCTGAGGCTGGTCTTGGACTCACAGCAATCCTGCCTCAGCCTCCCAAGTGCTGGGATTACAGGCATGCACCACCATGCCAGGCTTATGTGTTGCCGGGGAATTGAACTCGTGTAAGTGCTTGTCTTAGTGCTTGCTAGGCAAGCACTTTAACCACTGAGCCATTCCTCCAGCCCCTTCTTTTTCCATTTAAGAACATTCATCTGTACCATTCACTTTACTTCCCAGATTTAAAAAAAAAAAAAATCTGGGCTGGAGGAATGGCTCAGGGGTTACAGTGTTTGCCTAGTAAGCACTAAGTCAATCTTCTAAGTACCTGGGTTTCATTCTCCAGCATCACATAAGCCAGGTGTGATGGTGCATGTTTGTAATCCCAGCACTCAGGAGGCTGAGGCAGAAGAATTTCCAGGAGTCCAAGGCCAGCCTGGGTTCGATAGTGAGTTCAGGACCAACCTAGGCAACAGAGCGAGACCCTGTCCCCAAAAAATTAAAAATTAAAAAAAAAAAATCTCTGCAGCTATACTCACAACTTTTCCAGCTTCATTTTTCTAAACAGCTCCAAATGTGGCTATTATATTCTGACCTCCCAAAGAAAGGAGATGCATTTTGGGAAAAGCTCTAAATATTTTTTCCAGCAGTCTCGCCCCGCCTCCACCTTCTCTGCTCCACTTTTCTATGCTTACATTTTATCTGGCTGGAGAACCCTCTCTTCATTTTTCTGCCTCTAGTGAACTGGGATTCAAAAACTAATTCATCATTGTATTGACTGTATTGACATGGAATTCTTGAAAAGCTTACAGTAGAGAAAGAACAAAAAAGACCCTAAAATTAGCTGGAAGATGCTGGAATGAAAAGAGTTTTTTAAAAAAGATCCTTACATGATTAATTTGCTCCAGCTGAACATACCCTCATGAGCATTTGAAGTTAAGTGTATGTCTGCAGCTATCCTGAACATACAAACCTACAAGTGCCCATGAGAGGCACCTGAGGCTTCCTGTCCCCTGGATCGCCCACTGAAGGAGTCCCTTGTGAAGTCTCTTGCACACTTGCCAGCCCTGAGGCTCAGGACCCTCCTGCTTCCTTCCCATATCCTCCTCTTTCTCTGGCATCCTGTGTACAATCTTCACAGCTGCCCTTCTGTGCAATTTAATTGAGTAATACACGTTGCCCTTCAACCCTGCTGTGAGTACCACATCAGAGAAAGTCGTAACCAAGAGCACTGGTGTGATTTGTGAGAGCGATTCTCAAGTGATTTACAAGTGGAAACAAACCTCTCTGTCTCTCTCACTCTCTTCCTCCCTCCTTCCCTCCCATCCTCTCTCATTCTCACATACTCCAACAACCCCCTCTGGCCGGCCAATCCTGCCTTTCTGTCTTTCACAGAGCTCACAGGTGATGTCGGAAGGAGCCAGACACGACAGGCTCCTTCAGGTTTTAACTACATTACCAAATCTCCCAGTCTAGCGGAGTTAAGACAGTGCCTGGCCAAATGGATGACTGAGCAGAGACAGCAATGGCAGTAGGGTTGCACCGGCATCTTCCAATAGGAAAACACAAATATCAGTGCTTCAGTGCTTGTTCCCATCAATGTAAAACTTCTGTGCTCCTTGGGTGTCACTTTTTTAAAGGAACACCAAGCAGTGACACCTAGTGGTCCCTGTTTAAATTACTCTTGGAGTACAGTGAAGTGAAAAGCGGGCACTCGGGAAACTCAAGAGCGCCTAAGTGCAACTGAAGTGATCCCTGTCCCCTGGGTTTCTGCTGCAACCACCTTGGGCAAGTCACCTTCCCCCGTGTGCCTCCTCGTCCTCCTCTGCAGACAGGGTTGAGCCACACACAGGCTGTCAGGAGGACCGTAGGAAACGATTTACATCGAGAGCTTGGCACGGCGCCTGGCACACAACTATCCTTAGTGTTCTACTCCACCTGTCTTTGCCACACATACAAATCATATTTCAGGCACTTAGTGAAATTGCATTGGCTTCCATCTGCAATCGGCTAGTGCTACTGACACAACCAGGAAGGTGTTACTCATGGACCCGTAACCTTCCCTGCTCTCCACACTACCCTACCGGCCTTTAGGGGCACAACAGCCTTGCCCACAGAAACTCACAACTGCACCAGTCTATCAAGGCCTGCACCACTTAGAATTCACACTTGTGATCTGTCTTAAGTTTACTACAGTCCACACCTCTCCCTGTCACCTTGCACTGAGCCACTTCTCCCATCTACACTGCCTACTGACTGGTCCCTGAGAACACCTGAGTTTGGCAGCTTCTGTCAAGGCACTAACAGATGAGGTGCATAGCTCTTTCTCCAGAAGTGGAGGTCTTCATGGATTGCCCCTCTACTCATATTTTATTCATATGATCCTTGCATACTAAAGGCCATCACGGCAGCTAAACGGCTAAGTCCCCTTCCGGCCTCCAGGACTGTACCACTACCTACCCAGAACGCTTCCTGCTCCCTTCCTACTGAAGTCCCATCTTTCCTCCAAGGCCCAACTAAATTCCACTGACCCCTAATGGACTTCTTGCCTGAACCAGCTTTTTTATTTTTCTCAAGTATAAAACAAGGCTACTAAGTGCCTGCTTCCCAGTGATACTAGAAGCTGGAAGAATTCATAAGCACATTGTGCCCGGCACATATTACATTTGGCCATAAACGAGGCCTTGCTAGTAACATTCTCTTCTTCTCATCTGTCACTTCTCCTACTGATTGCATTTTTTTGTCTATGTATCTTTATAACCATCTTAAATTCCAGCCAAATATGTATAACAGAAAATTTACACTTAAGCCATCTCTAGGCATACAGTTTAATGCTATTAATTCTACTCACACTTTCATGCTATCATCACCACCACCCATCTGCAGAATGTTCTCACCTTCCAAAATTTAAACTCTACTCATTTAACAATCACTCTCCATCCTCTTCCCTTTCCAGGCCCTCGTCACCACCATTTCCTTTCCATCTCTGAATTTGACTACTGCAGGTATACAATATAAATGGAATGCTATAGTATTCGCTCTTTTGAGATTGGCTTCTTTCCCTTAGCATAATGTTTTCAAGGTTCAGACCAACTGCAGCAATAGAATTTTTAAGGGGAAATAATATTCCACTGTATGTTTATGCCACATTTTCTCTTTATCTATTCACCTGCTGATGGACACCTGGGGTATTGATATTTCCTTCTCCCTTTTGGCTACTGTGAACAATATTGCTATGAGTAAGGGTACACAAACATCTGATTAAGCTCCTGCTTTTGATTATTTCAAGTTTATATCTAGAAATAAAATTGGAGTATGCAGTAATTTTATGCTCTCTCTCTCTCTCTCTCTCTCTCTCTCTCTCTCTCTCTCTCTTGAGGAAAAGTCTTACTATATTATCAGGGCTGGTCTCAAACTCCGGAGTTCAATCAATTATCCTGCTTCAGCCTCCCAAATGGCTGGAACCTAAGACCAGAAGCATGTACCTTGTATTCATCTCTTTTTTTGGAACTTATGCTCATATTTTGAAAAAAAAATTGTGTTCAATTTTTTGAGGAACTATTTTACTGCTTCCTGCATGGGCATACTACTTTGTACGTCACCCACTCTGTGTAACTATCCTGCTGATACTGATTTTCTGGGTTTTCTGATAGTAGTAAGCCTCACACCGGGGAAGTACCTGCCATCCACTGTCTTAACCTCCCACTGCATTTAACTTTTATTCCCCATTTGTTCACTTTGTTTTTCTAACAAAACCATAAACTTGTTGGTGGCAGAGAGTGTCACACGCAATTCATCTAGCTCTTTCTTCCCCTTCCCCAGTAGGCTCCTAGCTCTCACCAGCACAGGTTTAGAGGGTGGGAAGAGGAAAGAGAAATAAAAATTATTAAGATGCAATATACATATGCAACAATCCCCAACTTGAATATAATTATTATGTATCAAAAACACATACCAATAAAAGTAACAATTTGAGGGGGAAATTAAAATTTAAAGATAATAAAAACCATAGTGTATATGCCTATATTCCTAGTACTCAAGAGGCTGAGGCAGGAGGGCTGTGAGTTCAAGGTCAGCTTTGTATACATAGAGACTTCAAGGCCAGAATGGACCACCTACCACATAGTGAGACCCTCTCTCAAAAAAAATTAAAAACAAAACCTCACTGAAGTAATACCACCTATGTGAAAATATCAGTTTATAAAAAAAAGGACTGGTTCTCACAGCACGGTTCCAGGCAGCACGGCTGCACCGAGGACCCTGGTAAAAATGCAAGCTCTCAACCCTGCTGTGGGACTCTGGAAGAAGAACCTGCATGTTAACAAGGTCTCCAGGGGCTCAGTGAGCACCTTGAAGGGCTGAGCAGCACTGGCACTGGGGAAGGTCATTTACTAGGGTTCTGTCGATAGGCACAGTTGCCTTACCTCGTAAGGGCTAGGTACATGTCTGAGGATGGAAGGATTCAGAAGGTAACTCAACAGCCTTGTTAAGCACTAACGGGCGCTCTCTCTCTCTCTCTCTCTCTCTCTCTCTCTCTCTCTCTCTCTCAACGTAGCTCAAAGTGGACTGAAAAATAGGGCAGAAGAATACTGGCATAGCCAAAAGGAACCTAGGTGACATGATGACAAAACACCATGTGAGAGCCTGGATGGGATCCTGGGATAAAAATGGGTCATTGGCAAAAACTAAGGCCATCTGAATAAAGCAGATACCTTAGATTAGAATAATGTGTCAGTACTGGCTCATCAATTGTCACAAAAGTATTCTACTGAGATAAGATGTTAATTACAGAGGAAACTAAGAATGGAGTAGCAAGATGTTCCCTACATGGCACTCAAGGTTTTTCTATAAATCTAAAACTTCTAAAAAAGCTTCAGAAGAAGAGGCAGAGCTGGGCTGGAGATCAAAATGACACTTCGCTCAGATGCACACAATGTGACATTTGCACCATCAATCTCCTGCTGGGACCCGCATGACTCCATATTTTAAAAAATGACCTGGGAAAAGAAGGCCAGTAGCTGGCTCTCTCCATTCACAGGTCAGCTTGGCCTCTCTTCACTACCCGGGGCAGCCGCTGCCAACTAATTGCTGCCCATCTTTTCCACTATAGGAGAAACCTGCTCAAAAATCATCAAGCAACCAAAGTTCAAGGCCACAACACACTATAAAAAATAACTTAACTGTCTTTCTTAAGTTGAAATGTACTTTATTCCAATTCAATTTTATATTATATCAACTCCCCCCCCCTTTTTTTTTTGCACAAAGGATTGAACCCATGTCCTTTGCACCATGCTAAATCCTTTCTCTGGCCCTTTTTTATTTTCTATTTTGAGACAGGGTCTCAATCACTAAGTTAGGCTAGGTTCAAACCTGTGATCCCTCTGCCTCAGCCTCTCACAGTGCTGGATTACACGCATGCTCCACATGCCCAGCAGGTTAACAAATTCTTAAAGCACTGATACCAAGTTACAACTAAAGAGTCAAAAGGAGCTAAGTTTTACTGAGCAGCTACTATGTTCACCCACTGTGCTGACCTTTAACACATGCTCATTCTCTTTAAGTGGAATGATTTCTTTTTCTACTCGTTTCTCAAGTAATAATCTTCATCAACTGCATCCTATTTTGTCAACCTCAAGATGCTGACTTTGGGGAAACAAGCACCACTGAAGTCAATCTGTACTAACAGTGATAATGACTACAGGTAGTATTGCATTGCATTTACTCTATGGATCACTGCAATAGGTGTTACTTCCATGAAATACTTGTTACGCATTTTCAACATAACAGAAGACACAGGTTTAACAACAGGGTATGGGGAAGTAAGATCGAGAAAATTTCAATTTCAGGGGCATAGGAGTGCTAATATGATATTACCCTGGACTAATAAAAGAATAAATGGGGAAAAACATGTTAAGAAAAGACTGTGCAGCAGACACTGATGCTAGGTACTTCAAACATGCCATCTCTTTAGTGCTTATCATACTCCCTGGATGGAGGATGTCATTCTACATGACAGGTAAACTTAAGACTGTACAGGATTAGCACATGGATCACACAGGTAGCAAATGGAAGAGCTGTCCTCCAAGCCCGGGAGCACCTAATAGAAAAGTCTGTGTCTCATTCCACGAGGACCACTCTGCCCAAGCAAGGATGACAATAGCCAATCTTGCTCAGCAACCAGTCACAATTTATCTCAGGCCTGCACTGCAGAAGGTAAGGTCAGGGATCTGTGGGATTGCACCTCATGGACAGCACCTAGAAAGAAGGACAACTAAAACTAGTTCCTGTAATAAATGATAAAAGGAAAGTCTTGGCTCAGAGAGAAGGTATTACAAGAAGATGTGATTCCTCTTTCTCATACTTAACAGCACCCATGTAGATAAAGAAGCAGATACTCCAGGAGATCAAGAAGAAATGAGACTAAAGGAGACCAGAACTAGAGATGTATTTAGATTGAACATGAAGAAGAACTATTCTAGAAGACCGTTTTATTAAAGAGTGAGGTCCACATCCCAAAGGTGGGAGGGGCCACCAATGCAATGAAGAAGCATCTAGAATTCTAAATGAGCTTTAACATCACTTTCTACTTGAAATCCAAGAATATAGAATATATATAGGATAGCTTCATTCTCTTTACATTTTTCCTTTCTTACTAACTGAGAAATCCAAAGTGCAGGCTTGAGCCCAAGCCAGAGCCCTAAAGTTTTACATTTACTGCAGGCACTGACAAATTTAGGTTATGGCTCAAATCATCAAAAAATCAACCATTTTGATAAACATGGAGAAAGTAGGCTGAGCCCCTGAGCCAAGTTCCTCAAAAATTCATATAAAACCCATATCCCTGCTCCCTCATTACAGACATATCTGAGTAGAATTTTTTTTCTTCATTGCCCATCGTAAGGACTCTAGGTCAGTCACACATGGCGGTACATACCTGTAATCTTAGCACTCTGAGAGGCCAAAACAGAAGGATCCTAAGTTTGAGCCTAGCCTGAACAATATAGTGACTCAACAAGACCCAGTCTCAAAATTCTAAAAATAAAAAATGAAAAGGATTAGGGATGTAGTTCAGGACAATGACTCTAGTTTCAATCCTTCGTGCCACATAAAAAGACTTCTGACTGATCACCCTAGCATTTAGAGCTTCTTTAGAAACCCAACTGGCCCCATTTCAGGAGGGACTGGGGTAGCCCCTTGAATGACTCTACTGCCACTACTTTTGGGGTGATTCCAGGCACAGGTTCGGTCAAAGTAAACATCCTAATTCACAGTTTAAACACACAGCCCACTTTCATAGGTATACACACGCCTATAAGGGTTACACATCTTCAAAACATTAAACTATAAGACATGTCTAATTTATACCAAACATGCTGAAGTCTTTGTCAGCACTTCAAAGACATCATCCTGAATATTAAATGCCATCAAGCAGCAGGTAGACAGATATTCCAGTGGGTAAAAACACAGGTTGAAAAGGAGACCAGCTGGAACAATCTTTAGAATGAAGACTCATACAGCTGGAGGAATAGCTCAATGGTTAAAGTGTTTGTCCAGCAAGCCCAAAGCCCTGGGTTCAATATCCTAGCAACATATAAACCAGGTGTGGTGGCACATGCCTGTAATCTCAGCGTTCAGGAGGCTGACACAGGAGGATTGCCATGCGTTTGAGGTTAGCCTGGGCTCCATAGTGAGCTTAGGACCAACCTGGACTACAGAGTGAGAGCCTGTCTCAAGAAAAAAGGAGAATGAAGACTGATTATAATGTGCCCCAGCAGGCCACAATAATGAAATTCCTACACGTTCATACAGCAGAGAAGCTTCAAAGAGGTGACCAGATGAAGGCCTAGGTCCCACATCAAAGCATTCCCTGTGCAAGAGATCCTCCCCCCACATATAAGGAAGTCCTCTTCAAAGCTGCTTTCAACCTTCTGGAGGGATCAGCAAGAATGCGAGACTTGTGGTGGTATACTCCCCAGGCCTGGCCAGCCACTGCAGTCAGCAGGCTCACTCTATTGTTCATGATGAGATGGGCTGGTTCTTTCCTCCTGAAGAATGTCATCCTCATACCACAGCTTCTGAAGATTTCCCCTCTTCAATCCATATTCCAGGAAGCTTCTAGAATAATATGTCTCTTCTGTATAGTCTCCCCATCTGTTCTAGAGATTGGTTCATTGGTTAAGCGAGTCAGATTTTTCCTAAGTGGGAAGAATGTGATGGGAGGAACGCTGAGACTACCCTGAGGCAATGAGTTGAGATAAGGGGATGTGGTGAGCACCGACCTGTCTGTGTAGCCAGAGATGGGAAACATTTATTTTTCTTCTGCCAAGGGCCATTTGGATATTTATGACATCATTTGTGAGACATTCAAGATTATCATCTTTGAAATTAGCCTATTATATTTGCTAAAACACTTAATTAACTCACTCCTAATGTGACAGCTAAAACTGTTTCTCTATGTTAAAGCGTTAGCTGGGCCAGCCCAAATGATTTCACAGGTGTTATATGGCCCATGAGCTGGATGTTCCCACACCTGAAGTACAGACAGCAAATAACTCACCTAATGTACCAGGCAAGCCAACAGCAAACAGACTGTTTTCCCCTAGGGTATTGTCACTTGAAACAAAAGGATTCAGTCATGAATTCACATAGATTAGACACGCATCTTCACCCCATACCCTACAGTTAATTTAAGTGTCCCCTGGTTACTTGGTGTTGCAGGAGTGCTCTCTGTGCGGCCTGGGACGGATGCCATTTTCTCTCCTTCCTCACTTGTAGCTCTCAAGAATAATTACAGAATGTGTCAGGCATGCAACGCTATTTGATAAGAAGGAGACGAGCTGGAACAGACTGGGCCCTGTTCCAGTCCACCTCCCAAGAAATGAGATCTCTTTCAACGTGTGGGCCCAGCGTATCATATTGCTGCTGAGATATACAACCCAGGGCAGACTTAGCTTCTAGGTCCTCAGCCATGGCGCAAGCAGGAGTACATGCAGGCAGGATTCTGTCTGCTCCAAAAGGACTGCCTGACCTCAGAGGACTAGTGCACAATGAACCCTGAGCTTCTATTATCCATCGTTGCCCTCCTGTAATTACCAGATCTACTTCCATGTAGCCGCTTGGATGTGAGTGTTCTGCCTCTCAGGACTCAGACAAGTTGATAGCCCGTGCACAATGACACCGTGAGCCCACTTCCAAAGTGTTGTTCGCACACAATGCACAATACAGGGCACATGCATGCCACTGAGCGCCCGATGGTCTTGAAAAGAATCCTTGGCCAAGTACAGTTCTCTTTTTAGAGCTTTCTTCTCACCAATGATTTCAGTGCAATCCAAAGAACCATAATTTCAAATCAACATAGAAAAACTCCTGTTGGAAAATGTCTTGTTGGTGATCTTCATCTCTTAAAGGTCTTATGCCTGAAAGAACTAACTATAAAAACATTTATGCAGTTACTATGTTCTGCTATTAGAAATTTAAATGTTTTAACTTTTTAATTACCCCTAGTAATGTTATTTGGAATGGCAAAAACAAATGGAAGATACAGCACTTTAACTTAAGGCTGAACACGCCATTATCTTATACAAAAGGCTCATCCCCCAAAAGCCATTAAACTGAGGTCCCTAACTGTAGGAAGAAAATGAATGCTAGACTTGGTCAAAGAGATGTGAGTAGGGTTTAGGGGGCTTGGGTATTCTTTTTTTTGTTCTGTTTCTTGATGGAGCTGAGATCAAAGTCAGGGCCTCCCACACACTGGACATACACTCTACCACTGAGCTACCTCTCTAGCCCAAAACTTGAGTTTTAGTGTTTATTCTGCCACTAAGTGACAACAGGGACTCTAATAAACCCTTAAACCTACATGGACTACTTCTTACCGATGTAAAATTTTGTGATTTTGCCATTACACTCCTCTACCACCATGTCTTGAAAAATATATATATAATCCACAAGCTCCGACACCCTGCTGTAGCAGACTTTCTTGCCATAGAGGGAACAACATCCACTGCCTTGAAGAGGGATTGTATATCTCTAACCTGTGGGTTCAGGCCCAGACACTGGATTTGCTTTGGACAATGAATTGTGAGTAGAAGATAAATTTCTGGACAGAAGCTAAAGAGGCAGCAGTTGCTCTTTTCTTTCCACCCAAGGATGGGCGGTATCCCAGGTAAGGGTGAGAGCTGTTCTGCCAGCCCAGTTCTCATAGTGAAGGTGACAGAGAGAGGAGCTACAGCAAGCCTAAGGTGCGCAGGCAACAAAACCCCAAAATAAACGTGTGTTGTCATAAGCCACTGACACTGTCAGGGGTGTTTATTACTACAGTAATACCTCACCTGTGTTCACCAATATAACTAGCAGTTGGCAAACCATTAGTCAGTATCTGCAAAAGATGTTGTCTTTGTGATCATGAGATCCAATTTTGGAACTGCTTCCTGAAAAATACTTGCTAAAATATAGCTACTCAAAAATTAAGCATTTATTCAAACGCCTTTCCTTCAAGTTGCCACTAAAAATAGGTGACTTGCTAACCTGAGAACTGAGTAACAGTTTCTCTCTCTTCTTACTAATTACCATTAGTCAGAACAGTTAAAAATACATAGTGTATATGTTACGAGCAATAAAGTGAAATATTAGCTATTCCTAGCAAAATAAGCACTTAGGGCAGCTTGAGATGCTCATTCAGAGACACAGAAAGAATACCAGAACGTAGTATGGCAGAATTGCTAAAGTAATTAATGGTAAGACTTAAGTTTCATTTAGAAAATACTATGCACAAACTATACATTCCATAACTAGAAGAGGGAAATATGCTTTTTCTACTCTGAAGAGGCTTCGAAGATCCTATTTTGAATTCAGGTTTCCATAGAAACCAGTAGAATTCCGCATGGGATTCCATCAAAATTATTGTATAATTTGATGCACACAGAAGAACCCTATCTCAACGTCTTAACTTAAAAAGAAAGCTGCCACTACAGTATGAATAATTTGATGAGTCTCACAATTTGAGACTAAAATATCTGTAAAAACTTTAGGCTCATAACCATGATAAACCTTCAAATGACTTTCTAAGAGACAGGCCCAACTGTCACCTTGACAATGATCTGCAATCTGTTATTTCAAGAGAGGTCATGATATGTCACTCAAGATGTTTGCTATTGTATGCATTCTCAGGCATGAAGGTAATCAGTAAAGATTTTTATATATAGGTCTACTTTGGACAAGCTACAAAAATTATAATAATGCCACTATATAGAAATATGAGAGCAATAATTGCTAAAAGTCATTGTGTGTTTACTGCTTTAAATTATTTTTTCTATATTCATGTGACAGGGGTGTCTGTTATCATATGTATGAGGCAGATACTATTACCATCTCTATTTTTATACATAGGGGAACTGAAGCACAGAAAGTTTACTTAGGTTGCCTGATGTTATATAGTTGTACAGATTTTTAAGCCAGGTGGTCTGTCCAGAGCTTGCACTTTTAGTAACTAGTTCTTCCTACTTCTGAGTCTCTCATAAATTTGCAACTACATGCTGAGCACTCTTAATCTGAACATTTGAATTCTGAAATGCCTCAAAATTTAAAACTTTTTGATCACCAACATGACACTGCATGTGGAAAATTCTACACTTAACCTCATGTAACAGATTGCTGTCAAAACATAGATTCACTGAAATACTGAATAAAATTCACCTTTAGGCTATGCACATAAGGTGTACAGGAAACACAAACATTGGGTTCCACCCCAAAGATATCTCATTGTGAATATGCAAATGTTCCAAAATATTTTTTAAAATCCAAAATGTAAGACAATTGTAGATTTTAGCTCCAATTAACAACTAAGCACACATTCCAATAATTTTGTTTGTTGGTTGGTTTGAGATAGAGTCTCGCTGTTGTCCTCCTGGTGTAGCCCAGGCTGGCCTTGAACTCATGGCAATCCTCCTACGTACCTCAGCCTCCCAAGTGCTGGGATTATAGGCATGTGCCACCATGCCCAGCCTACATGGTGCTGGGGAATTGAACTCAGGGCCTTGTACTTGCAAGACAAGCACTTTCAACACTGACATCCCTTCAGCCCTATATTCCAATAGTTTATGAGCTCTACAGTGTATAAGTAACTGAGGCTGCTTACTGAAAACGTACATTCTTGAGCCTCCTGTTTAGAAACGCTGATCCAGTGGACCTGAGTTGTAACTTATTTACATGCATTTTAATGACACGTCCAGTGATTCAAGGCCAGGTAGTTGGTGGCCACTCTGAGAAACACTGAGAAGCAACTCAGCTAATTCATGGTTGCAGGTAGAACAATCAACTTCACACTCAGATTAGCTAAGAAACAGGATATAGAAAAACACCACACACTCTGAGCAGAGAAAAGTAGAAAATGAAAGTTCTAAAATAACAAATCTCTTCTATTTCCTTCTTAGAATCCTACTCAGATCTTTGCCCAGAGACTATTTCTTCCAATTTTGCACATAATTTTAAGAAGTCATCTACTTTTCAAGATCGCTTATGATTAGAAGCAAAAATGAAGGTGGTTAAAGGCATGCAAAGATGAAGGAACTCGGGTAGAAGTTGGCAACGAAGAAAGGCAAGTCGAATGGAGGAACTGGCAGGAAACAAAGTTCTAAAACACAAACATTCAAAAAAGCACTGAGACTACAGACCCCCACCCTCCACACAGGTGGGAGGAAGGGCTATTTTTCAAAACACAGTGAAAAAATAATATTCCTGATGCTTTCTATCCCAAAATAAAAATAAATGAAAATGATAGGAATTTCAAGATTTATTATGTTTTGCACACTGCTTCGAGAAAAATATCAAATATTTGATGATTTTTTTCCCCCTTCAAAATAACTGACACTGCAAAAATGTGAGGATTGAAAGCTGATTCATGACCATTCTCACTCAGGCTAGAGAGATGCTAAGAAATTCACTGCTGGGGTGGGTGCAGTGAAAGGGGGAAAGGGCAGCGTGGTGGCTACCACTAGGGGTAGGAGAGGAAGCGCACAGGTATTTTGTCTTCTGCTTCCTGAAAAATGTACGCTTCCTTAACAGTGGCACAGTGATTGTTAGATTGAACAAGGAACTAATACAATGGTATTAGTGTCTACAATCATGACTTTTTTTTTTTTTACTAGAATTCAGATATTTCAAAAATACTTACCAAGACAGTAAATTTCAGCTACTCTATTACCTTCTGCAAAATTGGACGAGAGAAACTTTTTCAGGTCGTTTCTTGTTACCTCTATGCCTTGGCAATAAACTTTTATATATAAGTACTTTTCAATCTTGATCATTTGAAAATCCAGTTATAACTGTGTCAAAAATTAGATGTATATGTGTGTAAAACAAGAGAGACAGCAAAAATGAAGGGAATGATTCTGCGACTTTGAAGTCCCTCTATCCGGCATAGTAGCTCAATATATGTTTGTTTGTCCTTGTTTGTTTGTTGAGTTGGGGTCTTAGTATGTTGCCCAGGTGGACCTAAAACCAGTGGGCTCAAGCAATTCTCCTACCTCAGCCTCCCAAGTAGCTCTGACTAAGATGTGTATCACTATGCCTGGCTCAGAACATATTTAATAGAAAAATAGTAGGTGGGTCAGGATGGGTGAGTGGATGAATGAGCAAGTGAATTAGTGGGTACTGGAAGGATGAATGGATGAACAGCCAAATGAATGAAAAGGTTTTCTGACAATACTGAAGATAATGCCTCCTCAATCAACAACAACAAAAATAACCTTAGTAATTAAGTTTAAGAGGTTAAAATGGCAGATGGATTTAATAGTTAGATGAGCACCAGGTATGTATATATGTATGCATGCACATATGTATTTATAAGTGTGTATGAACTGCTCCTCAGTTAAGTCAGCTTTCTCCTTTTTCTCCTACTCATTATTCTGATAATGTCAAACAATTCATGGCTGCCATGTGATGGGACAGAGAACCTTACAGAGAAAATATGGGTAAGTCAGCAATTACGTGTAGTTGGCTAAAGGAGCAACAGGGATATTTAGACTGAGAGACAGCCAGAATGGGATCTAAAGGACAAAGAGAGCCCAGAGAATGAATGAAGTCATAACAAGAAAGCAAAGGAAAAACATTGTGCTTCTACATATCTTCAGCTCAAGGATTTTAATTTTGTAGCCCATGGTACTGATTCCTATCCATTTCAAAGTCAATCACTCTACAGCTTTGAGGTCCTTGTCTGGCCCTATTTACTACAGATTCCACCCTTGTAAGAAAGAAGTGCCTCCTGAGACTTAGGAGTTCCAATGGTGCCCATGTCAGATGTCAGGGCTATGATAGTCTGAGAGAGGTTACACCACATTTTTAGGTCCATTTTGTTTTTGGTGGGACCCAAACAGTGATACTGATTCTTATACTCTGAGGATTTCCCCTACTACTAGCCTCTGAATAAGAAAGGCTCAGTCAGTATTAGGCTGGGGGATAGCTCAGAGATTAAAGTCCTTCCTAGCAAGCCCAAGGCCCTGGGTTTGAGTCCCCAACACCACATAAGCTGGATGTAGTGGTGCATACCTGTAATCCTAGCGCAGAAGGCTGAGCCACATACTGAGCTCAGGACCAGCTGGACTACAGAGCAAGACCCTGTCTCCAAAAACAGAAAGAAAAAAGTGGTCAGTATCAAAGAGCTGCATGAGTACAATATCCCTTAGACAAGATAATGGGAACAGAGACCACAAACGTCCCCACCAACTGCCTTTGTGACCTTCACCTCCCAATCTTTTAAGTATTCTTATTGCCTTGGTCAATCTTTCTTGGTTCCAAAGGTAAGGAGGAAACAGAGTGTTTCTCTTAATATATAACAGAGAGGAGTAAGGGTATGCCATGTAACACTGTCCTATAGAGTACGGATGCCCATAAAACAGGTCCAACCAAGCAGCAATAATGGAACTACAAAGGAAGTCATTATACAAGTGAGCTTCCACAAAGTTCAACCAGAACTGAGTGGGAAAGTAAAATAGGCAGTTCAACTTAAAGGAACAAAAACATCAGAACATTATATGAAAAGGGAAGCAAAGAAAAAACAGTAAAATATCTTAGCAACGCCCAGTGTTGGTGGGTTTCATCTGCTGTGATGTCTACATTCAGTAATGGTATTTCCACATCATTCACTGATACCTATTGAACAAAAGTCTACTGCGAGAGAGAAATGTCCTGTGAAGTTGTGATTCCTTGGACCAGTGGCACCAACAGGCCATTTTGTCTCTGGTCTTCCAAAACACCCTGGAAGTAGCATAGTCTGAAAATGACCTGGGATTCTTCAGCATGTAAGCAGACATATTTGTCCAAAGATAATGCAAACTGACAATGAGGTAAAGTCAGAACTCTGGAGAACTTTTCACCATTAAAGGTTAACTCATTTATGAGGAGCCAGCTCAAAAAAAAAAAAAAAGACAGAAAGAAAAAGAAAAAGAAAATAAAACAAAACATTAAGAGAGGTTGGAATACAGTCCAGGCACAGAAATATCTCAGAAGCTACGAGTGGAGAGAGTTTTCAGAAAGATGACACATTCCAGAGAGAATAATCAGCATTCTATGAAGAATTTGGCAGTGAGGTCAAGATGAATTTCCGGAGAGCATCTTAGTGTCAGGGAGAGGCAGGAAGCCAACAGCTCCTGTCTGGGAAGTGAACTGAAATAAGGAAGCAACGGCAGCGGGAAAAGGAGTGCTCTCCATGAGGTCTGACAGCAGAGGCAGGAGAAATGGACTCTGCAGTAGTTTGAGGAGGAAACTGTAGGGAGCTGGTGGGCTTCTGTTTTTACTCTTGATTTCAGAATGAGATGTCCTCAGGTGCCAGGAAGTCCAAGGCAAAATTTTTGTTTATGTGTAAATCAAAGATAATATATCAAGAATAAGAATATCATCAAATGTAGACTTCACAGAATTGAAGAAAATCCACAGGAATCTAGACACTGTGTCTTAAATGTGAAAGAAAACAAACAAACGAACCCTAAAAATAATCTGATATCTTTTTTTTTCTTTTCCTCCTTTCGATTCTCATATCCCATTCTGAAGAAGGCATACTGTTATTCTTCTGCTAACACTGGTCTTTTATATTTTGTCTTCTTCCTGAAACAATCTCCTCTACTACAATATATACTTACACTTAAGGCTGAATAGCTTCAAGAAGTATAAACTTCCAGTGTTTCAAACACATTATTTTGATCCAGCATCCAGTGTTTCGTAAGTAAGAAGTAAGCCTGTATACAGTCAGGTTCACTCACAACTGTAGTGATTACAGGAGATCACTTAAGACCCAAAGGAGACAAAGAAGCTCCTGGCTCCTGGCTTCTCTTTGGGCGATTTTCTTATCACTTCATTTCTCCCCTCCAGCCACCTCTCTATTATCTTCAAGCAAATATACAGCACTCAAACTGCTACTCTTAATCTAACTCTTATGATTAAACCACATTCATTCAGTACTCACCATTCATCAGACTCTGGGTAAATGGAAGAGATGAACCATACGTGGTGCACGGCCATCAAAGAGAAGCGGTGAAGGGAACATGAAACCAGTAACTATGTGAGAGAAGACAACTAATGTCTCAATTCACACAAAGAAAAGCCCTTCAGAGCTTTTGCAAAAAGCAATTACTTCAGTCTAAGTACAATATGAAAACACGGACAGTAATCAAGAATAAGCTATTGGTACAATTTTTCTAAGACACCCTGGTTTCATTAAGCTGGACAAGTGCAAAACAGGTTGGCAGCGATTAGCTGTATACTTCAAAATCCCTAGCAGAGAGGATTTTGAATATCACCAACACAATAATAAATATTTGAGATAATAAATATACCAATCACTCTGGATATGATCATTACACATTACATACATGTATCAAAATATCACTGTCTACCTGATATATATGATTGTGTGTCAAGTAAAAAGGTTAAAAAATGAGCACAACATTTCTCTCCAAAGTTATGACTGCATATCAAAGATTTCATATTAAGGCCCTGAAATCTCTACATTTGTTTCAATCTTCCAAGCAAAGTCATGTTTGTCTCCTACATTTGATTCTTGGTGTAACTTTTCCTTAATGAAATAACATGAAGCCAAAGAATCAGAAAACAAAATGTCTGGTTGGGATCCTCAGCACCTCTGTCATCCATGGTGTCGTTGGCCACACTCATCTACAAGATGATATACAGGTCTTAAAACTAAAATCTATGACCCAGGTAACAGGGAAGAAAAATTTGGGGCTACTTGGAGTTTCCTTAGTTTGTATCTCTTAACAATATTTATACTGGAAAAAGTATAACAATGTTTATACTAGAGAAAGACCAAGAAAAACAAAATCCAAGATAAATCTGAGAAAACACATGAAAACAAAAGAGCCTGTGAACAAAGACACCTAGGACAGAGTGTGTCTTACTAAGATCTCATGTCAATTCCTGGGATTTGCTTTCAAATGCTCTGCACTTCCAAAGCAGCTGGTTGTCTGCTTTGGAAAACAACTGTAGCACACAACTCACAGACTTGAAAGCACAATCACAAAGACACAAAGAGAAGCTCTAGAAGGGCAGGTAAATTGGAACTGTGGCCTACAGGCACACGTGCCTGCTTATCATGGTGACAACTGGTATTTAAGATGAATTATAATGAATGAATCATGATTAAAAATACAAAATCTGTTAGCTCCAACACACCTCATGCCAGAACTGATCGTTGATTGCTTCAAGATCAAGCGAGACAAACACAATGGGGTTATAAAGTGAATAGATACAGACACAAATTTGCAAGTATTTAGCTTACAGTGGCTACTTTTGGCCAGTTTTGCTTGTCTATTTTATATGAAAGCAGCATCTATAAGGCCTTTACATAGGCAATATTGTGATTTTTTTAGAGGATAGTTTTAAAACGGCATTCAAAGATTATATATTCATTACTTTAGCTTTGGACTATGAAAGACTTGAGGAGTATTTGCTCAAATCATTCATTACCAATATAGAACACGACTATGGTGGGGAACACTCTACCTTCCCCCAAAAGTGTACCATTACACAACTAAACAGTGGCATGCCCTGGTGATCCACACTGTACGTCAATGTGATGGGCATCGTTCATTTGAAAACTAGAAGTCTAAATCAGAAGTCTAAAATGCAGCATCAATTTCTGACTTGTCATTTATGCTACAGTACTTGCAACCATGAGCTTCTGTCTTCCTGGACCAGTAAGTAAATCCTGTTCTCCTTATCCCATCTGACCTCCAAAACCTCTGCTTTCATTTCTGTAAGTTAAGTCTGATTCTTTTACAGAAAACAGGAAACAACAGAAGACTTAATTTTCTGTTTCACACCATGAAATGTGTGACAGCACAAACACCAGGGCTGAGGGTTGGGGCAGGTGGAGTGGCAGCAGACAGACGCAAGGACGTTTTCTCCAAATTCTCTCTAACTATGTATTTCTATTTACCTTATTCCAGAGGACAGCATGAGCTGGGTCACCGCTAGCCCACTGCACATATTACAAGTCACAAAGCAGCAAGAAAAATACGCATTGTGTTTTAAATGAACAGGAGATGGCTATTAAAGTAAATGATAGCTCAGGGGTCAGATTAAACTAAAAACTCAGAAGTCTGGGATAGTGACAATGTCCTAGGAGGCAGAGAAGCTATTTTGTTATAGTGACACAAGAGCTTCTCATTTAAAAGGAAAATAAGTTACATGAATTGAATGTCAAAGATGCCACTGCTTCAGTCATCTGAACTGGACTCATGGCACAACAGTCTTAAAGACATAGTGCCACCATGTGGTTTCAATAAGATTTCAGAAAATACTCAGCATTGGTCTCAACTGTCCCACTGTGAAACACTGAGCTTTTCCTCAGGTGCATCTGTTTACAAATGCGGCTGTGGCTGTGTCTCTAGAGCACAGGAGCCGAGCCAAAGTGCGGTGAAGAGCTGTGCTCGCAGGCGAGGGCTGCTCCATGCCCCCGTGCTTAGCATGCAGATGTGAAGACCTGACGAGGAAAGGCGCCACTGCGGTGCTGACGCGGCGGACCCCGCTGCAGGGCGCACGGCCAGGGCCACCACGGGCCCCGCAGGAGTGGCCAGCAGAGCTTCCTGAGAGCTACCAGGAGGAAACCTCCACATCTACCCTCCTGCTCAGGACGGGTCCTCGCACTCCACCTTTCCTCTCGTGGTTGTTGCAAACTGCCTAAGCCCCGTACTGACCAAACTCTGCTCATGCCCCAATTCTCACTCAACGTCTGGACTCCAGCAAGTCCCCCTCTTCTCTCCAGAATCATCAGTTTTCTTTTCCACTAGATCGGCCCTGTCAGCATCAACATACTGACATGAGCACAAAATCCCGCTTCCCCTTCTCCCTTCTACTACCCACATGCCTTGTAAGAATTGCTGACGTTAACTGAGTCTACGTCCAAACTTGCTACTCTCTCTTGATCTCATTCCCATCAGGCTTTCTGCTCAGCGTTCCAATAAAACTGGTCTCACTGAAGTCAACAGCGGCATCTGTGTTTAAATCCACTCGTCAATCTCAGGCTTACCTAACTTGACTCACTGACACCATTTGATACAATTTCCTTCCCTACTTCCTTTTAGGCCTTTGTCCCGTCAACCTCTAGGCACCACCTTCTAATTCCTGACCAGTCCTTTGATGAGTCATTGTGTCCCCAAACCTTCATCTAGTGGTTCTCACTCCTGGTTGTGAATCGGTAACCTTTTAAAAGAAAGAGGCGCCCCAGTCCACTGGCAGGGATTCCAACTTACTCTATCTAGAAAGGGCCTCTGGCATGGTGGACTAGTCAGTGCCCTGGGTGACAGTGACATTTGCCAGGAAGAGGCTCGCTGCTCTTCTCTTTCTGTCTACACTCACTACCATCTCACCGTCTGGGAGATCTCATCCAGTCTTGCACTTTAAACGCCCTTTACAAATTGTCTTCTTTTGTTTGCTTGAGACAGAGCCTAAGGCATGGGTACGGGACATTTCTTTGGAAAGCGATCTCGTTAATTCACAGTAAGGAGGGGGGAAGCCCTCATAAAGGAGCACTTTCAGCATCGCCACCATAGGCGATGAGGTTCCACTCTGCTGGCCTTCCTGAAAGTGCACACAGCATCCTACCCTGGGGCAGCAAAGCACTTGCCCGCCTGCTTCATCTCCCAGTGACAGGAGGTTTCCCTGGAGGCTTTAACTTTGAATGGCTGGGTTGCAGAGAGCGCTGGTGAAAGCCTGTCAGTGGAAAGCGAAAAGACACAAACTCAGTGTGACCTTGAGCTCACAGTAGCCCATCCTGGCAGCTGCGGCACACCAAAGGTAGGTTAAAAGGCACGTGGGAAGGTGCCACACAGGACAGTTCCAAAATGCATACAGCTGCTCCCCAGACGCACAGTTTCACTTTCCGAAGTATTGGTTAGCCACAGTCAGCCATAATCCAAAAATACTAAGTGGACAATTCCACAGATAAACAATTCGTAAGTTTAAACTTGTGTGCCTTTTAACTAACTTGGTGAAGTCTCTCTCCATCCTGCTCCACTCTACCCAGAACACAATTTAGTCCTGTGTCCGGTGACCCACTTTGTACATATGACCCACCAGAGACCGTGAACTGTGATATGTCAAGGTGGCTGCAGTGAGAAACACCCAGCAGATGAGTGAAAGCACAGTTCCGTGTGTGCGTGTTGTGACTCTCCAAAGGCCGGCAAACTGAAGTAGAGAAACCACGCTGGTTGTGGATGACACCAACCAGTAGGCTGGAGCCTGCATGAAATGAAAAACGCAAAAAGAAAGAGCAAGCCTGCTTTGAAAAGCTGCCTCTTATTCAGTGGGTGTGTGGTCACCAACCTCCAGGTCTCTGGCTGCGTCAGCCTTCAGACACAGCCGGCACAGCAGCCCTGCCTGCGGCTGCCCATCCACCAGCCCCGGACTCATGCTACCTGTACCCTCCAGCCCTCTTCTTGGGCAGCATGTGTCCTCCTGGGCTGACCTCCCCTTCCCCCCCCCCCCACCGCCCCGCCAGCTCTCAGGACACACACGGCCATTTGGGACTCTCCCAGTTCTAATCCTGTAAGTCTACCTAATAAATCTCCCTGCATCAACATACATATATTTTATATTGATTTTGCTCCTCTAGCATACACACCACCTGTTAGCCAAAACCTGTCTCCACTATCAGACCAAATTTCAGAGTTAAAGTAACCTTGTTTTTCTCAATAATGGTACCAACACACAAAAGTAGCAATGCTGGAAATTTTATCTCAGTATATTATAATTTTTTATTTTATAATTAGTCATTGCTGTTAATCACACATCATGCCTCATTTATAAATTATCATAGACAGGCCTTCTAGGAAAAGGCATTATATAGGGTTTGGTGTACTCATAGTTTCAGTCACCTGACGGTGTGTGTTGGGGGGAGGGTGGGTCTTGGGATGCATCCTCCGAGGATAGGGAAAACTTTTTTTAGGTAGTACTGTGCATGTTTT
Source organism: Ctenodactylus gundi (assembly GCA_004027205.1). Lineage (NCBI taxonomy): Eukaryota > Metazoa > Chordata > Mammalia > Rodentia > Ctenodactylidae > Ctenodactylus > Ctenodactylus gundi. The sequence goes on from PVKB01002898.1 coordinate 47,008, forward strand.
TCTTCAAAAATTATTCTTTTTTTTTTTTTCTGAGACAGGGTCTTGCTCTATAGCCCAGGCTGGTCCCAAACTCACTGCAGAGACCAGACTGGTCTAGGACTCATAACTATCCTCCTGCCTCAGCCTCTCAAGTGTTGGGATTACAGGCGTGTGCCACCACGCCCCGCTTATGTGGTGCTGGGGAATGGAACTCAGATATGTAGAGCTTGACTTAGTGCTTGCTAGGCAAGTGCTTTAACCACTGAGCCATTCCTCCAGCTGCCCAAAATTATTCTTTAAAACAAAACAACAAAATTATTCTCTTTATCAGCATGTACATGAATATATATTAATTACATGCAATTTAAGGAATTGGTGTGTATACATATTACATACATTTTTTTCCTCTTCTTTTTTTGTACTGGAGATTGAATCTAAGGTCTTTGCACTGAGCTATATCCCCAGACTTTTTTTTTTTTTTTTTTTTTTTTTTTTTGAGATATGGTCTTGCTAAATTTCTAAGTAGGTTCCTCAGCAGGCTGGGCTCAAACTTGTGATCCTCCGTCTCAATAGCCCAGAGTGCTAGGATTAAAGGTCTGTACCGTCAGGCCAGCACATATGGAATTATTTCTCCTTCCTCTTGCCATCCTTCACCCCTCCCACCACCTTTCCCACACCACAAACTCTGACTAAGGGAGAACTGTGGCACATCCAGCCCCAACCACTTCTGTGGGCTCTACATTTCCATGTCCGAACTGTATATCCAACAGCCACCTCAAACTTGCCAAGACCAAAGCAAAGTTCCTGATCTACTCCTTCTCCCCCAATAAGCCAACTGCAACTGCCTCTTGCTCTCAGGCTTTTTTTTTTTTTTTTTTTTTTTGCTTTGTTTTGTTTTTGTTTTTTGAGACAGGGTCTCGCTCTGTAGCACAGGCTGGTCCTGAAACTCTCAAAGTAGCCCAGAACAGCTTTGGACTGATGGCAATCCTGCCTCAACCTCCACAGTGCTGGAATTACAGGAATGCGCCACCATCCCCAGCTGTATGTGTGCCAGGGAACTGAACTCAGGGCCCTGTGCTCTCTAGTCAAGTACTTTAACCACTGTACCATTGCTCCAGCCGCTTTTGTTTTTTCTTCTCTCTCTCTCTCTCTCTCTCTCTCTCTCTCTCTCTCTCTCTCTGTCTCTCTCTCTCTTTCTTTCTTCTCCTATCGAGACCCCCAACAGAAGGCCCTGAACTTCTACCACCACAATACATTCCCAGCAGCCCTTCCTCATTATCTTTAAAAACTGGCGAGCCAATCCCAGATGCACAGGCCTCACACCTACACAACCACCTCTGAGCCCTTATTTTGTTTCATTCCTCCCCACGGCCAATCACCAGCAAATCCTATGAGCTCCATCTTCAGATACTGACTAGGAACTGATCATTTCTCACCCTTCCCATCAGCATCTCTTGCCTGAGCCACGACATCCTGCTGACCGGTACTTCTGCACCCACTCTCCCTTTCCCTTTGAATTTGTTCTCAATTTGCAGTGAGGTTGATCTTATTAAAGCATAAGAAAGCACAGGAACTCTACCCCAAACTCAAAGGGCTCCCCTTCTCATTTTGACTACAATTCTGGGTATGACATGATTTAGCTCCTTGTGATCCCTTAGATCACATCTGCTCACTCTTTTGCTTGTCAAATATACCATGCATGATTCTGCCTCAGGATCTTTGCACTTACTATAACCTCTCCATAAACACTTCTACCTAACCACTTGCCTTCTTCCCTCATCTCCTTTGGGTCTTTAATTAAATGTCATTATATTATTGAGGTATTTTCTTGCCAATTCTACTTAAATTGCACTTCTCTTCTGACTTTGTTTCATTTCTCTTCTCAGCACATATTAAACCCTAACAAGTCGTGTGCTTTTCTTGTTTATCTTATTTTTTTAATCTCTCCCCTGGGAATTTAAATTCCACGAGGGCATGGACTTTGGTTGGTTTTGTTCACTGCCCCCAGAACCTAGACTAGTTGCTGGCATGTAAGCATTAAATAGGAACTGAATGAGTGAATGAGAAGACTAGTAATTTCAACAATAGTTAATATCTATTATTTTCCATATGCCAGGCATTATTAAGCATTCACAAGTATTACCTCATTTAAACCACACAACTAGTTTCAGAGCTAAGTTCTATTATATTTTTATCTCCATGTTATACATAAAAAGTTATATATAAAGAAAATCACTGAGTAAATTATCAGAGCTACACAATAAAGTAGCCCTTATAGTTATGCAGTTATGCAAGTATTACAGTAGCCAGAGTATTACAGAGTATACAGACTCTGAAGCATCAGAAAATACTGAGGACAAGTGCTAATCCCAAAGATTAATCAGGTCTCCAACTCTTTTGGGTAGGAAATGCCACTATAACAATAAGGCCAGCATGCATGAACTCAAAGTCAGAAAGCAGGTTCTACCCAGTGCCTTGAGGGCTTCAGGTAAGACGGACTAGAGAAGAAATGACACAAAGAGGAAACCCGAGACAGAGCCGGACACCTGGGCAGCAGATCTGTCCACATCACAGGAATTTTTCAGCAGATATTTACCCAGAACCTACCACTGCCCAGCACAGTTCCTGGCCCTGGGGCAAACGGCTGAAAACAAATTGGACTGACCCCTTATCATCTAGTGAGAGGAAAAAAAATCAACCAGATAAATCTCTACTAGAAAATCAAGTAGTGGTGAGTGGTCGTGAGAGAAAGCCTCCTCAAGGAGTGCGAATTAGGCAAGAGCCAGCATCGGCCTTGATGCTGCTCTGTTTTGACTGCTGATAGCTTTTGGCCTCTCCCATCCCTCTTTTCCCTCTGATCAATCACAGTGATAGGAAAGCCCAGGTGCAACCTCCTTTGGTTCTGGGAGGAAAATGGTTATTTTTTTCTTGTAGCCCAAGATGGTCCTGACCTCACTATGTAGCCCAGACTAGCCTCAGTCTCACAGCAATTCTCCTGCCTCAGCCTCCAGAGTGCTGTAGCTAGAGGTGTGGGCTAACACACCTGGCTTTTAGTGCTAGGGAATCAGACTCCAGCCCTTGTCCTTGTTAGGCAAGGACTTTAACAGCTACACCATTCCTCCAGCCCAGGAAGTGCAACATTAACAAGACTTAACAAGTCTTAGTCCCAGACCAAAGGAATAGCCACTGCAAAAGCCCAAGGCAGCTGCCCCTCTCTTGACCCTCTAGTCATTCCCAACCCTCTCTAAGCTGGCCCTTCTCTCCCCAGAGGGCCTTGGGATGTGAGGGCTACATTTCTTCACACTCTCAGAGCATGGATGGCCCTATCAGAACCAAATTTTGAGTAACAGTTTGATCCTCCATTTCTACAGAGCAATGACAAGACAAGGACCTTGTGAGCCAAGCCCTAAATGAAAGGACTGAATGATGAAACAGCAAATGAGAGTATAGCCCATAATCCCTTTTTAACTGAAAGATGTAATTTAGAACTGGAAATTCAGGAATTGGGATGATGAAAAATGAACCAAAGAGTCACTGATTTGTTCACTGTTATTGTAACCTACAGACCAGCAAAGAACACGATTGGGAAAAGCTGTATTACCGGACCTAAAACACCCAGAACAGGTGAAAGGAACATGAGCCAGCACTTTATCATGGCCCAGATTTATTGACGCCATGCATGGGTGTATGTGTCTTCTCCTGACACCCAGCAAAACCGCCCTTTTTATAACACAGGACACCTCCAGCCTGATCACTATCTTTACTCACCTAACTAGTTATACTGCAGTCTACAGACAAATCACTCTGCAACCGAGCCTCTGAATATTTAACCTATCTGATTTTCTGATAATGACTCAATCATTTTATTACAATGATGCAATATATATAACCATATCATTGATATTTCTCTTCCTGTGAAAGAAGCATAAGACAATATTATTTTCATTTGTTCTCCTTGGCATCTGACCAAGACTGAGACTAAATGAGCAATCTGTTGGTCAAACACATTGCATGTGTAACCACGTGGAACAGCTTGCACACAGCCTTGGGGGAGTCACGGCAACGGAGGAATAGAGCCTGCTTAAAATCTAATAAACTACAGGGAGCTCATACAAGTGAATATCAGCAGAAAAAAAAAATGAATACGTAAAAATGGATTTCTGTTATACAGAAATGCTTAAGACAAAAAACTAAAAAAAAAAAATTTGGTCAAGAAGGCTTTATATAGTGTGGCACATCTAAATGACTTTGAAGGAGTAAAAGCTAAGCAGCTTGGGAGAGGACATTCTATCCAGAAGTATATTCAAGCCAAGATAAGCCGCACTGACCACATGCAGGAAAAGCATTGTTGTAGAATGTATTATATTAAATCTTCAACTGCCAATGTGATCTCTGACACTAGGACTTTGGTAGGTAATTAGGTTTAGATGAGGTCATAAAGATGGAGCCCTGATCATGAGATTAAAGTCCTCACAGGAAGAGAAAAAGACAAGAGGTGGCTCTCTCTGCCACATGAGACCAGAGCAAGAAGGAGGTAACATGCAAATAAGGAAGAGGATCTGCTATGGCCTGAATCTTAACTCCAGGTGTTGGTATTAAGAAGCGGGCCTTTGAGAGGTGATTAGGTCAGGAAGGAGGAACCCTCATAATGACAGGGTTACTACCTGAGAGAGAGATCTCTCCCCTCTTTCACTAGGTGACAATAAAGTGAGAATCCACTATTAATAAACCAGAAAGTTGGCCCTCACCAAATCCTACACTTGCTAGCACTTTGAACTACAACTTCTGTGAGAAATAAATTCCTGTTTATTTAAGCTCCCTAGTATATCATATTTTGTTATGGTAGCCTGATGTGACTAATATGGGCATGTGTTATGATGATAAGGAAGAGATTACAGAGAAAGATGCACTACATAGAGAAAGTTGAAGCCCAAGTGGAAGAAGATTCATTTCTTTCAAAGGCCACTCTGAGCACTCTCACCGTCTTTACGTCAACTGAAGCTGGGGATGGTGTTTAAATCATTGTGCAGCCTGGCACTGAACAGAAGACTTGGCAGTTACAGGGAAGCAAATGCACACAACCTGGAGGAAAGCGCATATGGGATAGTCAAGAGGTTTCATATGGTACTAACAAGGCGTTTTATAGGTGAAGGAATAATAACTTCTTGGGAAACTTTCCACCAGATAGAAAAAGAAGACTTAAAAGAAAGATGCCCATCCACCCCGGTCTGCCCAGAATTGTCTCAATTCTAGTATATAACATCCTACATCCTAGGCAACCTTACATCCTAGTCCTGGGGACTCTTGGTTACCCTACAAAGAGCATTTCACAAATGATTAAATCTGTGGAACTAATAGGTGTACAATATTACAATGGTGATAAAGTAAGATGAGGATTGAAAATATGAAAGCAAATCATGATCTCAATTACAGTCCCACGTTGTACATTGTGTTGGGAGCAGGCCATTCCAGAAGCCAGCAACACAGAACATGGAGAGTGAGAGAGCACACAGGTGAGTGGACATTTCTTTTCCTCTTTAGCTTCCATCATTGACAAGTGCTGCATTACTTGATCTGTGGGTCGTAGTGTAGCCTCCTGGGCTGCAAACCTGAGGGAGGAAGGCAGGTTAAAATGACCAGAGGTTCCCTTGAAGGTCTAGGATTAGACAAAGAATGAGTCACAGGAAATTTAGGACTCCACCCTAGGCTGTCTCACCTTCCAGGCAGCCTTTCCTAGTGGCTACTCACCCTCATATCTCAGGGTCCTGGAGGCTCTAAGGAGTGAAAGAAGTATCAGTGAGGCCGCAAAAAGTGACCTGGAGTCAATAATCAACAGAGAACTAGGCAGTAAGCAATGCAAGGAGAGCTCTTCAATAATCATCCTGCTTCCAAAAATAAATACATCCTCTGTTACTACCAATCTTTCCTTTTGGCTGGCATCCAGCTCTTTAAAAAGGAAGCCCCGTGGTGACAGTCATGAGAGGCCAACGTGAAGGCCACTCAGCCGCCAGGGTCCACTCCAACTAAGGCTCAACATGGGCAGAGCACACTCCCTCAATTCACAGTCACAGATCACGTGAGTGCCACAGAGCTGAGAGGATTCCAGTGTCTGGATCATGGAGGGGGAAGGGTGTGTGGCGAATTAGGGAGAATGAAAAGGGAATGGGAGGCACATGACCAAGTCTGACTTATTTTAGACCTCCTTTAAAGCTGCACTACAGATATTTTCAAAATATAATCCAAAATCTGATGGAGCTGGAAGGAATCCTCTTCTCACCAATCTACTGGGTTTGTTGTGTACAGAACTGGACTCAGGAGGCAAAGAGCAAGTCTCCTGATTCTCAGGTTACCCGCCTTGCCCCTGAAGGACACTGGCTCAAAACACTGCAGCCCACAAAAATCAACAAGTAAATGGCTACCTTGCAGTTAATCCATCAACTATGGGAAATGCCACAACTAACTCAGAGGATCATGAATGTAAGACGTCATAATGATCCCAGAACCCTGGGGTGCTTAGGCAGGACTGCAAGTTCTAGCTCAGCCTGCGTAACCTGGCAATTTAGCAAGACCCTGTCTCAGAGATGTAGCTCACTGTGAAAGCTCTGGGTTCAATCCCCAGTAATGAGGAAAAAAAGTCATAGTGAATTACAAATTTCCTTTTAAAATACTTATTATTATTTCTTAATGAAGACTATAGTTTAACACTATTACTGAGATATTTAACAAAATTCTTATGAATAGGGAATTCAAAACCTAAATGTTTTCTACATAATGCCTTTTTCTTCTCAAATAGTCTCAAAGTGTCTTTCCATCTTGAAAAGTTTTTTCTTCAATCAAACTATAAAAATTAATCATCCAAGTAACAACAGCTAGCACAGAATTCACTGGTTTTCACGTACTAACTCATTTAATCCTCACAACACTATGAGCTAGGAACACATTATTCCCCACTACCAGTGACCAAGGTACAGAGCTAGTTGGAAGCACCAGGATTTTCATCAGAAATTTAATTCTGGATCTGTTACATAATGTCTCTAAATCCCAATTCAATAAGCTTTAAGGACCTGGCCCACTTTTTGTGTCATACTGAAATCTTGCTGAATAAACTACTGTTTGAACTAAACTAGTTTGGGTATCTTTTAGACACTTTTTTTTTTTTTTAACTGGAATCAGTCCCATAGTTTCGTCTCCTTGTATAATCAGAGTTATGACTACTGAATGAGTAATTAGGATTTCTAAAAGAGGCTGCATGATCTTCATTACAGAAATCCTGCTATGGTTTGGATATGGAATGTGCCCCAAAAGCCTCACACATTTGGATGTAGTACAATGCCCATGGAACCATAAACTATTCAAAGTACCACATCTAACTCAGAGGGTCATGATTTTAAGAATGCCTTAACGATAATGTCAGGTAGGAGAATAAGTCAGAAGAGATATGCAGGGCTAAGACAAGGTGCTCCTGGGGTCATGGGAGCAGAAATGGAAACAAGGTAGAGTCAAGGCTCCAGGCAAGGTCCTGGCCCCTCTGGAAACAATAAAGAAGTAGCTAAAACAGGCAGCCTATCCTCCCTTTCCCAGTTTCTTCTAGATGGCCTAAGGTATTTAATGGGCTTACATCAGTCTACAACCTCCACCGCAGGAGGACAGCTTGAAACACCTGAGCGAAAGCTTTATAAAGGGCTCCAGTCCTTCATTCCTTTGGGATCCTCACTTGAGACCTCCTCTCAACCTCTCCTCAAGAGCTCAACAAACCCCTTTTCACTTTAAATCTTCCATGTGAACTCCCACTGATTAGTCTTAATCGAGAGTTCCTGAACCTGGACATCAGGCAATACCAACAGTAACAATAAGAGGTGATGCCTGGTTGGGAGGAAATGAACACTGCGGCTTGATCCAGAAGGGGCAGATTACTGGGACGGGACTGGAAGGGTAGCTCTGCCCTTCCTCGCTCTCTTGGCTTCCTGTGTGTCACGCTGTGAGCAGCTCCCCTGCTATATCTTTCCGGTGTGTTTACACCATCACCAGATGCCTATGAATAGAGTGAAACTGTGAGCTAAAATAAATCTTTCCTCCCTTAAGTTGTGGATGTTGATTATTGTGTCCCAGCACCAAATAAGTAACTAAGACAGAAACTGGAATCAGAGAAGTGGGTTCACTGCTGTAATTTTACCCAACAATGTAATTTAGAAGTCTTTAGAACTGTTTATGGGAGAAGTTTGGGAAGGTTTGAAGATGCCAGCTAGAGAAGCCTTAGAATGTTGTGAGCTCCGTTTGTTGGGAGATTCTGGTCAGAGCTCAAAAGACCCAAATGCTGATAGAAGTGTGGACTGTAAAGGCCAGGCTCAATAAGTTTCACACAGGAAGGAGGAGTCTATTGACATTCAGTCTAGAAACCATTCATGATACACTCTGACAAAAGTGTGGGGCATTTTGTCCTTGTCCAGAGATTTTAACTGAAACAGAAGTAGATTAAGGGCAGTGGAGTACTTAATCTGGTGGAGGAAATTTCACTTCAGCTCCTTGTTCAGCTGTGACACAGGTTCTATTTGCAGCTTTTAGTCAGCTCTACAGTGAAAAGCAGGAGAAAAAAGCACAAGAACACATGATTGTTAAAGAGATCAGCATTAAAAAGAAACCAAGTACGTAGAATTGGGATTACAAAACAGATGCCTTGAGGACACCTCAAAAATAAGCAAGACCCCACCCTTTACTAATTCAAGGGTGGAAAGGCAAAGGCCTTGCTCTGAGAAGAGTAACCCAGGGCATCCCATAGGGCTAAAGAGAGAAGTGCGAGCAGGAATTTAGCCATTGGCAGCAACTGTTCAAGGTGGTCACACTACTGCTCAAGCTAGCGGCAGATCCTGGCACCATCCACGTGGTGCTGGTGAACAGCCATGCAGAATGCAAGAGTTGTGGAGTCATGGAGGCTTCCAGCTAGATTGTAGAAGGCCTTGGGAGCCAGACAGTTGGAAGGAGGCCTTGGGAGCCAGGCAGCGTGGAAGAAGGCTCTGGAAGTTAGGCAATGTGTCCCTGGGAGGACAGTGCATAAAGTTTTGAAGGTGAAGGCAAAAGTGCAGCGGAGACCTGAGAGATTTGGACACGTCAGAAATGTGGATGCCCACTGAGGAGGGCCACAGGCCAAAGAACAGCTAGGGAGGTTGCAGCCAGAGACAATGCCATAGGGGCAAGGCCACCTAAGGCCTTTGGTGCTAACATCTCACCAGTTTACCCTGGGTGCTAGACACAGAAGGATAGGATTTAAATCTTGCCCCGCTTGTTTGATCTGATTGCTTTCTCTCATGGTTTGGATCTGGAGTATCCCCCAAAAGCCTTGTGTTTCTATGAATACTGTATAGGGTCGGGAGATTGGGCCTGGATGGAAGGGGTGGATGCCTAGGGCTTGACCTGGAGGGCCATGTGCTGGTTCAACCCTTCCTCCTAGACTTCTCTCTGTTCTTCCATGCTATGATGATCTGTCTCTGGGGTCTTGGCTCTGCCCCAGACACAGCTCCAGTCCTGCCATTTTATTCCATTTTCTAGCTGCCTACCTGTGAAAGGACTGAGACCTTCTGACCTGTGAGCTAAAATAAATCTTTCCTTCCTAAATTTGTAGATGTCAGGTATTGAGTCACAGCAACAGGAAAGTAACTTTCTATGCTTCTATTCTTTCTTTTTGAAATGAGAATGTTTACCTTGTGCCATTGTATGCTGGAAGTTTTTAACTTTTCTTTGATTTGTACAGGTGCTCACAACTAAAGAGTTTCCTTAAGTCTCAGAGAAGACTTTGGACTTGGATTTTTTAACAGTGCTGTACTTAAGACTTCAGCAACTCTTGGGAAAGAACTAATACATTTTCATACAGATGTGGACATGAACTTTTTGGGTGCCAGAGATGGAATAGTACAGTCTGATTGGAATGTGCCCCAAAAGCCTTATGTATGTGAATGTACTGGAACACCTATGAAGCCATATGTTGTTAGGAGTTGGGACCGAGACAGACAGGGCAGAATACCAGGGCTTGACTCAGAAGGGGCAGATTACTGGAACAGGACCTGGAAGGGTAGCTGCACCCTTCCTCGCTCACTTGGCTTCTTGTCTGCCATGCCATGAACTGTTCCCCTACTACACCTGCACCATGGGTTTCCACCATTGCAGGCCACTTATGAACAGACTGACACCTTCTAAAACTGAGAGCTAAAATGAATCTCTGCTCCTTTAAATTGTGGATGTCAGGTATTCTGTCCCAGCAACAAAAAACTAACTAAGACAAATCCCTTTAAAAATAAATGAAATATAATGGTTTTTTAGCCAGTTCCCTTTATATACAACCTTAATCTACATGTTAATTTTTATCTTTAAATGGTTTCATACCTTTTCTACCTATAAAGCTACAATACTTGAAGGAAGGATTACTCCTCGTATGTTTTCTAAGGTCGGTTCTCTTCATCTCTCCTCCTCCCTCTTCTCCCATCCAACCCAAGCACAGCCTGTGGGGCAATAAACAGCACGAGCAGGACTGCAGCTGCACAGGTCAATGTAACGTGTGTAAAAAACATATGCAGGGTTTTGATTCCTCTTGAAGAAAATTTGTGGATAGATTCAATGTATTTATCGAACAGTGCAACTGCCACTGCTAGTACATAGGGGAAGAGGAAATTGTCCATCTACAAACATGCTTTTTAGTTTTATTTTTTCCCAAGAAGGAAATACACGATTTAAGAGACACTTTTACTAAATTGAAAATTAGCAAATTCACAACTCATAAGGCAGAGAAAAATAGTGTTTAGTTTTAAAACTAATCTCACTTCGCATTATTGATTCAAGTAAAATTCGTATTTATTCATTTATTTTGCAGTGCTGAGAACAGAACCCAGGGCCTTTGCACAAAAGTGGGCTACTTCCCCAGCCCAATTTTTTGGTTTGATTTTGAAACAAGATCTCACAAAGTCACTATGTTGCCCAGACTGGGCTCAAACTTTCCGTCCTCCTGCCTCACACTCCCAGAGTTCTGGGATTCTAAATTCACTTTTAATTAAGACTGATTCTTATAATAAAACATGACATATGCAATAAATGTATGATGAGTTAAACTCTGTTTCTAGTTGTCTGATGGCCAGTTAAAGCATTTTTTATATTTTTAAGTGTGTATATAAAAAATATATGTGTGTGTACGTATATGACAGAGAGAGAGAGAGCATATTTGTGTGTTACGGTTCACTTCTACTTCCTGAAATGCGTGTAGTCTTCTTTAAAACACACTTTTTGCTAAATACTTTATAATTGGGAGTATGCAGTTTATCACAATTTTATTGAAGCAGCCTTTCCAAAAATATGTTTCACAGAAAATGCTTTCTTGTTTATGAGCTGGTCTCTGCATTAAATCCGACCTGCTGAACTTTATAATTTTCCTTAAAAGCTTACTATTCTTTGATCAAGTCAAGCTGTATTCTTGTGTTTTTTGTGGGTTGCCAAAGAAGAACAATAAAGCCTCACAAGCATAAAATATGACTCAAAAGCCACCAGGACTACACTGGAGCTCCTATCCTCCTATCCCAGGAAGGTTCTAGAGCTCCTAAAAGCCAGAGATCAGTTCAGAAAGGCCACAGGTCAGGGGCACTGCAGCTGGTTACAGACACCACAGACAGCCACGCCGGAAAGCAGTGAGTTAGGGACAGGGAAGAATAAAGAAAAGTAGGACAAGACAGCCAAGCAGAGGCCCACAGTGAACTCCTTTCCTTCGGGGACATCTCTAACATGGGACTGGCACAAGTACTTCTTGGTATGCCTAAGGAAAGCCAGGGTGGAAGCCTGTCAGGGAAGGGGCAGTTCTACATGGTTAACCCTGAGAGACAAAAAGAGGTTAAAAACAATTACAAAAACCATATATAAACTGAGCACCTGTATGGAGCTGGCAGCACTCTAGAATCCTGGAATACAGTAAGAAGACAAGACCTACCCCACACACCCCTCCCCCCAGGGAGCACACATTCTAGTGGGGACATGGGAGGCAACACAAAGGTAAACTCAGCAGCAGCAGCACTACGGTAGAAATACGAGCAAACGCCAGTACAATCCTTACCAAGGGCTAGGAACACTGCACATGTGAATTCATTTAATCCTGTAATTATGTGAAGGCTCTGCTATTACATGCACTGTAGAGAGGAGGGAACTGAGGCAAAGAGAGGTTAATATACTCCAAGAACATTTAGCTAGAAAAATACCTTCCTCTGAGAGAAATATACGGCATTCTCAAACTGACTGATTTGAAGGAAATTTAATATGGGTTCCTTTTTCAAAGGTATTGGAATGGTCTCAGAAAACTAACAGGAAGTAAGTAATACAGAGCCCTGGAGAAAAATAGATAAAGTATACCTCAGCTAGAAGAGACAAGGTGAGTATATGCTGCAGGATCCCAGTCCCAGTGGCTGGACTGAAATATGGCTTCCCTAGAGGGACGGAGGTGCTTGGGCAGAGACAAAGCCTGGGGTCCACACTGACCTTAGCTCCCCTCAGCTCTCCTGAAACCGGCTATGCCAACCAGAAGCAGAAGTCGGAGGCAAGAAAGTTCACTGATGGGGTGCCCGAGATCAGCCTCCCTAACCCTGAACAAGGGAGACTGGGCCAGAAACAGCAAACAGAACACACCTAGCCCTAAGCTCTGGGCCTGATACACCTAAGAAATTTCACAACATAGGCTTTGCTTTCACCAAGCACCTACTTAATTTCTGGAACTGACAATGCTGTCAAGATAGAAAACAAAACAAAAAAATGAATAACCAGGATGATGTGGGGGTTACGAGTTTAACTTTTGTTAAGGCCTGAGTAAAAAAGGGGTAGCCAGGCCCAGGGCTGGAGAAGGGCATGCTGCCCAGGAGGGACAGACAGGTCACGGGCCCCACTGTGGAAATGGACTTGGCATTATGTGAGGGGCAGAAAGAAGGCCCACGTGGCTGGGGAAGTAAGGAAGGAAAAGAGAGAAAGAGAGGAAGATAGGATGAAAGGGTATGCTGGGAGCTGTTTTTGCAAAAGAATATATTTTTGACTTGCCAGTGAAAATTCAATCCTTTGGTTAAGTCCTCCCCTTGGCATTGTGCCTGCGCTGCCACCCCTTGAAGTCACTACAGACCAGAGGGAGGGCACGGAAGGCAGTAAGGGCACAGAGGGGTAGACCAACATCTTAGAAGAGCAGCTTCGGCCTCTTCAGCCCCGGCAGCATCCACAGTTACTTGGATACCTTGCAGCTCAGACCTCCTGAGGTCTCACCATGGCCTCCAGCTGCCTTTGCAGTGCGTGAAGAGCCAACCCTATCATCGTCTGCAGTGGAAAGCGAGCAGCTGGTTCACTGGGATCTGGTAAATACCATTTCTAAAAAGGAAACCGGCACCCAAATCTCCTGTGCTTTTATAAATTCTCCCGCACAGACGGTACATTCATAAGGGATGGAAAAACCAAAACTGAGAAGGAAAATGTTTTTTCTCTCCTATTTAGAAGGCTCTAAATAATCTGACACAATATTTACCCCCTGGGCTAGGAGGAAGTAGGGAGAACTGTGAGGCAACGTCACACAGAATAATAAAAAAAAGGAATTCAAAGAATTTTGCCCTTGTGGAAAAAATACTCCCCTAAATCCGATATTTCGAGTCTCCCTGAATAGAATTATTCAGTCTTTTAGTTTTTCGGTAACGGGTATTTCCTCTACTTACTATAAAGATTCAGGAAGTCGGCAACATGATGGAGGCTGGAACTGTTTATTGCTCAGCGTGTCTGGGTCACAGGCTATTTTTAATTCCTGTTTCCTAACACCTGGGGGGGAGTTCAACAGCTTCCTATGTGGGGACCGGGGGTGGAAAACTAGCACTCTCCCTCACTGACAGGCAGAACTTCAAATAAAACCTGTCAGGCTTACCAGCAAGATGGACTCAGAATGACTTTCTCCTCATTACTGGTCTCCCAAAAGAGCTGTTAAATTATCAGAATGTCCTGTGACGCATTTCATTTCAAATTAAAATTCTAGCAGAAGTCACGTCTTGCAAAGAAGGTCTTAAAAATACTTCCTGCAGGGGACAGAGGAGGTGGCAACACCGGATGGAATGCTCCTCACCGGGGGATCACACAGGGCTCAGGGCAGGGCCGGGCCAGTGAAGGGGCAAGGCCACGCTGCAAAGGGATTAAGAGCAGGGGCTACTCCTGTACACCCAGAAGCCGACGCTGAGGACCCTGTCTATTTCAAAGCCCTCTATCTTGAAAAGCAACACATAAATGTCAATTTTCATTAAATGCTTTGCATATGAACCAGTGGACGTGGCTTTCTCTCTTATTTATCTGTTTGTCTACTGGTTGGTTGGTTATTAGTGCTGAGGATCTAGCACAGCCTCACTCATGCTAAGAGTGCATTCGACTACTGAGCTCCACCCCCAGCCACTTCCCTTTAAAAATTAAAAAAAAAAGCAGTATGGATTTCAAAGATCAAAGTATTACTAGCTGAAATAGGTCTTTGCTTCAGTGCTAATGCAAATAATAACTGAGGCAGTCAGCACAAACTTACAAGCGAAAATTTTAATTGGCAAGTAAAAACAAAAAGTGACAGGGCCACAGGTCTAACGAAGACCATGCCAGCCCCGGACAAAGGAAAGCAAGAGAAAATAAGAAAGAGGCTCACGTTTAAAGAACTGACAGGGAACAGGCATAAGAGGCCAATCGGACCGGCCAGCAACGGAGTGAGGGCCACTTTCACAGGATGTGGTGGTGGGCGGGGGCCTGGGGGACCATCCCCTCAGTCCTGGTTCTAGAGGAATCTTTACAGTTCACAGGCACGTCAGTTCCCACAGGTGAAGCTCTTGCTGAGGCAGTCTCAGTCTTGAAAGACTCTACTAGGACCCAAGGTTGAGGGCAATGGCATCTCCCGGGCATAGCTGGATGTGCCTGTGCTTGCTTTGGTAGCTCATGTACTAAAATTGGGACAATACAGGGCAGATAAGCATGGCTCTGGGGTAGAATAGTGGGTCAGGCCTATAAATCTCATTTTGGTGTCCTCAGTCTTGAAGGCAAATGAAATAGGCTGGATAAGTGCAGGGCTAATAAGCTCTGGCCTCCTGTAGACAGAAACTCCCTAAATGACTAACATGCCTACTTGCAGAACCAAGAACAGATTCACCAAGACGAAGGCAGGCTTCATTCTACTTTCAGCTGCCTACTGGGCATCTGTAGGCTCAAGAGAAGAGTCACTGTTTTTAACAAAAACTACTTCTGAATCCCAGACTGGTTTAGAAAATACATAACATGCTTACGCAAATCACGCTTGTGATGAGTAACAGGTTAGGGGCCAAGAGTCCGTCTACCTGCCTGCTGTCCTTCCGGTGGTCATCAAAAATGATATATGGCATCATGTCTGAAGGTGCTGCTTTCTACAGTGATGCCCCCACGACACTTCCAACCACAACTAACCTTTGAGACAAGGAAAAGAAGTTATAAGGGAAAGAGTTTCCCTCAGCCCTCCTGTTCCTTAATATGTGCGGCGTGGTGCTGCTTCACTGAGACTTCCTGGTCTGACTGTGTTTTCAGTGGCATCAACAGCAGGTTCAACAGCAGGTAGAGAGGTGACGAAGGAAACCTCCAGGTAGGTGGAAGTCCTGCGAAGCCTGGCAAGTGTTGTAAGTGGTCAACACAGCATCCCTGTTATTAAATGAACAGATTTCCAGTTTCCAGAACTACCAATTAATTATCTAGTCTACTCAACACCCGCCACAATGCTAAGCCCCCAGAGGACAGAAGGGAAGTCTAATGTTCAACAGGACAGAGAGTGCCTGGCATCATCTCTACACTATTATAAGCAATATTCAAATGCCTCGGAGGAGGCAAGAACATATCGAGTATTTCACTTCATATATTTATTTCCTGCCTTGATCCAAAACTGACTCAAATGGCTTTTTAAAAATGTGTTCACTATATTAAGATGCACCTAAAAAAGATTCAGATGGTCCTTGTAAGGCAAAACGCAAGATTACCTAAGATTAATCAGCTGACAGTCTTCTTGAGCTTTCTCCTTCAAGCATTTCTGAGTTCAAAACTTC
Source organism: Ctenodactylus gundi (assembly GCA_004027205.1). Taxonomy (NCBI): domain Eukaryota; kingdom Metazoa; phylum Chordata; class Mammalia; order Rodentia; family Ctenodactylidae; genus Ctenodactylus; species Ctenodactylus gundi. The sequence continues at coordinate 63,060 of PVKB01002898.1, forward strand.
TAACATAAATTAAGCTCTTCAGAAGATGGTTAAACCTAAGAGAATGACAGGGTTACAAATGGGCACATGACCCGCACGGCAGCACCATTCAAAACAGGCAGGAGCGGAGCCCGACCTCCAAGTCTGTCTATGGAAAGATAAACAGAGTGTGATACGCACATGAGACAGAATATTACTCAGCTTTAGTAAAGAAAGAAATCCTGCCAAATATAATCACACAAGTGAGCCTTTAAGACATCATTTTAAGTGAAATGAGCCGCTCACAAAAGAAGACAAATACAGCATGATTCCACTAACAAGAGGCTCCCAAAGCACTCAAACTCTTAGCAGAAAACAGAATGGTGGTGGCCAGGGTCTGTAAAAGGGGGCAAAGACAAGTAGTTTAGTGAGGACAGGGTTTCAGTTTTGCAAGATGCAAAAGCTAAAGACAGATGTCACATAACAAGAACATATAGTTAGCATTGCCATGCAGAGCACTTCAGATGATTAAGACGATAAGATGTATGTCATATGGTTTTTCCCAGCACTGAGACTGGAACCCAGGAACTGTGCCTGCTAAGTAAGCATTTTGTCCCTTCTCATGTTCTTAGCATTTTTAACACAATAATGTTTTTAAACTCTTAAGTGTGATAAAGTGTAGCTTTAATGCAAATGTCAACTTCCAGAAGCAGGGTTCTCAGCATCTGTGAAGTGATGTCCCCAGGGTACTTCAGACTGCCTGAAATACATGTTTTCTATCTTACGACCTTTGAATCATGGCTAGCCCACTGATGTCAAACAAACCCTTTGCTCTACCTTCCTGTATCGCACAGAACAATCATCCTCTGCCACACCATGATATCCACTCAGAAAATTTCATTTGAAAAACACAGAGTATTCCAAGAACTGCCCGAAAACGTTAGAAAGCAGTTTCCATGAACTACAGCTGCAAAAAGGCAGAGAACCAGGATTGGAGGAGTGGCTCAGCAGTTAAAGCACTTGCCCAGCAGGTGCTAAGTCAAGCACTAAGTACTTGAGTTCAATTCTCCAGCCCCACAAAAGCCAGGTGTGGTGGCGCACACCTGTAATCCCAGCACTCAGGAGGAGGCTGAGGCAGGAGGATTGCCATGAGTCCAAGGCCAGCCTGGTCTCCATAGTGAGTTCAGGATCAGCCTGGACTAGAGAGAGAGACACTATCTCAGAAAGAGAGAAAGAAAGAAAGAAAGAAAGAAAGAAAGAAAGAAAGAAAGAAAGAAAGAAAGAAAGAAAGAGAAAAAGGGCAGTAAACCTGGGATGTTTCTACAAAACCTGGGATGTTGTGACAGTCACAACCACAAGATGGCGCACTTGCACCACAGTGCTGTTCCATAGTTTCATCTTGCCAGGCAGAGCAGGTTTTTCAAGTGCTTACTTAGGGCTCATTCCCTTGGATTAGGTTTCCTTACTTTGCCAGTTAGTTCCATCTGAGAGTGTTGGTTTAAGAAGAATATTACCCCCTCACCTTCTCTGAAGAGTACTCAAAGGTGTGTCTCCACCTAATAAAATCAAGCTTTGTCTTCTTTGTACGAATGTAAGCATATGCCCAGGTAGCATTTGGCATCTTTTTCATTTACAAATTGAGTCATTTTTTTTAAAGTAAGTCTTCTGTGCACAAAATACTCAAGCTCAATGTAACCACTGTGTTTCGAATATATATGGAAAAAATCTTGGACCCAACCCTGAACTTTTGCTAAAAAAAAAAAAAAAAAAAAAAAAAACCCGCAGATGTTACAGAGAAATTGTGCCGTTCTTGATTCTCATTAAGCCCTAGTTCTTTAAAAACTTACCTGCCTGACTTCTTGTTCTATACTGTTTCAAAGCATAAAGACAGGCAATAAGCATTATATGTCCTAACATATTTTGAGGTATTCCATAAGCAAGTGAATAGTGTGACATTTTGCTTTGACCAAAAGCACCCATTCCCTCTGTGGTGAGGGCACAGCAATTGGTATGATATTTTCATGTTCCTAGGGATAGAAGGGTAAGAAATAAATGCTAAAAGGCATCCATAACTTCCCTCCGAGACCTGATGCGAGGGGGGCTTCACCAGAGGAATTTTTTTCCCCAGCTGGCTGAAAGTCAGCCAAGCAGCCACCCTGCAGCAAGACATCTACCAGCCTTGCAGACCAATTCTTGCCCCCTCTTCCCTGAAACTGCCTGCCAAATGCTGCAGCAGGGAACTGGCAGAGCCCCAATCTGTGGGGAAGACACAGCTAGGTTTCAATAACTGGATGCCAAGGGCAGTGACCCTGAAGATGCCATAACAAAACACAGGGCCTTGGGAATCAGCCCAGCAATCATGCTGGATGGAAAAACTGAGGAGGATCAGAGTTGTCCCCAAAGACACACATCAGGAAACTACTGGGATCTAGTCACGCTGTATAGGCAGGAGGTAGGAGAGTCAGTAGCTTCCATAAACCTTGCTGATGGCTAAATTCTTCAAAGCATAAAGAGTGCTTGCCTGCAATGGGAATGCAGAACAAAAAGCCTTGTAAGGCAAGGGGTTAGTAAGCTCGTAATTCTGGGATTTGCTAATTTTCACACCAGACTATGCACAACTTTTGGAAACAGGGAGACAGTCCTCCCCGGCCCCTTTTCAAGTTCTGCAGTATGCCTTTGAACAAATGGGACACATTCAGATGCCACGTTCCCAACCCGGCTCCTACTAAAGACAACCAGGGCTTGGCTGATTGATGGCCAGAAGTCACAGCCTGGCATGATTCCAGATAATGAGTGTGTTCAGCAGAAATGATGAACCTGCACTACCTCAGCCTGGGAGGCTGTCCTTGCTCAGCGTGCCCATTTATCTGGCCCAGCACCTACTTTAACAGCTCATTAACAGCAGGTGCCAGCTCCGGTTTCTTCTCCAATCTCTCTCCACAAAGACAGGCAATAAAAGAAAGACACAGTGCAAGCGCAGTAGCTTTCAAAGACTCATGCAATGTGAGACTGGGGAGACAGAGGTCACCGCTATACAGGTGGGCACAAAGATCTGCACGAGTGTTGGGACTTGGTTGAAGTTACACAAATCTAGAGGTAGCCAGGGACACTTAGTTCAGGCCTCCTGCTTACCAACTCAGGACACTCTAAACAAAAAAGAAACTCTCACACTCCTCCCAGGGTTGTAGATTCTCACTGTCAACATGACACTTCCTCACTGTTCCTAGAGGCAACTCTCTGCACGCCTATTGCCCAGAGCAATGGACATGGCTAGAAGAAAGAATAATCCAGAACTCAGGTTATTCCCTGTTTAGTTTACATGGGAATAATTAAACAGCATTTTGTTCAAAGTTTATAAGTTAACATTTTCTTGTATTTTAAAAAAAAGATCAACTAACACAGCTTTCTGACCCACCTGTGTCTGACCTTGTGTCACTTCCATCCCGAACCCAAGCCTTTCCTCGGCCAGTCTTTTGCAGATGCCTGCACTCTTCATACTCTCTTCATTTGCAAAAATGCTCCTAAAGGCCTACAACATTCTTAATTCTTATCATACATTCCAACTATATTTTTTGCTGTACAAGGATAAGAACCTTGATTTATGTTTCTTTTTGTCTTTTAATACAAATATCTGATTAATCATCTGAGCATGTGCTATAGTTTGGAACTGGAACATCTCCCAAAGGCCTATATGTTAAAAGGCTTGGTCCAGTGGCTGCTGTCATTGGGATGTGGCAGAGCTTTTGAGAGGAAGAGCATGGTGAAAGGTCCTTAGGTCTCTGGGGGCTTGCCCTTTAAGATTATATGACCCCTGCCTCTCTTTTTCTTTCGCTCCTTGCCCTGTGATGTAAGCAGATTTGTTCTACCATGTTCTCCTGCCAAGATGTTCTGCCTCATCACAGCCTTAAAGTAACAGTGCCAACTGCTCCAAACTTGTTACCAAAAGACACCTCTTGTCTTTATAAGTTAATTATGTCAGGTACTGGGTTACAATAACACAAACCCAAGCAACACAGCACGGTAGGTGTCTGGGACAATGGAGTAGAGCAAGGCTAGTATAAACCATCAAGATGCAGAAGTTCCTTACAATCCTGGGGGAACAGAGCAAATTCTGAGAAAACTGAAGAAGTCCTCAGGAACACAAAGTCATGCAGTAAGTACTGAGTTAAGAGAATATAAAATAATATCTCCTTTTCAAAAAAAATCCAAAGTATAGAATACAAAGTAAATGAAGACATTTATGAGCATGTGCGTCTTGTGTACACTTAAAGCACAACCTCTTAAAGGTTAAAACCTCTTAATTGTGTCAGGGCTACGAAAATACTTTATTTCCCAACAGAGTATGAGTTCTAATTCAACATTCTGTTTCTACTCTACAACAATTTCACTGATTGATAAATGACAGCCCCTGTTTTCATTGCAACTTAAATGAAAATGTCACAGGTATTGGTTATTCTGGATAAATTAGCTAGGAAAATTAGTAAGTGTCCAAAACACCAAAAGGTTTAACCTATATTTAAAAAATATATAATTTTATATATATGCTTTACCAGAAACTTCAGGATTCTCCCTGTATGTAACTCCTACTTTGTATAAACAATTCAAGAAAAACTGCAATCTTTAAATTCATAAATCTCTGTCATCAAATCTGACTAATGAGAACTGCATCCAAGGATAGGATGCCACGTCTCTCTGGGCTCTCTTACTTCATTGACATTTCCTTCAGTTAAGTAACTTCAAAAGGAATTTTTCCAGATGAGCAAAAACAGAGACTTAAAAAAACAACAAAACAAAACAAAAAACCCACTGAGACTTTACCTAACAGAACCTTTGGTTCACACCCAAATATGCATGTTGCCAATGCTAATTGATGACAATTATAATTAACCCCTAGCTCATATTTTGTACAAAACAAATCGGTATTCTCATGAAAATTTTCTTGTGAAAAAAAATGTCCATACAAACAAAACTGTATTATGACCAAATTCCCACGTTGGTCATCTCAGCATCCATGGCCATACAGCAACAGTTACAAGTTCTGACCTCAGTCTTTCAGGGGCCTCTGGTGTGTTACAGCAGAATCTGCACATCCCACAGGAGGAGCAGCGCTAGGATTTCAGCCTCCTGTACAGTCTCCCTTTAAGCCTCTCCCAACAACTCTTGGCACTCAATACAGCTATTCCAAGACACTAAGAAAGATAGACGATTTTCCCCTTTCCCATTAACTAGTCCCAAAGTGGTGGTGTTTTCTCCTTTGGAATCCTTTACTGCAGGTTCCTTTGCATATAGATAGGTCTTTGCTCTTAGTCTTGACAATCTGTTTAATAAAACGTGAATTTATAAGCCACCATCCTATTTCTGTTGCATAAACTGAGTGGGCAAGAGAAGCATTTCTGGAATAAAATAAAGGGCAATCTACAATGGAGGCTACCAATTTCCATTTCAATTTTCCACGAGTTATTAAATCCAGTAAAAAAAAAAAAAAACATATATGGAGAGAGAGAAAGAGAGACAGAAAGTAGGCAATTGGCCAGGCCTGAGGCTGAAGGAATATTATTGCTAGTAATGAGAAAGTTTTACTAAAATCATCACCATGGAAGTTCCCAGTTTGAATGAAAACTCTGAAGGAAGAAAGCAGCAGCTAACAAAATTGGTACAAACCAACAGACCTAAAAACTCTGTGGCTGAAAACATCTCCTTTCAGTGACCCTCTGCTTCCCTGAAAAAGACTGTGTTGAGAAACAGCTTGGGATTGACTTCTCTTTGTTCTTCCAAATCCATCATAAAGAGATTTTTTGAATCATTACAAGATGGTGTCTTATTCAGCATAAATGAACAGGCCTAAAGAAATACTCACTTAGAACTGGTTAGAAGACTCAAGGAAAGTGTTAGCCTACTTTACTTGAACACAAACTCCATGAGGGTAGAGACTTAGTCTTGCCCACATCCCAGCACTTGGAGTGATGCCAGCCACACAGGAGGTGTTCAATAAGTATCAGCTGAAGGCATGAATGAATGAGTAAACTATGTCATCTGTTCCATCTGCCCGTCTTCCAGCCAAACCTCGCCCAAATGCAGGGCTGGCATGAGTCAACTCCTGCTTCAGAAACAAGGCTCTGTCTCCCCTTTCAAACCCATGACTCTGGCCGGGGCAGGCTCTCAAAAGGTTCCAAAACACTTGCTACTAGGATGATGAGAAGGCATAATGTCACCAGGGCCACCATGCTAGCTCCCGTGGGGTCCCCGCAACATCTCACACAGTAGCCTGCTCTTCTTCCCCTGTGACTCGGGGAGCCCTTCCCAGTTTTATTTCCTTTTGCCCACCGATCCAGGCCCTGTTTTCATGTTTTTGGGTTTCCTGGGAGTTGAATTATATCTCTCTGAGCCCTAATTCTCTCCTTCATCCTGCTGAAGGAAAGGCTTGAGCCTATCTGCTCTCCCAGGCTTCCCGGATGAGTGCTGCAGACCAGGTGACAGGCTCTGAGGTCAGCCTGAAGTCAAAGGAGCCAGACAGGCAGTCCTGTTGACCTCAATCACCAGCTAAATTTACCACATTATTTACTCTGCATATGTGTGGCCATCTGCTGATAGCAGATAATTAGTAGACAATTACCAAGATTCCCCCTTCTGGATGAAAGAATTGTTAATCATTTTTTTTCACATTTACAATTAAAAGATCATGGGCTAGTGGGTATATGGCTCAGTACCACTTGCCCAGCATGTGCAAGGCCTGTGTTTCATTCTTAGTACTATGAAAGAAAGGGAGGGACTGACGGAGGGGAGAGGAAGAGAGAAGGAAAGAGAGGGGAAGAGAGTGTGTGTGTACATGGATGTGTATATAAATACACACATACACAAACATACACACATATTACATACTTGGGGATTTTTTAATATATTTTGTAAAAATATCTAGAATTTGTTACTTTTGTTAAATAAACTAATAGAAACTCACCCATTCAAGTACTAAATTGTGTAACTGAGCAACATTTCTTCTTCAAATACTAAACTGTTAAATTGAGAAGGCTTTTCCAGACTTTATAAACATTTGATACAAAAGATGTAGTTAATTTTTAAAAGATAGAATTATATGAAAAATTATAATACACTACTGATGCAAAAATATATTTAAAGGTCCAAGGATATAGCTCAGTGGTGGAGCATCTGTGTAGCAATGTGCGAGGCACCAGGTTTGATCCCTAATTCTACAAAAAAGGAAAAATATACATACACACGTAAAGACACACACACACACACATAAAACAAAATTCTCTTTGAACCATAGAAAATATCTGAGATTATATCAAAGATGCACTTCCTAAAAATAAAACAAGTTTACTAAAAATTTGTATAATATTTAAAAATAAATCACTACAGCTACCAGTGGAGGACTTACCAAGCACATTCTAATAACAGGAAACATTTAAAGGTGACATACAAATAAAACCAACTCACATCCTCTGCTCAGGCCGTTTTCTCTATCTGAGGTCAGCTTTTCCCACCTTTGCCACCCAGTGAAAGCCTGGCCACAACAGGAGGCACAGGCACGCGGCGGGGCTCACTTCACAGGTGTCACGGAGGCATCTCCGACAACAGACCATGAACCACTCAAGAGCAGTTTTTTTCTTCTTCAGAATTTCTGAACTAAGAGAAAAGATGGGGAAGAGATGGGGGAACGGTGGCAAAGAGAATGAAGAAGGACAGCAGAAAGCAAAGGTGTGAATCGGTGTCGTGCTGCCATGGAACTGCAGGTCAGAAAAGCCATTCCCCACCACGTGACTGTCCCCAGTGCATGTAACTAGATGCACACCTAAGCATGAGTACATATGCATGGATATGCAGAGGATTCATCAGCATTTCCCAGTACTTTCACAAGGCAGATGAGGTTATTAGTAATCTTTTAAGGATAAGGACTGAGAGTACATCAGTGTTTGCTGTTGCACTATTCACAGTGGCAAAAATGAAAACAATTCCAGCATTCACAGTCAGCTGAATGGGCAGAGAACACGTTATTTACAGACAAACGGAATACTGCCAAGTCTTTAAGATGAAACCCTCTCCCAGCTACAACCCAGATTATCTCTAAGGACACTGTGTCACATGAAATAAGCCAGACAGAAAAGGACAATACTGTATGATTACACTTAGGTGCGACACCTGGAATGGTCAAATTCATGGACACTTGAAAGTAGAATCGAGGTTTCCAAGGCCTGGGAGGAAGTGGGAATGGAGGGTTATTGAGTAAGTTGTACAGCAGTCTGCTTTGGGAAGACGAAAGTTGTGGAGCTGGGAGGCGGTGATGGTTGTACAAAACCACGGATATGCTTGGTGCCACTCAATTATACACTTACAATAGTAAATTGAATGATGTGTCTATCTTGCTATGATTTTTTAAAGACTAAGACTAGGAAAAGGAGACAGAGTATAGCTTTACTCCCTCCCCCTTCTTCACACCTCCTTGGAGCAGAGACTGGGCACTCTTAGTCCTGTGGCAAGAGGAGAGATAACTCCCTCTGCATAGCTGGGCATCCATCTCGCAGCTCCCAACGCAGGGGCTTGCAACTAGCCGGGATTCATTACACATCTGCAGATTCACTGAAGAGGAAAAACACAACTAATGAACACTTGGAAAGATTTTTTTTTAATTAGAGCACAGCTTCAAAAGGAGTTTTAACAGTAGGAACAAGGATGAAGGCAGATTAGAAATCAACAAGCCTTGATCTTCTGAGTAACTGAGAATCACTGAAGGATGGAATGCTTTTTCTTTGACAATAACTTGTCTACAACAGAAGGGAAAAAAGAAACTAAGTCATAAATAAATAATACCAACTTGAGTTAGCTCTTTAAATAGAATAGAAAAAGAAATGAGCTATCTGGAAGGAAATGGCAGCTGTTTTACCTGGAAACTCTGATTATATAAGAGTCTATTTTCACACTATGTGGTGTGTTCGTTTTGGAGATGCTGGAACATCCCAGAGCACAAAGCTCCCACTTTCCCCCACATGAGCCAACGCAGAAGCACCACAAAGGACTCCATCCTGGAGAAAGAGCCCTAGAAACAAAGGCTCACTCCTGGCTCAACAAGGTAAACGGAGGATGAACTACAAAAATGTTAAAGGAAGCCTGTGGCGTCGAGTAACTTCACAGAACAAGCACTTAAATGGTAATGTCTCCGCAGTTTCTTCTCTACAGCTGCAGCTGATTTCCACTTGACTGTGGCAAACAGAACAATCTATTTTGTTTGCCCTCTTAAAAATCTGTGCCTCACCCTTCAGTCTCATTCTGGATTCTCCCTCGACTTGCAGTTCCATCTGCTCAGCAAGATACCTGGACTACCGGAGGCCCACATCTAACACCATCCTTCCTTCTGTCTCTGTGGGATGTGATCTAGGCAGAGGCCTCCAGGGAGAGTGGGTTAGAAGGCATGCCAGCTAAGATCCACAGTGGAAAAAAATATCTGCCTGCTTTCATCAAATCCTGACTTTTTAATTTAAGTTACTTAACCCAGAAATCCTGGGTTGGCAATTCAGGAAGACTGCCTGAGACCCAAGTATCTGGACCAAACTGTTCCCAGGTCCTGCCAACACAGTTAGGGGAAAGAGCTTTGGACTGTCTTGGGCTGCAGATCCTAAATTTCTATTGAGAAAGATCAAGGTAACGGCAGGAATTCCTTTTCTTGTGAAAATTCTTTTTTATTGGTATGCATTTGTGATACATAATAACAGCAGTCAGCCTGAGAAATGAGTGCATATACATACCACAACTTGCTTCCCTTCCCACTCTCTCTGCCTTCCACCACCCCTTCCCTCTCCACAAAGTCCATCTTCCTATGTTTTCCATCTCTCTTTCATCTTGTTCTTTTACTTTTTATATACTTTGGTTTTCTCTTTCTGTGTCTGATTCATTTTGCTAAGCATGATGATCTTAAGGTGCATCCATTTTCCCACAAAGGACTCAAATTTATCTTTATGGCACAGCAGGGCTCCATTGTGTAAATATACCACATCTTCTTTATCCATTCATCTGTTGATACAAGCAGGGTTTCCTAACCTAAGCTCTGTTGTGGGAGGCTGCTAGTGCACTGGAAGAGTTCAGGGGCATCCCCAGCCTCTGTCTCCTGAGCCATTATCAGTACCTAGATGTGACAACCAAAAATGTCTCCAGATACTGCTAAAACTTCCCTGGGAGCCAAATCACACCAGCTGAGAACCAGTGGGCTAAAGTGAAATTGCATCCTGCTACCTTCCATCATGAAGTATACCCCGAGCCGTCACCTGTCCCCATGGACCACTGCTCCAAAAACACCTGGGTGAGAGGGGCCATCAACAGGAAACTGAGTAAGATCCCAGTTAGAAAGTTTGAGAATCAATCCAAGGAAAAATCAACCGCCAGCCCCAAGCTAAACCCCAAGTGGTGTTTCACACCTGAAATCCCAGCACTCTGGGAGGCTGGGGCTAGGGGATTGCAAGTTCAAGTCCAGCCTGAGCACTTAGCAACTCAGTGAGACCTTGCTAGTGCTGAAGAGAAGCAAATGCAAGTCACAAGAGAATTCAGAGAGAGAGAGGAGGGAAGCATGAGATTGAAGAGTGAGGGATGGATTTTTAAAATAAAAAAAAAAATCAAAATGTAAAAGGATAAGGCTGCGGCTCTGCAAAGATCTGGGTTTAGTCCCCAGTACTATGAAAAAAACAACAACAAAAGAGCATCTGATGCTCATCCCCAACCACGAAGAAAGGCAGGCAGCAAAGCCAACACCGCACTGGCTTTCCTTCTCCAGGAAATGAGTAGCCAAGAGCCAGCTCTCTGCAGAGGAAGTGGGCCCATCAGGCTCTGAGCTGCACCGTGAGGTTCAAGCTCTGAGGCAGGTCCAGCCTTGCAACCCACGTGCAGTATCACAGACAAGTCTTTTAACTTCGCTGGAACTGTTGTTCCTCGCCTGCAAAGCAAAAGAGCTACTCTTCCAAGACCACGCCTAGACCCAAAGTACTGCTCTTTTAGGAGCTGAGTGCTTGAGAAAGGGAAAGGAATGAGGGAAGATGAAGATGGAGATGGGAAAAGCAGTGGGTTATCTCAGCAACTTCACGGTGTACACAGAGAAGACACAAGCTAGGTGCGTAAAAAAAGTCAGAGAGGCTCAAGACTAGCAAGAATCCAACCCAATTTCTGTGATATAGGAAGATCTTCAAAGAGGTAGAGCTTTGCCTATTTTGCAGCATTCCCTCTACTCTTCCTCATAACTCTTCTGTCCTATCTTCAACACCACTCTCCCCTCTTATTGTACAACCACACTTGGCATTTCTCCTTTCTCACTATCCTGAGATCACTGAATTTCTTATTTATTGATTGATTGATTAAGGCAGATTTTCAGTCTGTAGTCCAGGAAGATCCTGAACTCACTATGTAGCCCAGGTTGGCCTCAAACTCATAGCAATCCTGCCTCAGCCTCCCGAGTGCTTGTTGTGCCCAGACTGTGAGACCCCAAGGAAGACCCCAGGAGCCGATACCAATGCAAGCACACGAGAGTCTTCATCGCAAGCTAGAGCCTGGGCTCTCCCTCTCCAGTGCAGTGGAGACAAAGGGAGAAGCCCTGAGCACAATCCACACTCGAATTTTATAGGCAAAAACCACAACATTGTAACAGAAACCATTTAAGTTATTTATCACAAAACTGATTGATTATCACTCAGGAAGGGTCCAGGGGAAAGTCTCTGTCAGTTAAAGTTGAGTGATTCTTTGTTTTGCAAGAAACTGCATATCTGGTGATGTTTTCCAGAACACACAAGGACCAGGGTTTAGCCTTGAGCAAGATACCTTTTCCCAATTCATAATTATTAAACAGCTACCTAGCTTTGGGGAAACTGAAACCAGGTCATTGAGTCTCCGTGGCTTGGGTCTTTCATGATGAGATTACAGATGTTTGGCACTATATCCAGCTAATTTTCCTGTGGTACTGTAGAATTGAATCCAGGCCTTGTACATACTAGGCAAGTATTCTAACCACTGAGTATACCCTACTCCCCATTCCTTAAAATCCCTAATTTCTTTTATTCATGATAATGATTCTCTTTCTGTGGCCCTTATACGCTCTCTTTCGCCCTCCTAGATTCCCTCCCTCTCTCTCTCTCTCCAACATCCCTCCCTCCCATTCACCTTTCCTCACTGGCTCTCCCTCCTTCTTTTTCTCTCTCTCCCTCTCCCTGACCTTCTTCACCACAGAAGGAAGTAGGTCAGCAGCTGCAGCCCTAGATTTTAACTCCTCATAATAGTCAAATCTATAGATAGCAAGACAAGCCATAGGTGGAAGGAGGAAGCTTCCACATGGCAAGCATGGACTTCACAGGTTCCTAAGCAGCATGCTAAAGTCCCGTCTTAAGATACAAATGCTAAGTGAGGGGGGTTGTTCTACTGAAAGCGTGCCAAAGGACCTCCTTGTGCCACCAGAGGCGTCCTCCTGCTTGGATGGCACTGCATCTGAACTTCCCAGGCCATGCAGAGGAGTGAGCAGCAGAGACCCTACCTGGGCCTGCAGATGCCGCACACGAGCCCACCTTGCTGTGTGACGCATCTCAGCCAAGCTGGCGCCACTTCAGGACGCAGCAAGTAGGGTGAAGGCCATGGTTTCTTATGAAATACCACATCCCAGCTGTGCCAGGCAAATGACTTTTCAATGCACCACACTGGGCTGAGCCCTCTGAGTGTCATTTACAGATAGTTCTCCCACACTAGCCAGCCATGCGCGCTATCCAGACAACAGAGTGAGCACCGCCTGTAAAGGAGACTGTCTGGAATGCAGGACAGGGTTGCAAATTACAAACTAGCTTGACTTTAAACAAGCCAAATCAGCACAAATGAACTGAACAAAACCTCTAATCAGTCACAATCAAATAAAAAGAGCCGCCTGAAGAGAAGCAGCCAGATGCGCAGCTAGTATAGCTCAGACCATCAGCATCCCGCTAATGCTCACATCCTTAACAAGCAAAGGGGCAGGTCTGCGGGAGGAAGGGAATGCACGCGGAGCTGCTTCTACAACGAAGCAAGGAAAACCAACGCACAAAATGACATGGTGTAAAGACAACTGACTGCTCCGTGGGAGCAATCTTCCTGGACTCCCCCATCCCCACCCCAAAGCCCAGCTTTCCCTGTGGCTTCTTACTGTCAACTTGGGGGGAAGGGGCAGCTCTGCTGAGACACAGTTCTCAGGCCACTCAATTCACCCATTAAAAGTAAGCAATTCCATGGCTCTAATGTATTTATGCAGTTGGACAGCCCTCACTACAATCAATTTCCAAATATTTCATTACCCTATAAGAAACTCTTCTTACAGAATGCATGTTTATTTTTTTTTAATTGCCCTTATTTAAAAATACAGGAGACAGCTTGGTTTCTCCTCTCTGCTCTCTGCCATGTGACAATGTAAGAATACCACGTAGCAGTCCTCCTGCCTCAGCCTCCCGAGTGCTTATAGGGGCGCATCACCACATCTAGCTAGTACATGGTGCCAGGGATCAAACGCTGCGCCTCAAGCTTCCTAGGCAAGTGCTCTGATCACTGAACTATGCTCCCGGGTCTTTGGTGTCATATTTTAAGATCAACTTCTTTTTTGAACGACCTTTTTTTCAGCTTGCATTTCCATGTTTATGGCACGCACCCTTGTCCATAGTAGCAGCAGGCCCTCTCCTTGGCTGGACCCACCGGTTCACGGAGACGCAGCACTGCACACAACCCACAGGCCAGACAAGACCGAAAGGACTGTCACACTCCTCAGAGCTCTGCCACTCACTGATTGTCATCATGATTATTTCTTAACAGTCATAAGTCTGGGCAAGGCTTTTAAGCTTCTGTGGGCTTCTGGAATTATTAATTCTTAAAATAGGTTTGAGGGCTAAGAAGGAAGGTCATTTCCCTCCCCCCCCCCCCATTCTGCAATAAGACAATTAAGAAGTTAGTGCAAGGCAAATAACTTTCTTCAGAGTAACTGTCCTCTGAAATTACCTATGACTACAATGGGGAAGGAGACAGAATGTGGGCAGTATGATAAACCTCAGTCAAGGCACACAGCAAGGGAGAGCCCAGTGACAATTTATTATTTCTATATCCTTATATACCTGAATTACTACATAGTTACCTAACATGCTTTTCCTCACCATCACCCTTATAAAAATCTGGTTACAGAAGCTGAAGGAATAGCACAATGGTTAGATGCTTGCCTAGTAAGTGCAAGGCCCTGAGTTCGATTTCCCAGCACACCATAAGCCTGGCGTAGTGGCACACACTTGTAATCCAGCACCCAGGAGGCTGGAATAGGAGAATGACCATGAGTTTAAGGCCAATTTGGTCTCCAAGGTGAGTTTAGGACCAGCTTGGACTACATCTTGAGACCCTGCCTCAAAAAACAAAATCATTTGGCTGTATCAGATAGCTCATTAATATATGTAAGATTATTCAGAAATTAGGAAATTTCATAAAAGCCACAGCACTGCGCATTTCTTCAGCTCATTTGCTGCTGCAGTTATCTCCCAAGTCACACACACTTACACCTTATCAACTTTTCCTCAGTTCACCAAAACCACAGACCACAGCAGTCCGCATGCTGCAGGATGTACTCTGCTTCTCATCCACACTGCAGCTCCGCGCTCCCACCACAGACCCAGGCAATGACACCTCCCCAGTGAAGGCCTCGCAGGTTCATGAGGCAATCAACAGATTCTACCTGAGTGACCCCTGGGCAGCAACTGAAACCCAGACAGCAGCTGGAATGATGCTGCCCTTTGTGCTCCGTGACTCTTGCCACAATCTCATGTCTTATGGAAGATTCCATACCCACCCAAGATTTCTAACTTTCCTACAGGGAGAGGAGAGTGGTGCATCCTGGTGGATTCTGGTACCTCTGACTTCCTGCCTTCACTGAGTTCCTATTTTCTGCTCTGTGACTCACAGCTATTTTTCACTGCCATAAACATGGATCACAGGGCCTTATGCTGATTTCCACTGAAAACTCAAAGATGGCCCCCATGCTCTGCCCTGCCTTCTCCACTCCCTCATTCCTGGTGTTGGCCAATCCCCTTCCCATGAGTAATATACTTCTTACCAACAGAACAGGGCCATGTGGAGAAGGGTCACTTTTGTGATCAGGATACAGAAGTGTTGTCCTGCTAGCAGATTCTCTCTCACTGGACCAAGCAAGGAAGTGAGGGGGGCTTGAGTCAGCAGCAAGCACAGGAAGGACCCCGCAGCCTAGCTGTCCTGATGGGCTCAATCCTCAAGAATCCACGTGAGTGAACCTGGAAGCAGGTGTCCCCACACCAGTCTTCAGATGGCACCCAGCTTTGGCTGATACCCTGACTGTAGCCGTGGGACCACAAGTAGCATAAAGGCCCAGCTCAGCCATGCTCGGATTCCTGAGCCATTGAAACTGAAACTGTCTTTGTACACAGAGGACTTTATTCAGTGTAGGAAGACAACCTCTAAAATAACAGAAATCCTGAAAATACAAAACTAAATGCGGAACATTTAGCTGGTAAGAAGCCTTGGACACTAAATTGTATTACTCAGTCTCCTTCTCTTGCCCGTGCTCTTCTTTCACTTCCAGGACATTTTCTATTCCAAATTAAATCTCAACCTCTCTCTCTCTCTCTCTCTATCTCTCTCTCTCTCTCTCTCTCTCTCTCTCTCACACACACACACACACACACACAAACACACACACACGCATGCACACAAGCGCGCACGCACACACGCACGCACACACAGAACTTCAGCAAAGGTCCTGAGTCAATCTGACCCATGCAAGGACTGAATGAGGGGCACTAAGATTATTTTCCCTGTTCTCTGCCTAAGGCAGGAAGTAGGGACAGGGACCCTTTATTTTTCCAAGGAGATAGTACAATACAATACAATTCACTATGAGGATTTTTGTTGTTGTTGTTATTTATTTACTGAACTGAGTTTGTCAAGAATAAAAGGCTGAGTTTCCCTCCTCATTTTTTTTGTTTTTGTTTTTGTTTTTTGTTTTTTGTTTTTTGTTTTGTTTTTTTGAGACAAGGTCTTGCTCTATAGTCCAGGCTGTCCTGAACTCAGTATGGAGCTCAGGCTGGCCTTGAACTCAAGGCAATCCTCCTGTCTCAACCTCATGAGTGAGTTTCCCTCATCTTTATAGCCTCATGTATGGCAAAAAGTTGACTAAATGGCCAGGATTCAGTAAATGTTTGCTATTTATTGAGTATGAATACACTAAAAGATTTACATTTAAAATTAATAATATTCATGTGTTATTAACTCACAGGAGAACCACTGTGCTGGGCAATTAAGAAAACCACATTATAATAGGATTCTCGGGTATTTCAAATTACTAAATATAACTCTTCTGAATAAGTTCAAGAAAAACAATTGCTCTGACAAGTCCTATGCTACAGCATACAGTAAGGCTCAAAATGTACCAATTAGGTATTCTTTTAAAAAGCATATGATCCACATTATTAGATATTCCTCAATTGATAGCAGGAGCTGAGGGGGTGGTTTCTGTAAGATTGTCAGCTTAGAATACAATTACTCAGAAATTCAATTCTAGGAATTTATCTTGAAAACATCAGCATCATTTCTGCAAATGATGCAAAACTAGAAAACCAAATATTCAGCAACAGGAGCAATTTAAATATATCACAGCACATGCACACATCACATTAACAGTGATAATTTAGGTTTTATTTAAGTGGAGAGAAAGTTTGTATCATATGAAAAGAACAAGCAATAAAATATTATTTAAATTTTTATAAATAATGCATTTCTACTAACAAGATACACATCAAAATGTTAACAGATAGTAGTTAGCATATCTTTATAGGTCTCTATGTTTTTTGGATGTTTTGCAATAATTACGTATCTTTTTAACCAAAATTATTTAAAATTATTTTAAAATAGGCCAGAATTAATTAGTATTATACTAATTTAATAAGCATAGATTATCAATTGAGTATTAACTGAATATTATGAAATATTAAAAAGCAAATAAAACCTGCCATATTTTATTTTTAAAAACAACTTTAAATAAAGTAGGCTTATTCAGCCTTCTGAAACATTCTGAAGCAAAAAGGGCTTATTAAGTACATTCATGACTTGCTTGTATCACATTTCAGTTAAGAAAACCAAACAAACAACAAGCAAGAGCCGTAACTCCACACTCTTATCTGACCCCCAAAGTGGGTCTGCATAACTGTCAAGTTCAGACCAACATTAACCAGTACTTGAACAGCTCTTTTAAGTCATTTTATTTTGATCTTTGATAATCCCTTTACAAATCATGTCAGAGCATAAGAGTTGCCTGAAACTACTACACCCAGAGAAAAACAGCACTTCAGATAAACACATGCATCACGAAGTCACAGAGGTAGACCCAAAATTGGGCATGGCGGTAGGACCTTTGGTAAAGGGTAGAGCCTCAGTGCATCTCATCCTGGGATAGTGGAGGAGGCCTCTGATGAACACTGAACTTGGAACTGCTCCTTGCCTCGTCCTCTGTGGCCAGACAGAGAGGCTGAGCCTTCGCCAAGGACAGCCTGTTGGCCTTTGGCTGAGGACCCAGGGGAGAAGAGGGAACTTCCTTAATGTCTGGCATAGCACAGACTCATATAATGACAAATTAGGTAGGAAACCAAGCAGAAGACTTGAGGTGTGAGCTAAGAGTAAATTTAGACAGAAAGCTAGCACTTCCCTGAAATTAGCACACCAGCTTTGGGACAAGAGAGCGCCTCATAGTGACTTGGGACTGAGATCAGCATCAGGGTGTGGGCCGGCCAATCATGCCTAAGAGGATCAGCAGATGAGTGCGAGGTGACCAGATGGACCAGGAGGGCCACAGTCCCGGCGGCTGCTCCACACTGATTCCTCAGTGGGAAGGGGCTGGATTTAACCTGAACACACTGGAATGCTACTTGGATTTTACTGTACATGCATTTGTGTTGAGTTAAATGTCAAGGGAACTGTGCATAGATCTCCCCACATTGTGGAATTATTCTCACCAGTTTTTATATTCTCTAATGATTGCAGATCATTATCAAATACCTAATCAAAGGAATCAATGAACTAAAGATAATATAACGATATAAAGATAATATTACAGCAAGCAAATATTAAACCCTAACTATGTCCCAGAAGAGGTTCTGAGTCTGTGACTTTACATATATTCCTACATCACTGTCTCCGTTTGCAGATGAGCAACGTGAGGCAGGCACTGGCTATGTTAGTCTCATAGTTAGGAAACGATAGGACCAAATCTGAACTCTCTCCCACACCACTCCAAGTCAGCTCCAGCTAATGCATAAAGCTCTGAGCAAGCAAACAAGGTAAACAGTGCTTCTCATAGAATGAAATTTAAATGAGTCTTCTGTACATTATAAAACAAAGAAACCTCTGCTAACATTGACCACTGTCAAAATTTAGATCAAAGAAAATTTGATTTTCAAAGCAGTAACAGAAGTTAGTGAAGCATGCTGGGAGCAAGACACCAGTGGGGGGAAAGTGTTAGGAAAAAGAAGGCAGATGCCCATGAGGAAGGCAGCCCTGACCTCTAGACAATTGTCACCCAGAAGAATGGACAGCCAGCTTTGACATTTCTCACAATTTTTCCACTAGAATTGTGCAAAATTCAACTTGCAAATCTTAGCAGTCATTCAAAATATTCAGCAAACCATACACCACCAGTGTTCTAACTGCAGAGTATTAGGAGAAGTTCTGAAATGTTAGGAAGGCAGTCTTCACATGCAACTACCGTGAGGCGAGTTAGGTCTGCTTATGTCCAGTGGTAAGTACACGGATCCAAATATCTCTCAAGATGTGCCTCTGTTGTAGCACACAAACATCCCCAGAGACATCAGTCACTGTGGACTCCAGGCTACCCAGGTGATATGCAGGAATATGTATTAAAGAGTGAGAAGGAAATATTCAAATCTGTATCACTATTTTTCCACTCTTTAAAATTTCCCTTTTTGTGTTTGCAGAATATTCATAATACATATTAAAGTAGTATACACGTATATTCCTCAAGTAATATATATAATAAAAAAGGAAATATTTCTTCACAACAGTCCACTATAATAGGTACACTAACAATGGTATCAAATAAATACAGACAAATCAGATCATAAATTGAAGGAATTCTAACTAGACAGTCATGAAATCCAAGAAGTCTTGTTTATATGTCATGCAGGTCACCTGCAAAGGAGACAACCAATACTAAATCAAGAAGCTGGGTATCGTAGCACACACCTATGATTTCTGTGGCTCAGGAAGAGAGCAAGTTCAAGGCCAGCTGGGCGACTTAATGAGATAGTGTCTTCAAATAAAAATAAAAGACCTGGGATGTACCTCAGTCGTAGAACACTTACCTAGCATATAAAGGCCTAGGTTCAATCTCTGGTACAAAAAAAAAATTGTTTTCTTATAAGTATAGGTAAGCTCACTATTAACTCGAAGAGGTTACTGAAAGGTCTCTGCGACAGCATTTTGGTTGACTCATTTCCTGCAGCCACAGAGCAGACTGTGCTGACAATCAGGCTCAGGAACTAATTATAAAGCTGAAAGATCTACAAAGGAGATTGAATGCACAATCTAGGCCCTGACAGAAAAGAGGGGACTCATGATCTAGAATTGGGGCACTTAAGCAGATGATCCTAAGAATTTTTAATCCTCAGACTGCCCCCAACTCTCCAGGCCATTAACAATACCTTCCCCTTGCTTAGAGACCCTACAAAGTCCTCACATATGATGAGTGCCTAACAAGGTAATCTTTGACCATTAAAAATTCCACCATAATTTCATCCCTTTACATCTCAGCCAATAACTAATCAGATTTCTGCAAAGCCCAAGCAGGAAAATACAGCTCCTTCTGCAGAATAAATTGCCTATTCATCAAAGCAATATATATCAGGAGGAACAAAAAAAAGGGGACTACTTGGAATAGATCCTAAGTATTTCAGGTCAAGGGGTGCAAAATATGAAAGTGGATAAAGAATCTTACTGCTGTGGGAGCACTTTCTCCATGTCTCTGAGTTCAGAGTCAGGACAAGGACACCTGAAAATGGTCTTAACTTTCTACCAGAATGACTCTAAGAAGTTTGGACAAGATGATGACCTCCTGTTAATGAGGTGAAAATGTTGGCACTGAAGAAGGGAACTGAAATGGTCAGGGAAGTGAGACTGTTAATATGAGTTTAATTGTTTTCTGAAAGGACAGATGGAGGAACTCTCTCTTCACTGAGGTTCTAAAGGAGGTATTGACACTTTTCCCCACTTTATTAGTATATGTATATATGTAACACACAATGGTACATTAAGCTTGAGAATTTTGTGCACATACATATTTCGTCAACTTCACACTCCCTTGCCCTCTCTCCTGTTCACCCTTCTATCCCCTCCCTCTTTCCCCTTGACTCCCAACATTTTGCTCAGTTGACTCTGTTATTTATTTGTATTCTGGGATTCTTTAATATGAGGTACTGGCATCTTTGAGACTCATGCTTGTGCCATTTAGGAACCACTTCTTGTCCTCTAGGTCCTACCACCCCAGCCACTGTTGCCATAGTCCACTCCACCCAGGTTTCGAAGGACTCCACAGAGGTTCTAGGCCTTGGGCTTCCTGGCCCTCAGCTTCTTGACCAATGGACTGTAGGATGCCTGGTGCACACATAGGTGCAATCTGGTGGTATGAGGAGACTAACCCTGGGTGCTCCTCCTCAATGAGAGAAAGGAGTCAATGGATTAAACACTTCCTCCTTTCCTTGTCCATGTAGACAGTTTTTTTTTTTTTTTGCTTGTTTGGGTTTTGCTTTAGTTTTATTTTTAAAGGTAGATAGTTCCGATATGCATTTCATAAGGCTCCTCAGAGAAGCACGGTGGTCCCAGACTGGCCAAATTGTTAACATATTCTGTTATTGGTTTTTACCCTTTCCCTCCCACTCCTTGGAATCTGTTCCCAAATAAACTACCTGCAAACATGTTTTCAGAGAAAATTGGAATAAACAAGATCTGATAGTGGACGAGGGATATTTTCATGTGGGTCAAGAGCATCCTAAGAAATTGGTCCTGCCTCAGAAGCACCTGCAGTCAGAGCAGATATCCACCCTCAGTAACTGTCCTCCCCGCTACATCTTACCATGGGCATATAAACAACACCCTGTTGTTTCCTCTCCCTAAAATCAAATGCTATTTTCACACATACCTTCCACATTGGGTCTTTTACAGTTCAACCTGATCAGCTGACGGCAAAGTTAGCAAATACACAGCCATGATAGAGAAAAATAAGAAGGAAAGTTTTAACAGATATTTAAATGAAATGCTCACCTAATCATGTAAGAGGATTTTAGCTCCAAAATATACTAAAAGGAGTCTATCACAGGGTTGGGTGCTTCAGGTACATTTAATGCATTTGTTACGTTCGACAGAAAAAAAATCTGCCTTTATTTCAGATATTCTGATAGAATAATAGCCTCTGTTAATGTTTATGCTTAAGCAAGCACAAAATATCATGACTTGACAAAAACAAACCCCTAAGAGTAGACCTAAGAGGCTGAGAGTGTAGCTCAATGCACAAGTGCATGTATGTACGTTAGGCCCTGGGTTCAATACCCAACATCAACAACAAAAGTATTGGCCCAAAAATAAGGATTGCTTGAATATAAGCATTTTATAGAACCAAACGAGAGTAACCGCGGTTAGGAGGGTTTTAGGGAGGGAGCAGGAGGGACAATGGTGGGAGGGGACTGCAAAGTAGTTGTGATATATATATGCACAAAATCCTCAAGCTCAATGTAACTATAGATTGCATCTAATATACTAATAAATAATGGGGAAAATATAAGCACTGCTTGAAACATCTCACAGTATTCCACAAATATGAACCATTTTTATGTTTTTATGTACTTGTTAAAAATAATTTTAAATTTTCCTTTAAAAGGGGGAAAGATTATTTTACATGAGGCTTAATCATGCTAGTAAAAAGTAGGGTACTTGTTAGAAAAACACAAAAATTTTAGCAAACCAAACACGTTCTTTTTCTTGAGTCTCACTACATTGCCCAGAGTGGTTGTAAATGTTATGCTCAAGTCTCCTCCCACCTCAGCCTCCTATGTTGCTGGGACCACAGGCGCGTGCCACTGTGCCCAGCTACATCTTTTTTTTTACAAATATCTTTTCAAGCTTTGTTAAAATAATCATTTGTGCACTAACTGGGAGAAGTTTCAATTCTTCATGTGCATCAATCATAAATATTAGAACCCAATTAAGTCAATAGGTTTTGGCCCCATGAAAATCATACATATGTAGCATAAACAACACACTTAATATAAAAATGGGTGTCCATAGAAACTGCTCAGCAACAGGAAAGTTGTGGTTTTTGTCTTCCACGTAGTAACATAACTTAATATATTATGACTATGCTGTTGACCCCTAAATGTAGCTCAGTCCATAATCTGATTTGACTAGCAAAAAAAAGTTGAGGAGTAGGGGCTAATTT
The DNA here is from genome assembly GCA_004027205.1 of Ctenodactylus gundi. Classification (NCBI taxonomy): domain Eukaryota; kingdom Metazoa; phylum Chordata; class Mammalia; order Rodentia; family Ctenodactylidae; genus Ctenodactylus; species Ctenodactylus gundi. Next base: position 85,522 of record PVKB01002898.1, read on the forward strand.
AAACAGGTTGTCCAATACTTAACCATTTCATCAAACTATCTCATCCTAATCCACACAACTATTAAATTGTGATTCATACATGCTTCATCATGGCTGCTGTATCTCACTAGTAACTCTGGATCAAGAAACAAGAAATCAAAGGCTGTGTATTTAATAACTGTGGTTCACACTCAAGTTCCTGATTCTATTAATATCTATGTTCCCTTCTGTGACTTTAGGCTATTTTAAAAGGGTGGGATACAGAAACCTTGTTACCATGGAGACTATAAGCTGGTCAGCCCATCTGCTGAAGAGAATATAACATTTTTTAAGTAGAATTTTAAAAACCTTACTATAAGAAAGACTTCCTCAAACACAGCATGGGGGAAGGAGTCACAGAAAATCTGGCAAACGATCATTTGCAAAATTTGGGGCTATCATTACTTCTGTATTAACCATGAATTTGTAACAATTCACATCCTGAGGAAACTACTGTGTCTACATGTGAAGATGCTAGAGGTGTGAAACATATTTCACATGTTCTATTCTAGTGATATTTGTACCATATTTAGGGAGAAAAGTAAAAATGTCTATTAAAAACTAATGTAGGGCAGCCTATAATCAGGTTTGTTTGGTTTTGAAAAACCACTTAAGATGTTTAGCACATGTTATAAAAATAGCCTATAGTGATCTAAAAAAATTAAAATATTTTAAACAATTATGATATAAAATACGGCCATAATATTACTATTAAATATTTCGTCTTTTTCTTCTGTTTTCTAAACATATGAATTCATTCAGGCAAAATGAAGGCACAGGAGTCCTCAATGTCTGTCTGCTCTGTAGGAAGTTCTGAGGAGAACTTATTTTCACTCATTTGTCCATGCAGTCATTCCATGATGGTCTCCTGAACACTCAAAATGTGCCATACACAATTCTAGGCACTGGAAATCGCATGGCGAGCAAAAGCAACAAAACTTGCTGTCCTCCTAAGCTGACACACAGGCATAACTCGCAATTAAATGGCAATATATGAGAGGCTGTTTAGAGATAAGAACAAGGAACTTAAGATGACAGGATAATTTCGTCTGCCAGAAGCAGTAAGATAAAGACCCCAGAACTGGTGACTATTGAGCTGCGGCTCAAGAGATGAGCAGTACACCAGCACCAACACTGTCATTAATCCAGGCTGAGGGAGCTGAGGGGAAGGGTGGAAATCTGGAAGAATGTATAACGCAGGGCTGGCTTTTTTTCACAGCTTTAAGACAACTTGTGCAATTCCGTATGGCTAGAGATGTCTTATGAATATTAAATTTGGGGGAAATAGGTATACGCAAAATGACTTAAGAATAATTACTCTTCCTTAATAACAAAATCCCTAATTAAATTGCATTCATGCCTCAAGATAACACCATAAGTCAAACATAACAGTAAAAAGTAACTTTTTAAGTAAGATAAACCTTGACAGGTTATAGCTCAGTCAAGACTTACAAAAAAAACCCACTTACAATGAGCCACCGCACTTATTCACTTTCATTTTACAAAGGTGAAAACTAAAACTCAAAGGGACTTACTCCAGAGCTAGTAAACAGCTAACCTAGACTATTTGAGTTTTTGCTGAAAATACCATGCTCTTTCTAGCAGAGTAAAGCTTAGTGCCAACATCAGGGTTTTCACAAAGTAACAAGAAAATGCTTTCAGAAAGCAATATATCACAAACTCTACTTGTCTTAGGAAGAAATTTATACAGATTAACTTTGAGCATTTGGCAGAGAAACTCATGCTCAGAAGAGTGGAAAACAGCTGACTATCAATAAACTCAAATATCACATGTTCAGTACGATGATTTCCTTAACAAGAAGAAAAAGAAAAAAAAAAGACCTCTTCCTGTTATCCCACCCTTCTATCTTAACCCTTATACAAAAGTCATGCCTTCACCCTCAAAATGTCCTTCTCTTTGATGTGACTACTTCATTTCAATGGTGTTTGTCCTGTATAGGAAACCAGCAATCGGGCTTCTTCAATATTTATACGAGAATTTAGTCACCACCCCCAGATTGTAGTACCATCTCTGAGGCTGGCATTAGTTAGCAGAGGGATAGAATGATTGTGAATTTTGAACAAGCTGAGACAGAAATATAAACAAATGAGTTGCTAAGTATATAAAAAAGGCAATGAGTTAAGTAATGTTAAGAGTTTGAAACAATGCAGAATGAAAATGCTGTCAAAATAATTTTACATTTTCAAAACAACAAAGAAATCACTGTGATCAAATTTGTCAACTTGCTATCACTGCTTAAAGGAAAGTCCATTCTCCATTGCCAGGTGCCTGAGCAGAACTTGGGACATCCCTATTAGTAACAAATGCAATCCTCTACCATTTAAATATTTTATTTGATAAGTAACTCAAAGTAGTATTGTTGAAAAGTCCCTGGCTCCTTGGTACACAGGAGTAATCTAAGACCAGAAGATAATACTATGTGCGGGAGAGGATGGGGACAAGAAATATTCTAGGCTTGACCCAGGAAACTGCATCAAAGCTAATGTCCACATAAAGTCAAGATCTGAGAATCAGGAAAAGTACCCTCACTAAACTCATGAAAAAGGGACTGGAGGGACAAAATAAACCTGTGAGAATGTCACTCTGGGAGCTGGGGGGGGCCAATGAATTCCAATGGGAAGTTGGAACAACAGAGATGAGGAATTCAGAATATCTTACTTTTTTGTTGCAGTGATTTAATATCTGACACATACAAATTAGAGGAGAAAAAGTTTATTTTTAGCTCACAGTTTCAGAAGATCACAGTCCATTCATGGGTGGCTGGCAACAGTGGAAGTAGGTGGCAGAGGTAGAGGTAAAGGCAGCTCCCCATGACACTGCATACAGGAAGTCAAGTCAAGTCAAGTCCAAGAGGAAGGGCAAAAGTTGCATTTATCCTTCCAGGTCCCGTCCCAATGAACTACCCCATCTGGATCTCTCAGTGTTCTACCTCTTAAGCTCCCAACACATGCCTGTAATCCAACCTACAATCTGCCACACCCCTGTAACCTAATCCACCCCTCCAGACCAGGCCCCATCTCCTAACAGCACATGGTTCCAAATACATGAGATTTCTGGAGCACATTCCATACTCAAACCACAACACACAGTAAGTGCCAGAAAATAACTTATTCCCAAAAGCTTCAGAGTAATCTACCAACACTACCACCAGTATCACTGACACCTCCACCAGCACCGAAGCTTTACCACTGCAAACACCACCACAACCCCAACTACACTACCTTCATCATCCCATCAGCAGCAACACCAGCACAACCACCATCAAATTACCACTCATACTCCATACCATCCCCACACTATTACCACTAATAGTCCATCTTCCTCTATGCCATCACCATCACCACTTCACCGTAACCACATCCAGTGCACCACCACTCCCTCTGTCAGCACCACTCCACACTGACCCCAGGACACCAACAACACCATCACTGCCACTACTTTCCTCATCACCACCCTCACTACCATCATCACTTTTTCTACAGATCATGCATATCTATTTTTTTATATCCACTTGGCATTTATTGATTGGAACACATTAACATAAAAACTAGTTCAGTGGCTTAAGATCAAATTTAAGCCTGCAAGATAAGACCCCCAAACTGTGGTGCCACCAAGTCAGAAAGAAGAGCCCCGTATCCATAGTGACAGCCCCCAGGACCTATTTAACTTTAACTCTGCCATTGTTCTATACTCCATGGAGTCCTGGTTTTCTCAGCTTCCATGTTTCTGTTTTTTACTCTTGACCTAGAAACCCTAACTGCTCTAAACCTACGTTGCAAAAATCTATCTATTAACCCTACACCTACCTAACAAAATCTGCCTTAACTCTAGGATGTTCCTTTCACAACTCACAGCACTTGCAGAGGCTGATATTTCAGCTTTCCCACCAATCTGAAAATGAAAGAGGCAGGGGCAGCAACACAAATTATGTCCCACCTTGCTTAAAAAGGGGAATAACTACAGTGGGTTATGCTTTTGAAAGAATTTTCATTTCATACACACATACACACACACACACACACACACACACACACACACACGTATAAAATCTCATCTTAAAATTCTTTCATCACCTTCTGAAGGAGGCACCATTATTCCCATTTTAGGGGTGAAGAAAATGAGCCTCAAGGACATTACTCTTGCCCAAGGTCACACAAACAGAAAGCCCAAACCCACATTTCCATTCTGCCCAATTCCACAGCTGATTCTAGCAACAGCTCTGCTATGCTGCCTGTGAAGAAAATTATGATACAGCCAAGTCCTTGAGGGGCTCATTGTGAATGGAAGAAACCTGAAAACATATCATTTCAAAACAATCTGGGAAGTGCTCCACATGTACTAAGGGAGAGAGAAACTAATTCTGCCCTAAGTGCTCGAGAACACTCTACAGAGGGTGTGACATGTATGCACTAACAACAACAAAAAAAGGGAACAGGAGTCCGCCAAAAAAAGCAATGGCAGGGAGAGCAGTCAGGTGGAGTGCTAGCAGTTCACTGGACACAAGGCAGGGTGGACTTCCTTCCCCTGGCGCTATTGACCTTCTCACACAAGCCTCCCTGAGTCTGGATGAAGAAGTCTTGTATCTTCAGTCATACACACACACCTCTGTCCCAGACTTTATCTGGCATCAGCCCAAATTCCAGGGCCCAGTGAGCCTTTCTGTCCTTAAGTAAGTTTAGGACCAACAAGAACCTGGGCATCCAATACCCAGATCAAAGCATCAACCACAAGAGATTATGTGCTCAGGTGGAAGTGAGTGCTAACTAATGGGCTTTTCTGATGCCTTTGATGACAGCAGAAATTGTTCAGAAGTAGACCCAGGAGGGTGCGCTCAAATGACACAAGAAAGAGTGAAATATTTGCCCACCTATGTTTTATCCAGTGCAGTGAATGTCACGACAACAAGTTACCTAGTATAGGGCTTGGGGTATATATTGGTCATGAGTTCTTCTTGGGAAGTAAATTAGGAAGGAACTGCCCAAAGCTAGCTGGTTATGGTGGCAGCTAACAATGGACATTTGAATACAGTTGCTTTTTTAATATTTCTCCAAAAAAGTCACTGCAGCTATACCTTTAGTATTGAAATTACAGGTTCACAAATATCAATTTTTATGGTTTCAAGTCAGTTCAAATAGTTTAATAAGATGACCCCTGCAAAAGTTACAAGGTTCTTCTGTGAGAAACAATAGTTTGGGAGAATGTTCTAGTACATGTGAAAGTCTCAATTCTTCTACATTTGTGATTTTTACAGAGCACTGAGGTTCCCTGAAGATGCTCCTAGAACTGCATGAGGAAGAAATTGGGATGGTTGGCAGGCTGGTCTTTCTGAAACCCCCACTCCTTCAAAGCATCTGCCAATGTGCTGATACTCACAAATGACATCTGCAGTTTCATTGGAAGAAATAATTTCCATGCTTAAACATCAAAATTTGAAAATCATTATTGTGAGGAGACAATCTGCCTAACTGGCCACAACACTCGTTCTCTTTTTCCTTCCTTCTTTCCTTCCTTCCTTCCTTCCTTCCTTGCTTGCTTCCTTCCAGAAATAGACCTGTCTGAGTATTTAGCCTTCACATGACAAATCAGAGATTGTATTTTTCAGCCTTTCTTGATGACAGAGGGAACATCATGAAGTTTAGGCCAACAGGTTGTAAGCAGAAGAAATATGTTTAATTTCTGGTAATCACTTTAAAAAGGAACACACTGCCAGACCTGGAAGACTAAGGCAGGAGGACCACAAGTTCAAGCCCAGTCTGGACAACTTAGTGACTAAGAAAAACCCTGTTTCAATTTAAAGAAAAGTTTAAAAAATGGCTAAGTAGCTCAGTGTAAAAGTCCTGGGTTCAGACCCTAGCACAGAAAGAAATGAAACAAACAAGCAAACAAACTTATCTTCCACATTCTCCTTTGAGCTGTACAGGAAAAGGTGACAAATGTAGCAGATACACTAGAAGGAACTCACATGCTGAGTCGGGCAGAGCTACACAAAAGCTTGTATCTTTGAACCACCGGTTGCTTGAAATAGAGCCATCTACTCAGCCTAAAGGGCCCACTGACCTGTACACCGTTAAGAGACAAAGAAACAGGGGCTGGAGGTGTGGCTAGCAGTTAAAGCAACTGCCTAGCAAGTGCTAAGTCAAGCGCTAAGTACCTGAGTTCAATTCCCCAGCACCACTTCAGCCTGGCATGGTGGTGCACGCCTGTAATCCCAGCACTTGAGAGGCTGAGGCAGAAGGATTGCCATGATCCCAGACTGGACTCCATAGTAAGTTCAGGACCAGCCTGAACTACAGAGCGAGACTTTGTCTCAAAAAAGTAAAATAAAAAGACAAATATAAAGTGGATCCTTAGGATTTAGTGTCCTAGTATGTTAACATTACCCAGGCAGAACTTCAAAATCCAAAAGACAGTGGTATGCACATATAATCCCAGCACTGGAAAGCCTGAGGCAGAAGGACTGAGAGTTCAAGGCCAGCCTAGGTTATCTAACAAGTCCAAGACACTGTCTCAAAAACAAAAACAGATACACAGTCTATGATCCATTGTTCTCTCATTCCCTTGTCTGCAGCTAAACACTCATGTACCAGATGGTGGCTTCATTACTAGGCAGAGACCAATACCAAGCAGACTTCCAGCTAGCCCAGGAGATGCATGCAGGGGGAGTATAAAATAAATCTTCTTTGTTGTTTTAGAGATGTGAGCTTATTACTGCACCAACTGATAAATCCTGGTTGAAAAGAGCTACTCTAAAGTCTCTCCCAAGATTACATCATACCAGAGAACTACATTCATTACCTGGAGTTTAAAAAAAGATGAATGCCTAAGTCTCATCTACCTCTATCCCCAAAAATCTTGATTTAATTAGGCTGCATGTTGTGGCCTGAACATAGGGACTTGTGATATTCCCTTCCTTGTTCCATTATGCAACCAATACTGAGAATCACAGACATTGTGAGCCATATTGCAGCAGCTCCTACATAATTATTTTTATTAACCTGCACCCTAGTGTGATAGGAGACGTTATCTTGGTGCTGAAGGATTTAAGACACAATTCCAGAATTATGACAAGGCTTAATTATAGAATCTAAAACCCTATCTTATAAAGCATCAACTTCAGGAGAACATGAAAGTTTCTCTCTTGTTTCTACACAGAAAATATCTGTGCTTTTCCTAAACAAATTGACCTCTACCCTTTGACACTGTAATGCTCATATGTGGCCTTGCTCTCCTTTCTGGGTAGCTCCTAGAAGGTTCAGTCAAACCAGAGAATAGGATTTTGTGATCACATATTTTGTGCACTCAATATACTGGGCTAATCATATTTTCTCTTCAGTCCATGATATTCAGTTGTGACACCATATAACAGTTTAAATCACTTCCCGAATAAGGCCAGTTATGAATACATCTTTTACATAATGAATCATGGAGCATGTGCTACTGACGAAAAAGGAATGCTTATGCAAACAACCAAGTACGCTGGCATATCGAAGTGTTAGTTGGTACACTAGTCAAGTTGAGCTGCTATAATGACAAAGCACAGAATGGTGGCTTCAACAACAGAAATTTACTTCTCAGAATCCTAGAGGCCAGGATTTCAAAGTCAGGAGACTGACAGACTTGGTTCTTAATGAAGGCCCTTTCCCTGGCTAGAAGACAGCTGCCCTCTCACTGCATTCTCATATGGCAGGAGAAGTTCGGCATCTCTTATTATGAGGGCCCTGATCCTATCTTGAGGGGCCCCATCATATTCTCATCTAAACCTAACTATCTCCCAAAGGTCATACCTCTAACTACCATCACACTGATTAGGAATTCAACCCATGAATCTTACAGGGTGAGGGGGAGACAAACATTCAGCCCAAAATACCCGGACAGCTTGAAAATATAAGATCTTTTATTCCAAAAGTATCCACCAGACTCTACCTCTTAAATAGTTAACATCAATTAAAAAGAGAAATTCTGGTCTCATTTATTGGAAAATAGATGACCATGGTGAACTATGCATGCAAATGTCAATCCCCTGAGAACTGAGAGGTAGTCAATATGGTAAGCTCCTAATGCAATGTTTTCAAATGACAAGACTCAACTTTGTGGCTCCAATCACCTTCAGCAAAGTTCCAAAATGTCAGCTTTTGTTGCTCTTTATTATAGATTTAAAACCCATTAGCTACTTGGTGTTCTTGGAGCTGTAATAAATACAATAGAAGGAGCTACACTACTCAGCAGACTTCCGCATAAGAGCTTCCAGAATTCACGTCTGAGAACCATCTGACCACATTTCACAAATACTTCATTCTTGACAACCCACTCTATTCTCTGCACATTCTCTCATGCCTCATACATATGCTTGAAGAGTTATAAATTCCATCTCTATCCCAAATTATCTTTTCTCCTATAAACTTCTCCACGTCATATCTCTGCTGCATTATAAAAGACTATGCTCAGCTAAAGTGTTCAAGGTACTGAATGATCTTGTGTTTTATGAGTTCATCTCTGCAGCAAAATAGCACAGACTTTCCACAAAAGCTACCATTGGGGCTCAATGTACCCCAAAGTGTAATGTTTTGGCATGCTACGTACTTTGAACTAAAGGAGACTAGGAAGGTCTTAGAAACACAGTCTCTCTGACCTTTTCTTGCCTTCCTATTTTGTGACCATTTTTCTTCCCTTGAAGTGAGTCACAGAAATCAAAATTCTTCTGCCAAAGCTGGCCATGGATACTAAAATCCCTCTCCCCTAATGCAAATCATAAAACCTAGGAAGGTCATGCTCCCTTCTCCCTTTAAGATCCTATCCCATACCCAGGCAAAGGAGCAATGCCTTCCGACAATGCACCTAAGAAGAACTGTGACATTAGATCACGAGTATTGGTGCCATCACAGTTCCACACAGCTGTCCATCCTCCACAGAATCTAAGCATAAAAATAGACAGCTTTTCCTGGGTCTCTGGGCCTTCTGTAAAACTTCAGTTAAATAAATTTGTTATGTTTTTCTTTTAGTAGTCTGTCTTTTATGAAAGTGTCAGCTGTGACATTTAGGATGGGTGAGGGAAAGTATCAAGTCTTCCCAATTTTATACAACCAAATACAGTGTTTTCTACCCAGATGAACGAGCTACCCACATGTGCTCTGGTCACAGACATAGAGTCCTATGACGGTTCATCTTGATGGAAAGCTAGAGGTCGGCGAGTCTACCAACCTCACCCTCACTTGGCATAAAGGAAAACAGAAGCCTGAAAAATCCTCATTTAGGCCATCATCTCTGTGTCAATACTTCTGTGGTGTCCTTGAAGTTCTCTGCTTAGTCACTTCCTCGAAACTTCCTCCATACCTTCTCAATAAAAAATACTTTAATAATAGCAATTGCAACTCCCAGATTAGTCTACAAAATTCCATTTAGGATCGATAGTGGGAATAGCGGTAGAACAACCATGTGAGTACTTCAATGTTGCTGAAATGTCTAAAAAAATAATGAAGATGTAAAGTTTTTAGGCATTTTGCTAGAATTTTACTTTAAAAAATCTTACTTAATCCATGAAGTGACTGAAAGATATGGTACCAGAGGAAGGAGGAGAGTAAGAAAGAACTTCCCACCCTCCTGCCCGAGGCTAAAACTCCCTGAGGAAGCCATCCCCTCCATCCTCAGCTAACACAGAGAGGACCTCACCATAATCCCGAGGAGTGACCACCTGCCAGCTAAGGCAGTGCCCTAGCCCAAGTGTTGGCTTGTGAGCTACAAGGGAAAGGAAGACATTTCTACAAAAACGTATATGAATCTCTTCTCTTTTTTCGTCCGGCTGGAGCTAACACAAGAGAGTCCATCTCTTCCAAGGGACAGGGCAGTAGATAAGTGAGAGGCCCTGAATTCCTGTGGCCACTGCCACCACCATGGGAAATGCTAAACAGAAGTCAAAGGTAGCACATAGGCAGGTGAACGCGGAGACAAGGCAAACAAAGGGAGCAGAAACCATGAGCTTCCGGAATACGTCATAGCTGGAGTCCACGCCTGGACTTTAACTAATATGAGCCAATAACTCCATATTCTGCTTTAGCCAATTTGTGCCAGGTTTCTGTTTACTTGCAACTGAGAGATTCCTAACATCAAGTTCCAGAATAAAGTATGAACAAGATCAACTCTGGTCCTCATCCACTTACTTTTCTGAAACAATCTCCCATCAATCACTGTCTCTCTCCACAGGCCATCAGTGCCCTCCTTCTGTCCCAAGGTCCCTAACATCACCTTTGCCTTTCTTTCTTAACTACCCATCTCTATCCCCACAAGTACAAATACAAATAGAGCCAAATGTGGATGTTATCATGTATCTGAGAGGTACAAGGTCTGACTGCACCAAGGGCACAGGTCACAGTGCATGACTAGGGGAGTCACCACTGGAGCCAAGTTCTGTGGACAGTTCCGAGCAGGGATGTTTCCCCTGTAGGGGGAAATTCCCAGAGAGAGAGAGAGAGAGAGAGAGAGAGAGAGAGAGAGAGAGAGAGAGATATGCAGGCCAATGCTTCAGAAGCTGACCTTTCAAGAGAATCTGGGAGACACAGGGAACAAGAAGTTCCACGTGAGGACCCAGGGTACAGACTGTGACCCACAGTTGAGGAAGTCTGGAACACAGCTTGTCCAAAGAGATGGAGGAGCACCAAGCTGAGACACGGCACCTGGTCAGAAGGGGGCAGTGGCGTTCTCACAGAAGGCAGCATAGCTACCACAGAGGACACTGCTCTCCACCAGTGGGCCACAGGCATCAATAAGGGGATGGTGCTGTGAGCACACAAATAAGACATTAGACCAAATGTCTCTACTAGAGCAGATAAACAAGCAAAAAATGGCTGTAGATACTTAACAACTTTTCTGCTCCTCCTTAGTCTTGTCCCCCATGGTACATTAGTGATGACAACAGGCAAGACCCATAGGCTGGTGGAGCATAAGGACATGCAGAGTACACAAAGAAGAAATTACAGAAGGTTTAGGGTTTTTGGGTTTTGTTTTTAGTTTTGTTTTATTTAAATTTAAATTTTTATATTTTTTGGTTTGGGGAATGGTGCCCAGGGCTTTCACACTTTCACATTGAGCTATATCACCAGCTTTTTTTTTTTTTTTTTTCATCACCAGCTTATTTTTATTTTTGATTTTGAGATAGGGTCTTGCCAAGTCACTAAGTTGCCCACGTGGGGCTCAAACTTTTGATCCTTCTGCCTCCGCTCCCCAGCATGCTGCAATTACAGGCCCGTGCCATGGGTCCAGCTCCAGGTGTGTTTTGACAAATGGGAAGATATCAAGAGTACAGGGAGAGGTTATTCTGAGATAGCCGTAGAAGGATGGCATGATGGAGACGGTATGGTGCAGCATCAGGGGCTGAGACCACATCTAGTCATGAGTGGTCCCCAGGCACGTAGCAGAGACAGGGAGACATTGGTGCGAACCGACAAATGGATCCATGGAGGCTGGACCTGGGCTCAAGAGCTGCCAGCTTTGGTATGGTGGACTTCCTTTAAGATGATAAAATAAGTACACTTAGATGCAAAGAAAAACCCCAATTATAATAATGTATGAATGAACTGAGCCTCCTAAGACTCCTGAGAACATTTATATTTGTAAACTAGCTGCTTGTTAACCCAAATCATCTTGAAACTGTTCGAAGTTCATGCAATAGAGGGAAAAGGAAAGCAATCAGGCAAGAAAAAACAGGAACCTGGGGGCAGGGGTCTCCCCTCCCATTCCCACCTTCCAGTGATCCGGAGGGCCTTGGACTTGGTACAAGGCCTTGGTGCCGTCTTGACAGCATACCCCATGCCATGTTGAAGCATTCCAAGGTTTGGGTTTGGTTTGGGGGTGGGGGTTGTTTTTGCTGCTGCTGTTATTTTTTGTTTGTTTTTGCTGTTGTTGCTTTCAAAAAGGTCAGAGAGGCCGGTAGTAGGCCTGGATAATCTTAAACTTATCTGTAAGTTGGAACTATGTAAGTTTTACCTGCCTGCCCTCTCTTTAAATCACCTCCCTTACTCCTAAAGAAGAAGCTACTTTTAAATGTACTTGATACACCTAAACTATACATGTAAAAATAGACAAAATGGTGAATTTTATGCCTACTGTACCACAGTAAAAAAATTTTTTTAGTACTGATAGGGCCTCCCACTACCAGAGTACTAAGCCATATCCCCAATCCTTTTTTATTTTGAGACAAAGTCCTGATAAATTGCTAAGTTGCCTACACTGGCAAACTCAAACTCATAATCCTCTGCCCTCAGCTCTCTGAGTGGATGGGTTTTTCAGGCATATGCCTCTGTATTCAAGCATATGCTTTTAAAAAAAAACAATTAGTAATTTTTACTCATCTTATGTTGAACTATTAATTAAACAAAATGTTTGGAAATAGAATATTTCCTGAGCATCTCTACTAATAGAGAAATAGTCATATTAATAATACCCATGGTACTCATTACTCTTATAAAATAAAGTTAACATCATTTAAAAAAGATTTTACATGGACTAATTTTCTTCTTATATGATCAAAAGAAATATTGGCATGGTGTTAAAGTAAATGAATATGAGAACCAAAACTAGATGAGAAACTGAGCCTTCTCTACCAGAGTCCTCAACACAGAAACCAAAAGAATCAAACATATCCCCAAATTAAATCACCCTCAAGCTCTCTGAAATTAGCATAGAATGTTTGCAGCTGACCTATTTCTCTTCCACACAACTGTGTTGATAATTGACTTTTGTCCCCAAGGGAAGTGCTCAAACATAATTGAGCAGCACCTGTCACATAGAGAGTACAGTTTTATATACCCAATAGCCCCATAAAAACTGTACTTAGCTTCGGACTCAGGCACTCTGCTTTCTCCTTACATGTATTTCTCAGAGAAGAAATAGTATAATTACCAAAGCTGCATTATTATGAACATCTAGATAAAATATAGTACCAGGACTTCAACACGTTTCTATTACTAAAATGTATGAAAAATGATGGTGATAATGATTTACATTGTTCAGACTTTTTAATTCTGTTGATTCCATCCCATAAATCACCTTCCCCCAGCCCAGTTCCCCTGCCAAAGACGGGAGCTACTAGTGACAAGGTGGTCAGGGTCTGGGACTGACTTCCACAAAGATCTTTCCAGAAGAAACCATTCTGTTTTATAACCTGATATTGCAGCTCCAAATAAACACAAGCATCACCCACCCCACTGAACACTATGGCTTGAAAACCTGTCCCGCACATCAGTTTAAGAAAAGGCAGGTTCATTTCCAGACACAAGCCCCTATATGCAAAAGTGGACTGGGGACTACAGGCAGATTAATGAAAAAAAAAGTGAAGCCATCAACAAAACACCATAGATGATTGTGTGATTCTTTTCTTATAAAGTATCCAGAATATATCAAGAATATCAATATATAGAGTAGGACAGTAGGTTAGTAACTGCCTAAGGCAGTGAGAGGAGGAAAAGGATGGGGACTGACAGTTACTGGAGTTAGTTTTGGGTGATAAAAACATTAGATTATGGTGGTAATAGAATAAAGCCCATAAATCTGTGTCAAAATGTCTTTCATTTCTCTGTTTAACACACACACACACACACACACACACACACACACACATCAAACAAAAGCAGTGACTATGAAGCATCACAGCCACAATAATGGTGATTTTACCCACCTGTTTGATTCCAACCCACAATCAGCATTTGAGTTGTTAACAACAGCACTGGGCCACTTGAAAAGATGGCTGTGGAAATGATAAATTTATCTGCACAACGTCTCAAGTACTTCATTGTTGCGAGGGTTTCCATATGTTGAAAAAAGAACTGCTACAACTTCTTCCATGAGATGTTTTAAAACATTCATCATAATGCCTGATGCAGGGAACACTACAAAGTTTACCACTTCCAATGATTCTGACAACCCAGAGAAATGCATATTCTTTTCAACTTTCTGTTTATAAAACATTTCCTCTCAAAAAAAAAAATACTGCTACAGCAACTAAACTGCAATGTGGAGAAAGATACAACCATCAACAAAGAAGATGTAATGAGAAATAGCCATGATTTGTCACCCAAATGATTACTGAAAGGATCAGGAAGGTGCTGAGTAAACTTTACAGCCCTACCTATTATGTTTTCAGGACATAAAGTACAAAAGCCAAACATCATCCCTTCAGATTCAGGTAATTACCCCTATCCTATTTATGTGCAATAAACAATTATATTAAACAAAACAAGAAAATTCACAGCGGCACATATTTAGTAAAAACAAGAACTACCTTCAGGAATTCCAAAACACTATTTATACTCAAGCCACGTGTTGACAATACATGAGTCTTATCTATTTCTGAAAGCAGGTTGCCACGGCCTGTCATTATTGTCACTTGAAAGCAATAAAGCTATTCCCTTAAAACTGAATCTGTGATTCAGCCACTCACTAACTCAGGCTTCTGTTTCTGCTCTGCTCTGGTTAGAATAAGCATCTCCCAAAGATCTCTGTGTTAAGGGATCTTCCTTAGGGTGGCACACAACTAGGGGGTGGTGGAACCATAGAAAGGGGAACTCTAAAGGAATGGTCTACAGATCACTGGGTGTGTGCCCTTAAAGGGGGTAATGGAACCCCATTTCCTCTTTCTTCCATTCCGTTTCACTACACACTTTCACTGTGATGTGCCACCACAGTATATGAGTAACAGAGCCAGGTGATCACAGACTGAAATCTCTACAACCATGAGCCAAAATCAACCCTTTCTCCTCATCTTGTTTTGTTTTTGCAGTCATGGGGACCCAGCCTCAGAGTTGTGCATAGAAAAGTGCTCTACCACTGAGTTACATCTCCAGCCACACTTTTCTCTTTAGAAGTTGATTATCTCAACTTATTTGTCATGTTGACAGAAAATTAACACATGGTCCTACCTCCCCCTCAGGGCCACTCCCCATCCCCTCAATGTGCACTGTTAAACTCATGTGAAATTCCTGATGCATTTCTATGTAGTCCAATCCACAAATTAAACTTTTCTAGAATAAAGAGTACTGAATTCTACCTCAATGTTTGCCTGGTTTGTGACGTACAGTACCATGAAACCATGCAAGGCAGGACTATACCAACTGCTTACATCAGAGTATGTGATTATGAGGGTCTGCTGGAGATAACAGGGTTACTCTTCCTGGAACTCACCAATGTAATGTGTTCTGATCTTGAGAGGTATTATCCAGGGTGTGACCGGGGAGGGCACGAGCTTTGCCTTGCCATGACCCACAGAAGAAATGTTTGTGCAGCACAGCGAATTTGATGGAAAGGAGAAGGGTTCAGAGCCTCAGCACACACCAGGTGTACCTCACTGAAAGGCCAGCTAGGAGGACTGATGTTTGAGTCCGTAATGATTTCCAGCACCTACAATCAGGCTGGGAAGGAAACTCCAGCAAAGAACAAGCAGAGCAAGTTCTCTACTCCAAAATGATGTCACCAAGTCTGCAGAGGCCACCAAGCTACAGAGAAGAATGAGGCCTATGCGCCGGCTCCCTCTACGTCCCCGGGTATTTCTTAGTCTTTGGCGAATCTGAGTGGGCTGCAAGCTGCTTACCATGTTAGCGTTCACGCTCTGTTCTGAGTATGGGCTTCAGAAATGAGACCAAAGAAAGGCCAAAGTCTGAGGAAGATGTGCGTGGACAATGAGCCGGAAACAATGGTCATGTCCAGGTTTGACTGGTCCAGGTGGAGACGCACCAGACAAGGAAAGACTAGTTTCTACAACTCGCTACACTTCATGCTCTGACTAAACTTCATTCTTTTCAGTTCTGCCCTGATTATTTTCCTTTGATGAAGGAAAAGTATGTAGTCTTTAATACCCAGGGACCATGCTACACTGTCTGGGGCAGTCCACGGAACACTGAGGGGAGGGGGCCAAAGCAAAGGTAACCAATCTCAGCTTTGGCTTTCCCACAGCTTCTTATAATTTCTTAGAGAAAAGTAAAACTTGAATCAGAATTCATCTAAGTTTCAACAGAATCTCACCAATTAACTGAAAATTAAAATTATCTTTTTTTTCTTTTTCTATTTATTTATTTATTTTTGAGACAGGGTCTCACTCTGTAGTCCAGGCTGGTTCTGAGCTCACTATGTAGCCCAAACTGGCTGTGAACTCACAGCAATCCTCCTGCGTCAGCCTCCTGAGTACTAGGATTATAGGCATGCACCACCACGACTGGCTTATGTGGTGCTGGGGACTCAAACTCAGGTACTCAGCCAGGCAAGAGCTTTAACTGCTAAGCTATTCCTCCAGCCCCCAAACCGTTTACCTTCTTATAGAAAGAAAATTTAGGGAACTCTATGCCAAGAACAGAGACTCAAAGACAACTAAAAATGACAGGTTAACTGGTTAGCTGTACAGTAATTACATTTCTCAATTTCAAGTTTCAGTTCAGCGCGTTGAAGGCCAAAAGCAGGAACAAAGCAGTCTGCAAGGAGAGGCAGGATTCTGTCTAGCTCTATAACATCCCAATCATGGAAGGTTCACTCCACCAAAAAAAATTCACGATGGAAGTGTGAACTTTTCCTTAAAGTTCACTGTAACTGGACCATACTATTTAGCAGAAAGTTCCACTTACAAAGCAAGAAAAAACAACCAATTTCACTCATGAAAAATGATTCATTATTCACTTTTATACAGCAGTCGAGATATGAACATGGTAGTGCTAGTCCCCAGCCCGTTTCCCTCAAACGCAATCCTGGCCTTCCTGGGCGCTGTCTCTATCCTAGTGGTCTGGGTCTGCAGGCCACTTTCCAAGCTCCAGGGTCAGCTGACTGCCACCTGGCTCAGCCAATGGCAAGGAGGTTGGGGGTGGGGGAGAAGTCAAGTATGGTCTCCCCTTTCTCTCTCCCCATGGCTTCTTTGACAAAGGGTGCATCTCCTCTTCCTTGCTTCCCATTGCTACCTCCCCACAGTCCCAGCTCCTGCCAGGTGACTCTGGCCCCTCACCTCCAGAAACAGTTTTTCCCTCAAGTCCTTCAAGCCAAAATATAGTAATATCTTGCTGTTGTGGCTAATTTCTGGGCCTAGTTTCTAAACTCTCACATCACCCATTTAACCATATCTCCACTTAAAGTTTCTTGATTATAAAAACTCAAGTATCTTTATTAGACTGGCTAGGTTCTCACTAATTCAATGACTGTTTAAGTAAATAAACAAATTATCCTACACAAACTATGAATTATGTAAACAAAAACTGCCATTCATGATGGAATTAGAAAGAAGAAATCATACACTCCAAATTCTTCAATTGATGCCTTTTGCTGAACAACAACCACATAAATTAAGAACACTTCCAGGATCTAACAGGAAGACATTCCATGTGTCTTCTCACGTGCCCACCTCTTGTATGTTTGTATGTCTGTTTACGTCACTCAGGGACAAAAAGCATTGGGTAGAAGAAAAAACAACAGTGACTCAGGTGTCAGTTCTGCCACTATCTATCGGCATGACCTTTATGTCCTTGGTCCTGCTTTATTTATATAAAAATGAGAAACTGAAGTATTTTCTTCCTTCTATCTCTTCCTGTTCTAAAATTCCATGATTCTAAGTTTATGACTAAATTTTGCAAAATACATGCCTCTAGGCATATGATTATTCTTAGAGCTATGCTCAAAGTAGATACCTTCTGCTGATGAATTCACATTTCACCAGAGAAACATGCCTATAACCAGCACTCAAATTATAACCCAAAGAATGTGTCTGCCAACTTGTTTTATTATAGTATCATCTTAGAATCTGAATATGTTTTAGATCTCTAAATACAATGTAAGCATACTGAATTATCGTAAAGATCATCTGATTAGCATACCTTAAAAAACACAAGGTAGATATGATGCAAGGTAGATAGTTCCAAAGATGGCTGCAACCCTATCCTCCATCCTAAAGCTCTTTTTTATTAAAAATTTATTGTGTACTATTTTACAGCTTTTTAAATTTAAATATATTCCAAGTGAATGTCTTTAATGTATTTCCATATCACTATATGCAGATTCAATAGTCAAGTAATACTCTATATAAATACACTGTCATTTAATCATTTGCTGATTGCTAAACTTATGTTATTTCTTGTTGCTCTGGTCAATGTGATACTTTTTGTGAGGTTTTAGCACGTAATTTTTATTAGATTTAGGAAGCTTCTTTAATCTTTGTTTTGCCTTTTTTTTTAAAGGGCTCTTCCTATGTTACTCAGACTGGCTTCAAACTGTGTAGAAGGAATCCTTTTGCCTCAATCTCCCAAGTTGGGCATGGGCCACCAAGCCAAGTCCCTTACATTAGGAGCATGAAATGACTGAAATTTATCAAATGTTTAAACATATATTTTTCCAATTTATCATAGTTGGAATAATCTTTAACTGTGTTAATTTATAATAGTAACACCAAATTTGATTCATGATTTTCTTTTTCTTTTTTTTTTCTCTTTTTGAGACAGGGTCTCACTCTGTAGCCCAATCTAGTCCTGAACTCACTATGGAGCCCAGGCTGGCCTTAGACTCAGGATGATCTGCTTGCCTCAGCTTCCTAAGTGCTGGGTTTACAGGCATTTGCCACTATGCCCAGTTTATGTGGTGTTGGGGAATTGAACTCAGGGCTTTGTGCTTGCAAGGCAAGTGCTTTAACGACTGTGCCATTCCTCCAGCACATGATTTATTATTTTCCTTGCTTGCTTTTACTCCCATGTTCTTTTGCAGTATGACCTTGTCACAGTCCATCAAAAGACAGCCTCTTTCCTCCCCTTGAAATGGAGAACGCAAGAAAAGTATGTCACATCACTTTTTGGAACAGAGGCTTAGGAGACCATCTTTGTTTCCTGAGAGGCTCCAGCCCCCGTCTCACGAGGGAGCTCGGGCAGCCATGCTGAAGCCCAGGTGGAGGACAACGAAGACCCCTGCCAAGAGCTCTGGCTGAGCTCTCGGCCACATGTGAGCTTTTATTTTGGACCTTCCAGGCATCCTGGCACTGGGTGAACTGTCTGGTCAGTGCACAGAAATAAATTATTATTTTAAGGTAGTAAGTTTTGCAGATGGCGTACAGGAAGCAATCTCCCCATTAAATGAAGGATTTAAAGTTGGGGTGGGACCTCATGCCTAAGACATGTCAAGTCCTCATCCCTCACTCCTCCAATCATTCAAACAAATATTTATTGAACACATCCTAGGCTGGATGCTGTGCACACCAAGAGGAGCAAATGCAGACAAGTACTCATCTTTGTGGAACTCACTACCTGGGTGGGGAGAGTGATATTAACAGAGGAACCCAAGCACATGTCGCATGATTATCAGTGGTGATGCTACTGGGCACTGACAGAAGGTGCTCTGCTCTAGAAGCCCCTAGTTGGGGAACCCACCTGACCAGGGAGGTGAGAAAAAGAAGACTCAATGCAGATCTCAAGGAAGATTAAACGTTAAGTGACTAGAGACGATAACAAGAGTCGTCCACACACAGGGCTCAATTGGTGCAAAGGCTGGTGGCAGTGGGGAAGACAGTGTGCGCCAGCTTCGTACCAGACAAGATGAAGCTGAAAGCAAATAAGGCCAGGCCACCAGGACTTTGTGGTGCTCATTAACAGGCAAACTCAACAGGAAATAAACAAGCTAATCCCATTCTCTTCAGACACCAATAAGAAGAGGATGAATTTAGAGAACTCTAACATACATATTGGTATACCGTGACAAGCACGGGTACGCCAATGGTCAATTCATATCCCCTTGGTACATTTCACTGTGCCACTTGCCCTTCCGTAGCACATCTGACTGCAGTATTTGCACCCATTTGTCTCCATGACTATAATATTAAATATTTGAGGGAAGAAGCAAAGCTTTACTCGTCACCCCATTCTTCTCCTGTGATATTTAACACAAGGCTAGGCTCACAGCAAATATGTATGCATTTCCTAAAAATGTAACTTGAATAAATAATCCACTTGGTCTGTCAGAAGGGGTTTCCTGAGAGAAAATTCAACAGCCACACTTAGAAAACCATTCTCTTGACAGCAACACTCCTAGGAAAGTCTTGCTGTAAAAACATCATTGCTCTCTAATTTTAGCCAACTTTTGAGTTTTGTCCTCAATGAATACCAATAATAGTCTGTCAGATTTCCAGAGAATGCCTATGTGTACACTAAGAAGATAATTTCTGGGTCACCCCTTGATTTCTTTTTCCTTTCAAATATTTGAAATACGAAATATTTAATCTTCTCATCTTTCCTCACAGAAGCCATTTAGTTGTTCCTGGATCCATTCCAAACTCTCCATCCTTCCTCATTTGTGGGAGCCACAGTCTAACAGACCAGGAAACAAGGTCAAAGATGCCTAAGGGATTTTCTGAGCAGGTTCTCTTTCTCAGTCTGCTTATTTTCAGGCTAACTCCGATATGTGCATGTGTGTGCACACACACACACACAGGAGTGCTTGTACACACACAAGCAGTGAAACTTTTACAGCAGCTCAAAGAACAGACTGTTTCAAGTTTGCAAACTGCCCTTCTCCACCACTGTCCCAGTCTCTGCTCTCTGATGTGACCTATTGATTATTTTTGGTGAAAGCTTTTCAGCCCTGTATTTATAGATGACATGACAAAGAAATGAGCAGTGGTATTTTTATTTTTATCCCACTGTCTTCTTCCTGTGCAAAAGCACCAAACAGACTGAAATATAACCCCAAAAAGTCCATTACTCCAACATATCAAGAATTTAAATATCAATAAATCATTGGCACTGGTCATTCTACAATTAATGAGGCTCTATTATAAACAGCTGTTATTATGGTTTTTTAAAAAATTCATTTTGGCATTTGGGTAAAAACTGTCCAATTTCATTCCAGAGATACTGCTAAGTTCCACTTGCAAGGGGCTGGAGGAATGGCTCGGAGGTTAAAGCAAGCACTAGGCAAGCGATGCAAGTGCTAAGTACCCTAGTTGATTCCCCAGCCGCACATAAGCTGGGCATGGTGGTGCATGCCTGAAATCCCATCCTGCGCAAGCCTGAGGCAGGCAGGTTGTCCTGAGTCCAAAGCCAGCCTGGGCTACATAGTGAGTTCAGAACCAGCCTCTGGGATACAGAGCAAGGCCCTATCTCAAATAAATAAATAAATACCAAAAAAATTCCACTTGCAATCATTTCTCATTTCATCAAAGAAATATAAATCCCTCATTTTTAAAAATTGTAACCAACAGAGAAGTCTGTATGATGCTTCTTTCTTCCTTTTTGAGACAAGGTCCAACTCTGTAGTTTGGACTCGTCTTGAACTTACTATAGAGCCCAAGCTGGTTTTGAACTCACAGCAATCCTCCTGTCTCAACCTCGGGAGTGCTAAGACGAGAGAGATGCAAGCCACCATGCTTGGCTAAATTTTATGCAGCGCTGGAAGAGTAAGCCCAGGGCCTTAGGCAAGCTAGGCAAGCACTGTAACCACCAAGCTAATCCTCCAGCCCTGTATGTTTAACATCATGTATAGCACACTCTTTGACTGTAAAAGCCCTCAAAATATTAGAGATACTATATTTGTGTTTAAAATAGCAAGATTGTATATATATACAATAGAATCACAACTTCTAAATTTAGATTAATCATTTTATCAAAATCCATGAACCATGGTTTCAGAAATATTTATAGAATATATTTATTCTCAAATCCTGCAGTGGTTTAAATTACTCCAAAAATTGCTATTGCAACACTCTTTACATTTTTTAAGGTAGCACAGAGCAGTACACTTTACAAGGGCTTCTACATACATTATCTCAATAACTTATTGGCATAGAAAAAAAGAACAAATGTATTAGAATAGTCCTAAATTTAAAGAATACAGCATTCTAGCAGTTAAGGTGTAAATAAGCCTGAAAGGTTGGTTGGGCAGTTCACAGAATGTCCTACTGTGTCATTTTCATTTCCAAGAATTTGCAACAATAATGCACCACTACTAAAAGTAACCACCTAAAAAAAAATCACCAAAAGCTCATATGCATAAATCATCAAATTTTAAATACGTAGTCCAAGCAACACAACCGGTAATAGGCAGTGTTTTTAAAATCAATCTAGAATCCACATTCAGTTTAACCAGGCACATGTTTAACGCTCTTTGAATTAGAGACTATAACAATTTCTGCTTCTGTGGAAAATGAAATTCTGCAAAAACGCACATAATCAGAATGTGCCTCACAGAGCACTGACGAGAGTTCAGAGTCCAATCTCGGGTGTTATGTCTATTTACACGTTAAAAAGCTGCTTCAATT
This sequence comes from Ctenodactylus gundi, assembly GCA_004027205.1. Taxonomy (NCBI): domain Eukaryota; kingdom Metazoa; phylum Chordata; class Mammalia; order Rodentia; family Ctenodactylidae; genus Ctenodactylus; species Ctenodactylus gundi. Next base: position 107,811 of record PVKB01002898.1, read on the forward strand.
GATGATGGTCACGAGCGAAAACCAAAGCTGCCATTACAGGTTAGAAACACATTACACAATGTTCTGAGTGAGCTAGAGGGAAAAAAAGTACTCAAGGTCACTCCAGCAGCCCAGAGCGGAACCTGGGCTAAAAGCATCCTGGCGCCTTGACCACTCCCCAACTCCAACTCCAGAGAGCCATCAGGGTGCCCTGCAACGGTTTCCCACCACACAGCCGCGTAGGGTGAGTTCATTTACAGCACTAGGAAAACTGAGGTTCGACTTTCTGTGTCAAGGTGAAAGGCACCTAAGGCTTGAGCCATACCAAGGGGTCTCGGCCCCACAACGCACGCTACACCAACTCAGAAGAACACAAAGAAACTGTGGCACCTCCAGACCCCAGGAATCGAGGGCCGGCCTTCATTTATTTAGGCTGGCTTCAGATCCGGTCTGTCCCTAATCAAAATGAATCAAAGAAGCGGTCCCAAGGGAGACTAAACTTTCTTCTGCACAAAGCGTCTATCTTTTGACCAGTGCTCTGAGATCTCTCCCCAGAACCACACAGAAAAAGTACTCAAAACGGGACAAAACCAGAAGCCCCCGTTCCTTGCCACTCTCACCCAGGATCACACGGGCCGACAGCCCCCCCGGACCCCACACCGGGGGTCTGCTATCCCCAGTGGAGTGGCCCCCACAACGACCGTGCAGCCCGAGCATTTCTAGCGCGTTCGGACTCCACGTCCCGGTTCCACTGACCTGTGTCCACGGGCGCAAACTAACTTTCGGGAGCGGCGAGGAGACACGAGGGCCCGAACCCCCGACCGGGGCGCGGGAGCCGGGGCGCGGCGCGCGGCGCGGGGGAGGCACTCCGCGCCGGAACCCCCGCGCCGGAATCCCCGCGCCGCGACCCCGCGCCGGGACCCGCGCAGCGCCCGCCTCCTACCTGTCTGAGGATGAAGCTGGTGGACGTGGTGCTGCCATCGGACCGCTTCAGCCGGCTCCTCCGGGTGGTGGTGCCTCGGGCCACCTGCACGCGACACACGGGGCCGGAGGGAAGCCGGTGAGCGCCGCAGCGCCGGCCGCCCGCCCGCCGCGGCCCCGCTCCCGCCCTCCCGCCGCGCGCCGCCCGCGAGCACCCACCACATCCATTAACGAAGACTCTCGCGGCGCGGGCGCGGGTCCCGGCAGCGGCTGGGCAGGCTGCGGGCTCGGCAGCGGAGCGCGAGCGCGGCCCGGGCGGGCGCGGCGGGGGCGGGGCCGGCGGGCGCGGCGGGGGCGGTACCTGTGCGGAGGGGGAGTGCGGCGCGCCCGCGGTCCCGTTCCGGGCGTAGGAGGCGGACATGGCTCGGCGCCGCCGCACGGCCGGCTGGCCGCGGAGGGCGGAGGGCGGAGGGCGGAGGGCGGCGGGCGGCGGGACTTGGCGGAGCGCGGCGCCTTAACGGGGCCGAGGCGCGTCCCCGCGCGGCGCCGCCGCGAGGTCCGGGAGGGGCTCTGGGCTCGCGCCCGCCGAGCCGCGGGAGGCGCGCGCGCCCACCCGGCGAGCGCTCGGCGCCGCGCTGGAGACGGTGCGGGAGGGAAAACGGGGTGGGGGCTGGGGGATTAAAATAGTGCGCGCGGTTTAAAGCGAGACAAAGGTGGCACGGTTCATGAATCAGGACTCGGGGTGGGGAGCTGGTGCGGGGTGGCGGGAGTGGGCAGCGTCGAGCGGGGTGCGCGCGCGTGTGTGGGGTGTGTGTGTGGGTGGGTGGGTGTGGGTGTTGGTGCATTGGAATTTAAAAAGGGCAAGAACCAAAGCTTCCCTGGGCACTACACTGTTCGGTTCACTTGGTAAGGCTTGGGGTTTTGTGGTTCGCTCCTGGTCCGTGTTTTTGTATTGTTTTGGCAACTCTAGCTGCAGAGCTCAAGAGTGTCACACAAACGCACACAGGAGCAGCCATGGAAGTCACAGCCAGTCCAAGTACACAGGAGATGCGGCCCGCAAGAGACCGGCTTGTCCTACGGAGTTTTGAAGGTCACGTTAGACCTGCCAAAAGGCAGGAGTTGGCCACGTGCCCTCCATTCGTAGCGGACCGCTGTTTTCAAGGGAGGAAACTCATCCTTGAAACTCTGCGCAACCGTTACAGTTGCAAACCTTGGTTTCATGCCAGTACATACCGAAGAGTAATTTCAGATCAAATTAAAAGCAAAGGATTGTGGAAGGAAGGAAGGAGAGAAATAAGAAAGAGACCCCTATAACTATTGTTACTGAAGAACTCCATCATTAACATATAACTTCAAGTCAGCCATCTCAGCTGGCATTCTAGTATTTTATTTACTTATGAAAGTAACTGCCGTAATTTCTTGCCGTTATTAAAATTCTGCTAATTTTTTTTATCGTGCACCAGACACTTCTTTTTCATTCCTAACCCTTAGTGCAGACTTTTTGCAAGCCTGATGACTGGGTTCCCTGCTCCCAGGTTCCCTACTGCTGGCTCCATGTATGTAAACATACACCCCATGTGCACCCTTCATTCTCCCCACACGCTACAGGTAAGATGTCTCTTACGTTCTTTTTGTTGTTGTCATCCTGGCATCGAGCATAGGCTGGGGATGAGTTACATCCCCAGCCCATTTTTAGTATTTTGGTTTTGAGATAGGATCTCACTAAGTCTCCAAGTTGCCCAACTTGTGATTTTTCCTGCCTCAGCCCCCCAGAGTAGGGATGTTACAGACCTGTGCCACCAAGTCTAGCTAAAATGTCTCTCTTCTCCAAGTTGTTTTAACATAAAGTCTAAACTCCATGGTCCAGGAACCAAGCTTTCCTGCTTTTCTAGCCATTCCCCACCTAGCCACTCACTCTATACTGATGGCACTTTATAAACCTTGCAGCAAGCAGGCAGGCCTACCAACTGCCATTACCTGACCCAAATCTAAACCCGGTGCAACTTAGAATGTCTAGTTAGGACATGACTTCCATTCTACACACCATGCTGAATCCTACCCTATTCTAGACCGGGCTCTGCTCATTCTTTCTCCATAGAAATCTTCCCTTCCCCCTATAGTGCTTGGTGGTCCACATGCCCCTGAAAAACTGGAGCATTGATTCTCTGAGCACTTGGCATAGGGTGCTGTGATGGTTTGGTTCTGGAATGTCCCCCAAAGCCTCATGAATTTGGATGTTATGGATTATGGGCATGTAGTGTATTACAAGTGTGTGGTGGATTGCTGGACATGTGACCTGGAAGGGGTTGATCTCTGGGACATAACCTGGAAGTGGAAGAGTATACCCTAGCTACCCCTCTTCCTCTTGGAGTTGGCTCCCTATCTGCCATGCCATGAAGAACTTTCCTGGGGCCAAAGCTCCATCATGTGCTTCTATCTAATTTCCAAAACAGATCTTAGCTCCTTTTCCTCTTCTTTATGTATTCACAGACACTCCAGAAAGTTTATGAGTAAGCGTGTGTCCTGTGATGCAGAAGTCCTTGCCTTAGTTACCATCAACTCAGTCCATTTTTAGTTCTAATCCATTCTTATACTTGACACTTAATCAATACAATATCTAGTGAATTATTATGTGGGCACTGGAACTTGAAATTTTTGGTTTTCCACTGCCCACAGTCTCACTGATTTTTGAGTTATTGAGTTAGTTAGAATCCATAGCAACACAGTAGCACAAGGAACTCTGTATACCTGTCTCACAGCAAAACTGGTGGAAATTATTAATGCATACAATTACTTACATCTGGAAAAGGCCCAAGGATACACAGCAATAAAAACATTATTCAAAAATCTACTAAATGTAAGAAAAATGTGGTAGTCTGTGGTGTTTAGGCAAGAACTGATTCATCCTTGCTTCCAGATCTGAGAGGCTAATTCCTCTCCATACAGGTACAGCCAAGAACACAGGGTTCCCTCTCCTCTCTGCTCCCAGGTGAAGGGTTATCTTTCTGAAAAAGGACTTGATGTCAGCAATTATCATTCTGCCCTCAGCTGCCTATTGAGGGGGACTGGTACACTACAAAAATGTGAGTTTGCCTCCTACTCTGTCTTGGCCTTTCTACCTTCTGCTATGTGAGGATTCGGGAAAGGCCCTTACCTGTGGCTGGCACCTTGATCTTGAACTTCCCAGCTTCCTGAGCTGTGAGAAACTAAATTGTTCTTCCTTACTAATTACCTAGTAATCTTGTTTCCTGTTATAGCAGCACAAGAAAAACTGAGACAGCTACCACTTTACAGTAACTAGTATAGCTATAGTTAGTTAAAAAGTCAGTCAATGACAAGAGTTGGTGAGGATCTGAAGAAATGAGAACCACAACAGACTGCTGACAGGAATGTAAAAATAGCACAGGCACTTGAAAAACAGTCTGTTGTTATTCAAGTGGTTTAACGTAGAATTACTATATAACACAGTCATTCTGCTCCTAAGGTATATATCCAAGATAAATGAAATCATATATTCAACCCAAAAGCTTGTATATGCATGCTTATAGCAACTTTATTAATAATAGCCGAAAGTGGAAATAACCCAAAAGCCTGCCAACGGATGAATCCACGAACTAGAGCATGTCCATACAACAGAGTGCTTGCTGGTCACTCATAAAAATAAAAGTGCTGGTATGTGGGACAATGTGGGTAAGCCTGTAAACATTCCAGGTGAAAGAAGCTAGTCACAAAAAGTCATATATTGTGGGATTCCATCATATGAAATACTCAGAATAGGTGAATCTGTACAGTCAGGAAGCAGATTGGGGGTTGTGTAGAGGTGTGCAAGCTTGGGGCACTATTGAGATAACTGCTGAAGGATACAAAGCTCCTTTCTAAGGTAAAGATATGTTCTAAAAATGAATCTAGTGATGGTTGCAAACATCTGTGGTTATATTTTTTAAAAATCAAGTTATCCGGGCATAGTGGCATAAACAGTACCCCATGCCTTTTGTCACGACTACTTGGGAAGCTGAGGTGGGAGGATCACTTGAACCCACAAAACCCGGCCAGCAACATAGTGAGACTTCATCTCAGTAAGTAAAAAAATACAAATATACATACATACATAAGATTAAATGTAAATAAGGTTTTACTTTAAACCTTCAAAGCTTAAAAGTTAGGATGAAATATAGACCTATGAGTAAATGAAAAGCTGAAAAACTTTAGGGAAAACAAGTCAACTTGACTGTGGATTTGGTGATGAGGTTTTAGAAATGCTACTGCCTAACGAATGACTCAAGAAAATAAAAATTGATAGGCTGGACTTAGTTAAAATTAAAAGACTTCTAGGTAGGTATAGTGTGATATGTCTATAATCCCAGCAGTCTGAGTGGCTGAGAAGAAAGGACTGCAAGTTCAAGCAAGCCTGGGCAACTTAGTGAGACCCTGTCTCAAAATTTAAAAACTAAAGATAGGGCTGGGAATATAGCTCAACATAAAGGTCTTGGGTCCAGTCCCAAGTACCATAAATAAAAATAAATAATAAAAATTAAAGCTTCTGCAAAACACTTGGTTAAGAGGAGAAAAAGACAAGCCATATATTGGGAGAAAATATTTGCAGGACGCAAATTTGATAAAGAATTTGTACACAAAACATATAAACAACTCTTAATAAGAGAGTGAACAACCCACTTAAAAATAGAAAATATTAAAAAAATAAAAAAATATTTGAACGGACATTTTACCACAAAGCCACAGAACTCCCAGAAGACATCCAACATCCTTTAGCATTAGGATGCTAATTAAAACAATGCAACACACCTAATAACACTATCAGAACGGCTAAAAAAACCCCAACCTGACAACATCACGTGCTTTAAGGGTGAAGAACCACGGGAATGGAAGTGCTAAATTGAAAGAACAGCAGTTTCAGTATGGCAGCTTTATTATTCCCAACCAACCATCAGCACAAGAGTATTTGTGTATCTTATCTAAAAACTTACATATACACACACAACCCCACCAAAACCAGCATGCAGATATTTGTACAGCTTTTTTCCCTCCACTGCTAGGGACTGAACACAGAACCTTCTCTCTGAGCTCTATCTCCAGCTTCTTTTAAATGGTTATTCGAAATGAGGTCTCTCTAAGTTGCTTCATTGCCCAAGCTGGCTAGAACTTGCTAGGCTCGTGCCCCAGTCCCCAACATGCTGGTATTTTAGGCCTGCATGACCTGGCCGGCTGCAGTTTTTTTGAGATAGCCCCCAGGTGGAAGTGCCAAAATGTCCTCTAGTAGGCTGAGTGGATAAACTGAAGTTGCATCGAGTGGAATCCTTTTTAGCTAACAAGCCCTGAACAAACGTAAGCCTCAAATTCATTTTTCTAAGTGACAGAAGCCAGTCTAAGGCTTCACATACATATCAGTAAGATTATATTTATGTGAAAATTCCAGGAAAAGCAAAGCTATAAGCAAAGAGATCACTGTTTCTGGAGGCAGTGGTAGAGATGAGAAGTGGAACAGGGTGTTTTAGAGGCAATATTCCATTTGACAGTGAAATGGGGAGCAGTTGACATTGTCCGCCCAGTCAAAACTGTAAAAACTTACAGGACAAAAGTGAATCTTAATGTATATAAATTTATATATTAATTTTTAAGAATTTTAGGTGGGGTCTGGCTGTGTTGCCCAGGCTGTTCTCAAGTGGTTCCCCTTCCCCCACCTGACCTCTCCAGTGCTGGAACTACAGATTTCGCAAATTAAAAAATCATTTGGAAAAGTGGGGTATTCCAGGGTTGGAGACAGTGACGGAAAGTAACTAAAATATTACAAACAGTTGGAAGTGAAGGCGTGAGGAGAAAGGATGCTGACCTGTGGCTCCAGGTAGGAGTAGCTGTATGGCTAAACAGGAAGTGCGCACAGGCGCTGGGTTGTAGCGGTTGAGGTGCTTCTGAGGATGGATGGACAGTCAGACTCATGACATGTGTATGCTCACAGTGCCCAGGCCAGTGACTGAACGGCAGATTTGGGGAGTGGGCTGTCCACTGACAAAGTAGAAAGAAACAGACAGCGAAGAGATAAAGGCCAGAAGACTGACGATCATAGAGACATCTTTATAATGGAGGTGGACTCACCCTAGGTGCAGACGGTTCCGTGTGTGTACAAATGTGTGTACCTGGGTATTATACACACATACATTTTCTTGCTTTCAGTTGAAAGCCGAAAAGAAGCAATGATACCAGTAGCAAGAAGCCTATCTAGAACCAAAATCTTATTTTCTAACTGCGATTCTATTAAGAGAAACAGAAGTATCTTGGAGAAATGGCTGATTTTAGGATGAGACAGGAAATATATGTGATAAACCTGGAGCTTCTTATGGTAACAGACAGTAAATTAGTGCATTAAAAGCAGAAACTCAAAAAATACAACCACAATGATGAGATTATGTCAAAGCGGTATAAGGAGAAACCAGAACAGCTCCCAGTGGTCAATTCTGCAGCAGCATCAACTGTAAAAAGCAGCAGGATTGTCATGTAACTCAAAGGATAAAATAAATTCAATTCAGAGATAAAAATACACAATAGAGGAGGCATTACAAACTTTCAGTGTAGAATTCCCAATAATTATGTCCTCTACCTTCGTCTGATATGTACAGTCCTTTTATAGGAAAGGGGAACACTAAAAGTCTGAAAATAACAATTTGGTTGTCCACAGTAAGGATAACTTGTATACTCTGATTTCAGAGTATAAATCTCCACCATTTACTAAAGATTTCCAAAAAGAGGGACAATTCTGACTTGTTCCTTTTTTTTTTTTTTTTTGAGACAAGGTCTCACTCTGTAGTCCAGGCTGGTCCTGAACTCACTTCGGAGCTCAGGCTGGCCTTAGGACTCAGGGCAATCCTCCTGCCTCAGTCTCCTAAGTGCTGGGATTACAGGTGTGTGCCACCACGCCCACCTTATGAGGTGCTGGGGAATCGAACTCGGGTACTTAGCACTTGACTTAGCTCTATGTTAAGCAAGTGCTTGCTTTAACCGCTGAGCCATTCTGCCAGCCCCAACTTAGCCACTTATTGAGACCATTTCAAAATCAAAAATCAAAATGGGCAGGGAATGTAGCTCAGTTTGAAAGTCTAGTGCTCAGTCCCTGATACCACAAAACAAAACCCCAAAAATACAACTTGCTTAAACTACTTAAGTTATAAAATATAGCACCTTTATCTTTTGTCCTCATTGTGCCATTTGACTGCTTATAATTATGCAAATCATGTTTAAACTCTGGTATTGATATAAATTTCAGATATGAAAATTTTAGTTTTTCTATTTTTCTGTGTTTTCCTACTACATGTCAGAAAGAACTGGACACTGTGCTTCTGCTTCTGTTGCAATCACTGGGCTCAGAGTGAAGAAACAGGCATGATTTGACATGCATTAAAGACAGTATGATGTTTTTAAAACAACAAAATGAGTCATTGAGGCTTTGTTTTGTTTTTTGTTTGAGACAGGGTCTTGGCTCGGTAGTCCAGGCTGATCCCGAACTCACTATGTAGCCCAGGCTGGTCTTGGGCTCATGGCGATTCTCCTGCCTCGGCCTCCCGAGGGCTAAGATTACATGTGTGTGCCACCATGGCTGGCTTTATGTGGTGCTGGGGAACTGAACTCTGGGCATTGCACTTGCAAGACAAACGCTTTAACCGCTGTGCCATTTCTCCAGCCCTCATTTTTTCTTGTCACTTATACTGAAGTCTCTCTTTGTCCATCATTTGTAAATCAACTGGATTTTAAAATGTATCACAGATTTTAAAATTTGAGGAAATAAAATGAAATCTTGTAGTAAATCATCATGCACTGTAAAATATATACTGGTTTCAGAAATGTGAATTTCAGTTCTCACTCCCAGGCTGGCCTCGAACTCACAGCAATTCTTCTGCCTCAGCTTCCTGAGTGCTGGGATTACAGGCATATACCACACCCAGATTTCAGAAGTGTTAACACAGAATATTAAACAATTGCATAGATAAGGCCAAAGGAAACATGAAGCCAGGCACAATTAACATCTGTAATCACAGCAACATGGGAGGCAGAGGCAGAATGATCTCAAACTTGAGGCCACCCTTTGTGGTATAGTGCAACCATGTCAAAATAAAAAATTTTAAGTCATCCACACTTGCACTGTACCTTGCATTTGCTCCCTACCTCAAGGCATTCATTTCCACGTAAGCTAGGAAGGAAAGTGGTAGAGTATTTTTGGATAAACCTGTTAATCATTCCTAGGTAGTGGTCACATTCTTAAGACAAACAGATACATTTGAATGGCACAGATCCTAGCTTGGCACGGAGTAGGTGTGTAACCTTGTGAAAGCTAGTTGACCTCTTCATCTACTTCGATGGAGGTAGAAAGAGAACTCAATGACAATGTGTAAGAAAAATGGCTTTGATATCAAAGCCAGGCCCAGGCCTGTAATCCCAGCACTCTGGGAGGCTGAGGCCAGAGGATCATAAATTCTAGCACAGCCTGGGCAGCCTAGTGAGTTAATGAGACTGTTCCAAAATAAAATTAAATAAATAAAAATGGCTAGGGATGTATTAATAGTTCTGTGCAAAAGTTCGGGATCAATCCCCAGTACCACACACACACATATACATGAAGTCAAAGCACTGTGTCTCATGTGCTTATACAGTTATTTATATATATAGTGAAATCATAGTACAACTAAGGCTTAGAAATGAAAGTTCTGAATATCTTCAGTATGTAATAACATTGTTGAGAGAAAAAATGAAAACTAACAAATCTCTTAATTTTTTTCATATTTCAAACAGAAGAGACAGGAGCAATTTGAGGCTTTTACTCCCTTGTCCATTTCAAGAGCTTTTTCTGTCTCTAGGTTAAAAATAAACAAACTGACCTCGTTACGTTCTAGCTTTGACTAAAAGCTATGGTGTTCTTGTGTTAGGAAATCTTAAGAGTTTATTTGACTGTGGAATTATAACAGTTAAATTATAACCCAACTTCAAATTCATTTACAGGTATACAAATCGTAACTCTATGCTGTGGACACATTTGGACAGGTATGTTTCTCTGGAAGATACTACAGAACGGCTCTTCATTCATTCCCAATCCTTTTCTTCTTCATCTTTATTTATAAAGGCTGGAAAGCGAGGGGTGAAGGAATGACACAGCAGTTAAAGCACTTGCCTTGCAAGCACAAGGCCCCAGGTGCAATTCCCCAGCACTACATAAAGGTGGGTGTGGTGGCACAAGCCTACCTGTAATTCCAGCACTCAGGAGCGGATTGCCTGGGCTACACCAGTGAGTTGAGGTCCAGCCTGGGCTACAGAGAGAGACCCTGTGTCAAAGAAAGCAAGAAAGCAAGAAAGCAAGAAAGAAAGCAAGAAAGAAAAAGAAAGAAAAAGAAAGAAAGAAAGAGGCTGGAAAGCAGAATAATCCATTTTGTGCTCACATGCAACTAAAGGAGATCCAATGTAATCTGCACAATATTAACCAATGTGTAAATGAAAACCTCGGGAAAAGTTTCTCAGAAAAGAAATGTATGATAAAGGTTATTTTTAGCTGGGGAATTAAGTCTCATTTTTCTGTTTGGACATTCATAACGTACTAAGTTTGAAGTTGCTTGGAAGACAAATATCACAGACCTGCATTTCCCTACTGATGTTTATCTTTCCCCGGGCTGTCTTTACATGGGCATCACGGATATATATATATATATATATATATATATATATATATATATATATATATATATATGTATGTATGTATGTATTTTTTTTTTTTTTTGAGACAGGTTCTCGCTCTGTGGTCCAGGCTGGTCCTGAACTCACTATGGAGCCCAGACTGACCTTGGACTCAGGGCAATCCTCCTGTCTCAGCCTCCCGAGTGCTGGGATTACAGGCGTGCGCCACCACACCCAGTTTATGTGGTGCTGGGGAATCAAACTCAGGTACTTAGTACTTGCTAAGCAAGTGCTTTAACCGCTGAGCCATTCCTCCAGCCTGAGCTATATATTCTAAGATTGCATTTTCTCCCCTCTAGATCATATGGCAGAAGAAATCAGATGAAGACAGGGCTATCACCTCTTAAAACTGAAGGGAATCTAGCCCCGTGCCTTGTGCAGCACTTTAACCACTGTGCCATTCTTTTACCACCCAGTAAGATTTATTTTTTAATTTTCAAATTGAAATTTAACTTGATAGAATAATTTTCCTGTGGGGAAATTTACAAAAAATTTAAGCTCCAAAAGAAAAGTCTAGTAGCAAAAATAATCAGAGTCCTCCCTTTATTGACTAAATCTAAGAAAACTACTTTTTGAATGACAAACATAATTATTTATCAGCTAATTTTGTAAATAAATTACCAAATTGAAGACAATACTGGTTTGCTTTATATTTTTCAAATTATTTGAATATATCCTAGTTCATATATTGTAACATCCAGGAGCATTTGCCCACATTGATAAAATCAGTTCTATTATAAGTTTTCAGGATTCCTTTCTAATATACCAAGAAGAAGCAGGAGTTATTTTTAAATTTTTTGATACAGAATAGTAAATATGAACCTAACACAGAAACCTTAAGTTAGACCATCCCTTTGGAAAAAAACATTTAATTATAAACATTTTAAAATAAACACAGTCCATAAGAACATGAAAATAAACATCCTTGTATTTCTTATTAATACTAAAAAAAAAATAAAAAGAAAGCAACAGATTTAATGTATTTTTAAATTGCCAAGAACTGGCAACAAAGAATTCCTTAAAAATGGCAAAACTAAAATTATTTTTAAAGGAGAAAACTTCTGCATGTATGAAGTTTCACACATAAATGCCAATATACACTACTTATAGACAAGCCACGTTTCATATATTCCAAAACAACATTAGTTGAAATTAACTGGCTGGTCCCAATTTAGTGGGTATTCAATATTTTTAGTGGCTCAAAGACTAATGCTGAAGAAGCTTTTTTAATTTAGATTACAAAATATTTACACAAACATTAAAATAAATTTATTAAATACAGTCTGGGAGAAAAATGTAAGGTTTTCCATATGCACACAAATATTACTATCAAGAACAGCTTTGGATTTGTTTTCCTTTAAAAAACAGATTTTTAAAAAAGGTGCTATTTAGAATATTTTTATTAAATATATAGCTAAACATGCCTGAAAGAAAAAATACTGGATGAGAAACAAACCATGAGACATACTTTCTTTTCAGTTAACTTTATCTGAATCAAGATAATGACAGAAATTAAACTTTCAAATTTTGTCCTAGGATAAATTTTCTTTGAAAAAGGAATACTTGTAATAAGATTTTTGCTAATAGATAAAATGACAAAGTTTCCAGAACTGTCTTCATATGGACACTTAGTAAAAAGATTAAGTGCTTTCTTTTAAAAAGAAATAAAAATTTTTGTATCCATGCAAAAAGTTTTAAATTCTTAAAAATTTAACATGTCCACTATTTCTCCCACTCTAATATAATGTGTCTATAAGCAAATGTATTTCTACTATTTTGTATTTTGCAAAAAATTGGTAGATAATATAGTATGCAAGTTTTAGAAATAAAACAGGTTGTACTGATTTACTACCAGCTCCTACAGTTTGTGGACTCTATTAGCACTATAACTAATTTAAGATGTGGGCTTCAGGAAAGCTGTTTAAAACTACTTCCTTATCGCTGCATTGCCTTCCATCAAATCATTACCTGCTATTACTCCAAAGGCTCAGAATTACTTCCAAAAGTAACAACTATTTTTTTCCCTTGAGGCAGGGCCTCACTCTGGTCCAGGCTGGTCCTCGGCTCATTATATAGCCCAGGCTAGCCTGGAACTTACAGCAATCATCTTGTCTCAGCCTCCTAAGTGCTGGGATTACAGACGTGAGCCACCATGCCCAGCTTATGTGGTGCTTGGGAATCAAACGCAGGGCCTGTGCTTGCTAGGCAAGTGCTTTAACCACTGTGCTATTCCTCCAGCCCAAATGACAATTTTTTTTAACAGCTCTTCGTGATGACAGCTTAGCAGTGGTATCTGAGTCATTTCTTTAAAAAATTAATAAAACACACTTATTATTGTCCATGCTCAGGTTATATCATACCAGATGAATAGTAAAGTCTCATAACTCAAATTCTCATATAATCCATAAAAATGTAGTGCAGAATCTCTGCACACCACCCTGCAGAAAGAAGAACAAATGGACCGTATGTACCTTCATTAAACAATGGCCAAAGTCACTTGGAATTGTCGTTAGTAACAAATCCAAATACTGGAAACGCTTGTAGGAAAAGAAGTGTTTTTCTCTGGAAATGGAAATATTTTGTGGCACTCCTTAGCCCAGGGCTGGCATGACTGCTTAGGTAGGACACAGGCTAAATGCTGTGTCACACATCTGCATTTACACGGTTTTCACTATCAGAACATTTTTTCCCAACTTGCTCTTGTTTCTGTAGACAATTATATGCTAATTATTATTCAACCTATCACTCAGAACAAAACTGAAAGTACCGCAACACAACTGCAATTTAAAGAACCAAAAGGAAATACATCAGCAGGCCAATCACTTACTTAAAAAAGATGTCTGCCTTTTAATACAAGTGTGTGGCAAACTCTGAAAAAAATATTCAGACAAAAAATACGTAAGGGTCTCTAGTGCTCTCATCATGACATACTAGGGGAAAACAATGGATTCTTTAAAGTTTTTACACTTCTGTCACATACCATTTAGTGTCATAAGGCAATTTATTGAGTGTCCAGATTTATGTAGAGACATTTTAAAGTACAACAAAACTAATTTGAAGTATCTTTATGTTGCTCCTGATGAAAAGACTGACTTCAAACAAAGTGGACTACAAAAACCTTTTTATGGCCATAAGAGTAAGATAGACTTTTGTGCTTTATTTATTCATGGTCCGCTTAAGATAGAAGAAAAAGTTTTAATATGTCCAGATTAGAATCACAGGGTTGAGTGATATACTTATGAAGGCCTTCGACAGAATGCTTGGTTTGCCTCTAAAGGAGAGGCTGCTGGTGGTAATTTGCTTGTTGCTGTGCAACTGCATGAGCTGGAACTGCCACTGGAAAGCCTGCCAGCTGTGGCAAACTGGAAGTAGTGTTCTGGTAAGATGACATATCCACAGACATCCCCATCTGCTGTGCGTAAGTAGCTGTAGTAGTAGCTGATTGGAGGTTAGAGTTCTGGTTCATGTAAGGATTAGAAACAGTATCTTGTCCAGTGCTACAAACAAAATTTTAAAGAGAAAATCATATTTAATTTGCATTACCTAGATTATGGTCAGAGCTCAAACATCATGACAAAAATCTTTTCCAAGTTTATGTAGTTCTGCTGTTCTGATTATGATTTTATCACTCTGGCTATCAAAAATTATAAATATAATTTTACATTTGATGACATGAGAGAAATACCAAGATAGCAACAAAACATATGATTATAAGGCTTGTTTAACTTGCTGTCTCTCAAATCTCAAAAATTTCTGAAAACTAAAGAGGTACAGGTTGTTGACCAGAGTCCCTGAGTTCAGGGTCCCATGAGAATACAGCCCTGACTGAAAAATGTACATTTCAGCCCACATTTTCCCATCCCATCTTCCAACACAGCACCTTCTCTTCACCACCCTTAAAGCTTTCTTTTGGTAGAGACTTTCAAAGTGACAATAGTATGATCTGCACAGGACCTTGATCTGCCCTTGGCACCATAGATCATGGAAGAGCAGTTTACCCATTACTGACATTGTCACACAGACTAAGCCACAAAGTCACACCAAACAGCAAGATTTCTGTTTTGCTTTTTCCTATAACTACAATGGTATACACTTCTTTTAAAATACATTTAACTTTAAATTACACCCCATACACTTCTTACAGGATAGGAGGATTAATGTCAACATCATGAGTTTTTTCTCCATAATTCCTAATTTCACTTAGAATATCATAATTTTATATTTAATCGAACACCAATATAAACTAGTTTATTTTTTAGGTAATGTCTAAAGCTCACATTCATGGAATTATGTGGAAAGAGACCTTAGAGATCTTGTAAACATACTGAGTAAAGATTTCCTGTGGTGAAACAAAGAGAACAGACAATTTGAAAAGTGATTGTCAGAGAACTGTTCATATAAAAGAAAAAAACCCAGAAATTTCAGAGTTCAAACTTACTTCCTTTTAAGGGTCAACATAAGTTTTCTGATATTTAAGAGTACATGCAGATAAGTATGTCTCGGACTAACTCAAAAGGTTGATTATAGTGCTTTGCTAATTAGAATGTCGTGGGCTTAGTTTTCACAAAGGACAATTAGTTTTATTGTGTCCTAGGGACCCAAGCTGTAGGCTTAAGTCTGGGTAACCCTAACAGTACAGGTAGCAAAGATAAATGCAGGGATATTCAACTTTACAGGATTATAACAAGGGCCTCTATACTTCACTTAAAAGTTTAAAACTGCATTTACTACTAGCATAATTTATATATTCTCAATTTAAAAGTCTGTGAAAATTAACAGCTCCCAAAAACTTACCTTAAATATGGTGTTGGAGCAGGCTGTGTTGAAACTGTTGAGTTCACATTTGGAGGCAGAGATCTCAATGAACCAATATGATCTGGTCCTATGTTATAGTTTTGGGCAACAGGTACTTGGTGAATGCCTTGACCCATGTAGTTTCCACCATGTGACTGAACAGGGTATGTCTAATAACCAAAAAGAAAAAGTTGACTCACTGAGCTTCCGAACATCTACCTTACATATCTAAAATCTTAACAGACCATAAGAAGAAAATGTTACAGTTCTTTGGGGAGCAATTTGATTCTACAAACCTGTCTATCCTAAAAACATGAGGAGTTGCCAAGTCATGGTGCCAAATATACAAAATTTATGAAATGCTTGGTGGTTCTTTTATTTTGCAGGTTGGAGAGATGACAAAGAAAAGAGGTGCTGGGTTTTTATTTCTTTATTTGATTTTTTTTTAAAGGCACTATGTAGCCCATGCTGGCCTCAAACTCAAAGTTGTTATCTCCTTCCTGAGAGTACTGAGTACGGAATTACAGGCACTTGCCACAACACACAGCTGAGGTAGTGTATTTTTAAGTAGTAGGTTGGGATATAAACAGATTTTCTATTACTCAGAAAGGTGTCCTGCCATGAAGCCACAGAACACTAACTGGAGGAGAGCCCACCATCACTTCAAATCACTGCAAGAATGATGAGCTTCATTCTCACCCCAGGATGACTCATCAAGCTCCTTTGTATAGTAATAGCAAAGGTTGAAAAGGGAATGGTATTAGGGCTCCAGGCCCTCTCTGACAATGTCTACTGGGTCTCCTGCCTTTTGAACAGATAGGACAAAAGGAATGAGCTTTAAGTAAAGGAGATACATCTTGGGAAAATAGAAGAAAAGGCCTCAGTCACTAGATATTTATCTGTGCCCTACTAAATTTACATCGTAACAGCTCCTTAAAGATGAGTTTATCTGCCTACTTACATAAGCAATGAAAATAATACATCTGCTTAATAAATATATGTGGCAACACTCAATACTCCAGTTAATTAAATTAGGCTATTTTTAAAGCAAAGATCATACACATGAAAAGTCAGAATACCAGATTTGCCAAATAAAGTCCACTAAGCGTGATCACATAATCTTAGCAGACACATAACAATCTACTGACAAGGGCCTGAAACTGTGGGAATAGATTTATACTACCTTTTTGGACTCCTGAGTGACCTTCACAGATCCCCACCTGCTTGTAGTAGAGTTTCTTTTAAAATTAGGATAGAAACTGCACTGAGCTGTATCTCCAACCCATTTTTTTTAACTTTTTGCCTAGTTGATCCCCTCTTGCCTCCTCCCTCTGCCGCCCACGGTGCTGGGGTTACAGGCACGTGCTCCCACACCCTCTTCAAGTACTCTTGTGTGTGGATAGTGTAGATACATGTCCTAGGGAAAAAAATCACACTCACAGAAAGTTAACTTCAAAGACATTAGGTGTGTTTAGCTGGGCGTGATGGTGACACCTGAACTTCTATTACCATGGGGAAGCTGAGGCTGGAGGAGCTCAAGGTTACACCCAGTCTGGGCAATTTAGCAGATGCTCCCTCAAGATAAAAATGGGATGAGGGAAGCAGCTCACTGTGAAGGAAGGCCTTGAGTTAATTCCTAGGTCCCCAGACACGAAAAGTTACATTTAGCAAAATAGAGACTGTCAACAGAATGCAACTGAACAAAACCAACTTGACATAGGAACCACCGCCCCTTCTGGATACATAAAGAAGCAAACATGCTGTCCTATTGTACAACGATACAGGCATTTCTATTTTGTTCCGTTTGTACTGTAGCAAAAAACAACTTGCAAAACAGAAGTAGTAATGAATAAAATCCAGCAGTCTTATGCGCCCAGAAATACTTTCTCTTACGTGATTTTCAAAAAGTTTGGGGCACGGCATATCTGATAAGTGCATCTTTACAAAAGTTACCAAAGTAACCATTTCTTAAACTTAATAACTATGTTAAGTCTCTAATTTATGCGCTCATATTCTACCTTTTCTCCCTGACATGTCCTTCAGTCTTTTTATATACCATTCATCATAAACTAACAGGGATTTTACTTATAGAGCTTCTTTTGAACTCAACTGGCTAAAGTTTGGAAAAGGCTTCATGGGGATGTTGATAAATCTAACCATGTAAGCTGGCAAGCACAAAAAAAGTAAAAGTACAGAAAAAAAGATGCTGGGTATGGATGGCTTACGGCATCTGTACTTCATAGGCCTGTATCGTATCTTCATTGAAGCAGATTTTTAAAAAAATTTAAGTCAATCATCTAAGATAGCAAAATTATAAGGCATATTCTGTGAACAAAGTAAGTTCACTAAGCCTTTTATTAATATGTCACAAGTCTTCAAAGAGATTTCTAAAGAAATGTTTGGTCTTAGTGAGTGAGGTACAGGAACAGCTGATACATGAAGTCCTACCTAAATCAGAGGATTTTTAAAATTTTAAGCTTGATAAAGTGATTCATATTTACATAATTTATGCTTTATACTTACAGAAGCACATTAACAATCAAAACTCCCCTCATATGTTTAGTGGACTTTTCACTCATGTTAAAAATAAATGTATTTGTGAAATATCAATAGCTAATTTGTTCTGGTGATTTCATTGCTTAGCCAGTATTTCTTGAAAACTATCGAAGACATATAATTTTATTCATGGACCACAGAAATCTTAATACTATGCTCTAAATCTTTAAAATTTAAACTCTGTAATTTTGACAAGTGTTTTAAAAAAAATATGCTCACCTGCACTGGAACCCCAGCTGATGTAGACACGTAATGTGAGGAAGGGTGGAGCTTTGAGTATACTGAATATACTGGTGCTTCATTCACCAATTTATTATACAGTTCCAGAGCCTCCAAGACTTTTACATTCAACTCAGATAATTCTGAATGTTTCCTGACAGAGAAGAAAGGCATTTTCATACTCTTCTACTTTTTAAGTATGTATTTAGCAATGTAAATTATTTTTAAATATAGCATTTTTCCTATTCATATTTTAAAAGGTTCTTTTTATATATAATGAAAATATTCACAGAAGAAAACAGGAAGGAGAAATTACTTAATTCTTCTAATACCTAGGGCCAAAATGTATTTATGGAAAAATTCTTTCCACATCTCATAAAATACAATCAATTGATAGGTTTGGTGCTAAGAGAATTTAGTCAATGTTATAGGTTTCTGTTTAAAAATTCAGTTATTAAAAAAATAGTTTCTCAATTCAGGTAAGACTCTTAGCTTTAATTATCTCAGTAAAAGAAGGTCCTCTGGAAAGATCCAGAGCTTCTGTGAGATACAATATTACTACAATAAAAGCATATTCATTTTTTAAAAATTACACATTTCACTTATATCCATGAGAGGATCAACAAAAAAATTACTTAAGTAATCATCCTTGAAAATACAAAATGTACATACAAACATATCTCCACTATTCTTATTCATTTGATTGGATGGTTGGTTTTGAGAAAGTCAAACCAAATACTTTATTGTATAACAAAAATAAAGTCAAATAAAGCATTTACGTATTTGCCCAAGAAATTGATGAGCAAATCCATTCCTTCTAACTCAGCATAATTTTCTCTGTTCCTCTAGGAGTAAAAAGCAACTGTTTCTGCAATTCAAAAGCTTATAAAAGTTAAATGGCCATTTCTCAATCAGCCCAAAGCAACCATAAATGTGTTAACTGGGTGTGGTTATTTCTTTATAAACAAAGACAGGCAAAAGACCAACACAGGCAAATAGACATAGGGAATCAAGTAGACATAAACTAAGTCCTACCGAAACTTTTTACCTTTCTTCTATTAAAATCTGTTATATGTGAACAACAAGAACAAAATGTGCTTGGTATTTCTCTTGCATGAATGAGTCTGTAAGTCAGGTCAAACTCTAATTTCAAAATATCAGCTGCAGAATATCCAAAGCTACAGCTATGAAATATACATGCTAAACTAAGAATGACTAAGAACCATAAAAATTTGTTTCACATAATCCAGTATGCTGATGAGACACCAAGAAAAATACAGTAGAAAGCTGTGATCACTGTGTTTGAAACAACCTTTAATGAGCATACACAACTCCAAAGCAATAATTTTTTTTTATCGAATTAGGTATTTTACTTTGAGACAAAATCTCACTAAATTGTCCAGGTGGGGCTCATACTTGTGCTGCTTCCAGAGTGCTGGGATTACATGCGTGTGCCATCATGCTTGGCCTGAACTATGTCTAAAATTATTCTAGAATAAAGAAAACCAAGCACAAAGTGGGATTCTCTCCTTCAAAGAGACCACAATGTACTAGAGAGTTAAGAACATGGAAAATGGAAAATGGCATAAAATACAACTGAATCCAAATTATATAAAATAAGTAGAGAAGAATTTAGAGAAAGAGATTATTTGGGGCTATGGTACACTAAAAAGGCTTTTTGGCAAAGCTAGGACATAAGCTAACTGCTAAAGAAGGATGAGCAGACCAAGTTGAAAAGGAAGTCTATGTCAGGTCCCTGGGACAGTCTGAATAAAGGCGGAAAAAAGGAACATGCAGGTTACACAGTCAAGAGAGAAAAGAGCACCTTCATCAAGGTGGCAAAAATTATTCCAAGGAGGTGGCAGCAATCAGGTGAGAACAATCTGGAACACAGTGAAGTCCAGACAATGAGTTTCTTGTCAATAAAACTAATCTAAATTGGGGGTGGGGGGTCAGCTTACATGTTTAGATAGCATATTTGTCAGTGTAATAAAAGCTACAGAATTAGTCTGTATAAGGACAGATTGAAATAAAACAATTTAATTTTTTGACAGAAGAGCTGCTTTTCTTAACAGTAACAAGCTGTTTTTATTATCCATTCAAGCAGGCACACTATTTTATTTATCTGCAAATAACTGACAAGGCTAAATAGTCAATAAAATTTGTTGAAGCGTGGCAAGTACTTTCCTGAACAGAAGCTGCATCTATAATCAGTGGCTATGAAATAAGAAAATACCAGTTGGGTTATTCAGAAAATGAGGCCGACAAGAACTGGTTGACAGATGAGCTCTCATTTAAAAAAATTAACTCATTAGAAACAATCACTCTGAGTTTCAATTGTAGGTGTTTTCCTTTAATGATATTCTTTTAATCAGAAATAAGATTGTACTGTCCTGTCTGGATTCTATTTCTTTTTGCCATATTATTATTACACCTTTCCATGTCAGTAGTGAATCAGGGACAATGACTACCAGTTTAGGATGTGTGGATGTACAATTTTTTAAAACCAATTTCACAATGAAAGGCGTTTCAGATACCTTCAATTCTGTTGTCATAAATAAAGTGATGAACACTGTAGCAGTTAAATCTTTGCACAATGTCCTTGTGTACCTAGTTATAAGCTTGAAATTGCTGGGTTAAAAGGTATAGCTTATTTTGTCTCCAGGAAAGTTTTCAACTATTCTCCTACCACACTTAGTATACTGCTGATCAACTTTCTTTTTAATCTTTTGCAGTTTGATGATTTACTAACCACTAACATACTTACTCTGAAACAACGCAGATGTGTAAGTAGATATTTACTGCCTTTTCTAGAATACATTGAGACCGCCATCATCATTTCATTAACTACCACAGAAGTTTATTTTAATTTTTGAAGAAAATACAAAAGATTCATGAAAAATACCACATGGAACAAAAATTACAATCTTTAGTGACTGGAAAGGCTTGCTGAGAAGGCATTTCTCTGGTAGGAGCAGAAAGGAATAAAATGTTCCCTGTTCTTCTTAATATTTTGATCCTACACCTTTCTTCTTGTGCTTTTTTATATAGTAGTTGAATAAGAGGGCTAGAAAAGGATGATAGTGGAATAATAGGCCTTATCCTTTGTCTTCCACTCCCTATGGCTTCTTCCTCTAATTTCAGATATAAAGTTCTGAAGAATAAGAAAAAGAGACAAAATCAAATTAAAAGCCTAGAACTAACTCCTGATGTATAGCCTGTTCTCCAGGGTGGCTGCTATTTCTAAAGAACTAGACAGGATAATGAAATCAAAAGGGCAACAGAAACACAGAAATACAAGGAATAGAAACAGAAGAAAAAAAGTATTGTGTTGAATGAGCTTTTCAAAATAAGGAGATTCCATTTGAAACTTATATAGACATGACTATCACACAAACAAGTCAATGTCTGCCTAAGATTGCTGCTTTCATTTTGCCCTTTAGTCTCTTTATTCTTCATTCCTCTTTACTCTCTCAATTCCAGCCCAAGTAAGTAAATAGCTGGTGTGACAAAAAGCAAGAGTCCATGATTCTGTGCCCATATAACCCTGGCGTTTTAAAAGGAACCTAGCAAAACAAAAACAAAACCAACCAACTTAACAACCCTCCCTCCCCACAAAGACAGCACATTGCTATTATCTTCTAAGAGTTTGGAAAACTGAAAAAATAATTTACAGTTCCACAAAAACTTTCACTAGTTCTAAGTCTGTTAAAAACAAGTAAACTTATGAAAGCTATATACTTTTTATGTTTTTGCATGAAAAGTCTCACCTATCAATCTCTTCAAGCTTTTCATCTATCATTGGACCCATCTGTTGGCAGATATCTGTAAATATAAAAATACATAAAAATCTAGAAGGGGAGTCCAGTTTAAGCCAATTTCAGTAATTTTTAACAATGAAGCACCAATATGCAATAGTAAATTAAGTCTATGCTAAAGGTAGAACTATAAGAGACCTAATTTTAATATTACTTAAGACTATTACTACTACATATTATTATTTTGCAACCAAAAGAAAGGTTTAAATTGAAATATCACATCATGTTCCATGGAACAATTAAGTATACAGATTGCAATATTTAGAATTATCCTAAAGTCTTGTAACACATCTACAAAACTATTACTAGCTAAAATGAACTTAAACAATGTATAAAATATGTAACTAAAAATATGTAACCGTGTGCAGATTAAATATTAACATGACTAGGTCTCACTCTGTAGGACATACTGGTCCTGAACTCAATAGGGACTTATGCTAGTTCCACTCTTCCTCCCAGGATGGTCTTGAACACACGGCAATTCTCCCTCCTCAGCTTCCCAAATGCTGGTATTACAGGTAGGTATGTGCAGCCATGGCTAGGTTATGTAGTGCTGGGGAACTAATCCCAGGGCCTTGTACTTGCTAGGCAAATGCTTTAACCAGTGAGCTACATCCCCAGCTGTGTTATTTCTAATTCTGTCCTCCTTTGAACTAAAAATTTCCAGCCAGTTTCACTAGTGGGCTGACAGACATACATGGACATCCTTTCTGAACAGGATATGCAAGTATGATAATACTGTGATATACTAACTATGCTACTGTTCTGTCTGTTCCCAAACAGGGACTTCTAAGTTCATAGAGCAAATACAAGGGAGAATAAACTCAAGACATTTATGAATGGCTACAATAATCATTTGCATTAAAGTGGTCTCTAATATTTTCTAAGTACCTTCCAAATCCAAGAGTTCTTGGGAGTCTGGTTTTGAGTCTGCTGGATCTATACTCTGGAGTACCTGCAAGGCTCTGTCCATCTTATCCTAAAAAGTAACAGGAGACACTAAAAAGTCAAAAGTTTTAATTTTAGCGAATAGAAAATTACTATTTCCAAGCATTCTCAAACATAGTGCACTTTAAAAGTCCTGACAGTTTAAATATTAAACAAAAGGACTCTACCTCATCTATATAAACAGGCTCAGGTTCTGAGGTCTTAATTTCCTCTTCCTCATCATCAGTTACATTCAACGTCTCTTCAGGTGCTACAGAAACAAAGCAATTTTTAAGTTCTCAGCTTTTATTTTGCTAATTTAGTCATTAATTTATAAGTAGCTTATGATTATTCTTTAAAAAAATAGAAACTTCAAATAGGTATCACATTTCATAACCAAAATTTTACATGTTCATTCAATACCATGTTACAATACTCATTTTTATTTAGCACTTATCATGTGTTGGGCATAATTCCTGGCATTTACACATACAGCAATAAACAAATCAGCAAGAATCCCTGAGTTCATGGACCTGACAATCTAGTAGAACAAGTGAGCAATAGTATTGGAAGCTTTCACGGCAGGCATTTTCCTGTAAACTGAAAACCGTGTTACTCACTGGGGTAAATAACTATATGAGAGATTATTATATACTAAGTGAATTTCACAGTAACATCTATGAGCACTGTCTGCATTTCTTCCTATTACAGAAAAACTTGTATTTCTTATATAAATAAAATAAGACCTAATTTTAACCTAACTTTGAAAACAGTTAAAGCACCACAAACCAAGTCTTTGTTTCTTCTTTGTGGTGCTGGAGACCAAACCCAGGACCTTATACATCCTAGGCAAGCATTCTACTACTAAGTCACACATCCAGCTTTACAAGAGACAGTTGAAAAAATAATCCACAAATATATATGCCCAACTAAGTGTTGATAGAAAATATTAACTTTTAGTTAAATTTTGGTAAAATAAAAACACCACAAGTCTATGTAACTGCTTGGGGCTTGGCGTGTGCTGGTTCCGCCCTTCTGGTCTCAGTTCTGCCATGCTGCTATGAAGTTCTCTGTCTCCCAAAGCACCAGCTGTAGCTCTAGCTGCAGCCCCACCATTTGATTCCACTATTTTCCAGCTGCCCACCCACGAACCGACTGAGACCTTCTGAAACTGTAACCTATAATACATCTTTCCTCCCCAAGTTGTGGATATCAGGTATTGAATCACAGCGATGAAACAGTAACTAAGACAGTAACCAAAGGATTTTTAAAGGCGTAACAGCCACTTCAAATACTTGGCTAGCTTTCAATGATGTCTAACAGCAGGGGGCCCCAACCCCAGGACTGCACAACAACATTGGCCTGTGGCCTTGGCAGGACCAGGTTAGTACAACGGATACAGGCAGTGAGCACTGGGTGAAGCTCCGCCTATCAGCACAGAGGTGGAGCTTTGTTCTTCACTCCCCTCCTGCTGCTGCTTACCATTTCTAATCTATCTTCCAACAACCTACTGCATAATAAGGACCCTACGCCACCCTGAGAGAACAGTCTTCAACTAAACTGTTTATTGTTAAAAAGGCTGTGGATCACTTTCATTTAAAAAAAAAGAACTCAGCATAACACAAGATATATTGAAAACCAAGACTATGTTTTACTTTCAAAACTAGTTCAATAAAATCAGGAAAAAATGATAAAAATGTAAAATACAGGCAGGCACAAGCTTATAACCCCAGCATGCTAGGAGGCTGAGACAGGAGAATCACAAGTTTGACAAGCCCAGCCTGGGCAACTCAGTAAGACACTGTCTTAAAAAAAAAAAAAAGAAAGAAAAGAAAAGAAAAAGAAGCTAGGATATAGCTCAGTCAGCGAAAGGTCCCTGAGTTCAATCCCCAGTACCTAAAATAAACATGTTAAAAAAAAACTAGTTCAGTCAGTCCAGCTTATGCCACAGTAAAATTAATACATAAGACCCTAAACATGGCTTATAAAGTCATTTAAACAAATGACTCCAATATTCCTATATACTTAGTCAGACTAGAAGGATAAGAAAGTATACATAGTAGCAAAGTACTAATATTTGGTGTGCAAACAAATATCCACATCTCACAACTTGACTTTTCAGAAAGCATCACTCTATGCGTACAAAGATACCACTACACATGATGCACAAGTTCTTTCTTTAGAATTGGTAAGGATTAATCAATGAGTCAATTGAAGTACATCCTAAGGTTAGACATTTGACTTTAGAATCCCAGTTCTATCACTAACTACATTAAAAATAATTTAACCTTAGTTTCCTTATCTGTGAAACAGGCTAACAGAAATATCTATCTCATAGAATTGTCAGAATTAGGTGAAATAATGCAAGGGATTTAGTGTAACACTTGACAATGGGTACTGAAAAGCCTTAACTTTACCTTCAGATTATCAAAAGTATCCCACCTCCCTCTGCATTACAAACGGCAGAACTATGTATGACTGCAGAACTGAATGAAATCCAGAAGACCTGAACCAGGACCTTTACAGTCTGGAGCTCTGTCTCAAATTCCCTAGGATCAAGGGGCTGGAGGAATGTCTCAGAGGTTATAACACTTGCCTAGTGAGCGCTAAGTACCCGAGTTCCCCAGTACCACATAAACCACTTGTGGTAGCACACGCCTGTAACCCCAGCACTTGGGAGCCTGAGGCAGGAGGACTGCCATGAGTCCAAGGACAGCCTAGGCTCTATAATGAGTTCAGGATCAGCCTGAGCTACAGAGTGAGACCCTGTCTTAAAAAAAAAAAAAATTCAGGTTAAATTTCTTAGGATCAAATCAAGGGTAAGATAAAGTCCAAAAAATAACCCTTGTAATCACACCTGGCACTTACTCTGTCATGAATTAGCTTGGCAACTGCCGCCCCTTCTCTGAGGTTCAGTGATGAATAAAAATATTCTTTGGACAAATCAGACACAAATTTGTTTTTGATACTATAGATTAATAATTAGGTTGATTTAAATATAGTAACTCTCAAAGGAGTTCAAAATTGGAAGATCTGCTTGGATTGACGGGATAAATTCCTTATTTTGATTAAGAAGTAGTTAAATTATAATGAGTACATACAAATGATTTAAAATAAAAGTAAGGTGCTAACTTTTTCTTTGTAGTCCTAGGAATATAGCCCAGAGCCTTCACACTGAGCTACAACCCCAGCCATCTTTATTTTTCATTTTGAAATAGTGTCTTACCAAGTTACCCAGGCTGGGCTTGAACTTGTGATCCTCCTGCCTCAGCCTCCCAAAGCGCTGGGATTATAGGTCTGCACCGCAGTCAGGCCTTCTGTCAATCCATTTTAAATGCCAATCATAAAATTCAGGTAGAAAAACAAAACTTTAATAGATTAGTCTTCTCTAAGACTTAACTTACCTGCCTCAGGCTCTATGTTTAAATTAGTTGTTACGAAATTAGATGGGAAGAGTCCTATTCCTCTGTGATTTTCTCCTTTCCACCAATTGGCATCACTGAAAAATACAGTGCAAGGAATGCAATTTATCCCACTACATTTGAGAATTTTGTGTTAAAAGAGATTAAAATAAAAATTAAATTTAACCTAGTCTGAAAATATGGGTTCATACCAACTATACTTAAAAGTTGTTCTTGAATGTAATATTAGTTATTAAAAATATAAATACAAAAGTATCCATATTCCCATACCTAAATTTAGAACCAATTAGCAATCCATATTTGATTCTGGGCCTCAAAAAAAAAGACCAAACATAAGTAACACTGAAGTCCCCTTTATCAGTGACTCAAAGCCTCCAAACACATCCACCTTACCATATCACCACCATAAAGCTGGCTTTCCTGACAGCCTACTTTTATACAAATTACATATACATCCTGACAGCCTATTTTTACACAATATATATATATATATATATACACACACACACACACACACACATACACACATATATATAGCAGATTGTTTTATACACACACACAGACACACACACACACATATATACATATTTGTAGCTTACTAGCCAACTACACAAAGGATAGGACATATAGACACAGATGGCAGCCCTCATACATCTTTAAGTTTCATAGTAATACTTTCAGATCTTGCTAAAGTTCTCTCAGAGGAACAGGCCACATTTAATGTACTCATTTTTGTACAGGTGAACATTTAGGTTATCCACAGTCATACACCATTATGAGGATCCAGGTAGTGAGTGCTGTAGATTAGAGGGCTTTGAGGGCTTGGATCTCAGGTCCTCACCAAAAGCCTCACATATTCACGTTGTAAAATACCGATGTGCTGTTTGAACGTATGGCCTGGCTGAAGGGTGCAGAACAGTTGGGCTTGATGCAAAAGGGACAGGGGTCAGGACTTGCAAAGGTAGCTCCAGCCCTTTCTCCATCACTTGGCTTTTTGTTTGCTGTGCCATGAAGAGCTTTTCTCAAGCTGCTCCTCTGCCATCTTTCCACCATTGCTGGCCACCCATAAATGGACTGAGACCTTCTGAAACTGTGAACTAAAATAAATCTTTCCTCTTTAAATTGTGGACATCAGGTATTTTGTCAGAGAAATAAAAGAGTACCTAAGTCAACAGCATATATCCAATGTTTTTTCTAGGTTTATTGAAGACAAATTTGCAAGCTGAGTGTGGTAGCATGCACCTGTGGTACTTGGTTACTCAGGAGGGTAAGTCAGGAGGACCAGCCTAAGTCCAGGTGTTTGAGGTCAGTGTGAGCAACACAGAAAGACCTCACTCAATGTGAGAAGCAAAGACAAAACCAAAAAATTTGGACTTGTTAGGCAATGGCACATAAGCATTTTTTGTTTTACTAGTCACACGGCTAAGAAAATACATATTCCTCCTCCTCCCAATAACAATCAAGAATACCACTGTCCCCCACATATGATAACTATCTGAGCATACATTTGATATTTAAGTAGAGGGAAACTGTTATTATCCTAATTCATATTTTCAAAATATCCACTTACATTTAGTGGCTACTGAGATTACCTCTTTTCTATAAACTGCTAATTCTTACCTTCTGTACACTTTTTTCTTCTGGGTCATTTGTCTTTTTCATGGATCTGTAAGTCCTTTACGTATTCTAGCAACTGCCTGTCTCTATCAAGCAAATTCTTTTTCCCAGAATTTCACTTGCATTTTAACGTATTATTATAGTTCTTTACTTTTTTTCCTGTAACAAATTTTGACAATCTCTTTTTTGTGGCTTACATATTTATTCTTCTCTTCCACTGAATTCCTAAATCTGATCTCCAACATACTGTTACAACTTTTTCTTTAATCTCTCTTCCATTTTTAATTCACACATAAACATATATAGTTTTGGAGGGTCCTGGGGATAGAACCCATGTTGTTATGCATGTCAGAAAAGCACTCAACTATTCAACTATATCCCTAGTCCTTATTTTAAATTTTATTTTGAAACTAAGTTGCTCAAGCTAGCCTCAATCTGTGATCCTCCTGCCTCAGCCTCCAGAATACCTAGTATTACAGGGCGGTGCCACCACATGCCCCGAATAAAATTTTATGTATTATGTAAAGCTAAATCAAATTTTATTTGTACTAAATGAAGTTATTCACCCAGCAAAATTTACTGTATAGCCCATCATCTTCCTTATTTCTGACATTGTCACTTTTAAACAGTAAGATGCTCTCTATTCATAAGCTTATTTCTGCATTCCATTCTGTTGCAATGTATAATGTAATTCCCCCCTTATCTGCTGGTCTGCTTTCTGCGATTTCATTTACAAAGTCATCATTGTCCAGAAAACATTAACTAAAAAATTCCAGATGTAAATATATAGTTTTAAATTGTGTGCTATCCCACTGGGGAAGTCAGTCATCCTTCTGTGAGCACATCCATGCAGTACATGCTACCCTCCTGCTTAGCCAACTGACAGTGTCTTGATTGTCAGACTAACTACTGTGGTACCTAGAGGCTTGTGTTCAATCAATCCTTGTTTTACTTGGGAATAATCTCAAAGCATAAGAGTAGTAATGCTAGCAAAATTCAGGTACAATAGAAAGTCATAAGATGGTTCCTGAAGAAAAAAGTGAAAGCTCTGTCTATTAGAAAAAAAATCATGTGCAAAGGTTGCTAAGATCTACAGTGTATCTACAGTATATCACATAGTACCTTTTATTACACTATTATAATGATTCTATTATTCTTTTTCCCCACTATTTTTATTAATATACAAATGCAATACATAGTATTTACAATGAATTTGGGTGGTTCGTACATCTATGTATCACATCGACTTCACAATCCCTTCTCATCTTCTACCCTCCCACCCCCTCCCTGTCCCTTCCCCCGACTCCGGCTATCACTTCACATGGTTCCAAAGAATGTCTGTGTTCTGGGTTGTCCAAGTCAGAGAAACCATACACTGTTTAATATATTAATCTTCTGTACCTAAATCATTTCACTTAAGTCACCACTCTAACTCAGCTTCCTATTCCTCGAATGGGTCACAGTAGTCAAATCTTGATGCCTCTTCTCTGAATCCAACCAATCCCTTTAATGGGATATTTACCAAAAGTTTTTTTCCTATGTTTTGCTGTATCTTTGTTGTTATTGTTAAACCTGGCCTTACCCACCAGTTCACGTTAGAAAATAACTACAAGCATGTAGTTCAAAAGACTAGTAAATTTGGGAAAGAAGAAAAAAAAATTTCAATTGCCTTAGCTGAATACTGGAAGGTGCATATTTGTGCATTCACAGGGTTATCTTTACATCAATCAGTTTCCTTAGGATAAACTTTCATTAGTGACCTAATAAGTGAATTGCGACAACAAAACAAAGTTAAAACTGTATCACATTGCTGCATTAAATGAACTTAAATCTATACCACGTAAATATACTTAAGGTGACAGAAATGAAGGCAAAGTTAGTTATTTCAGAATTTTTTAACTTTCATAACTTATTAACTCATATTTCACTGATTACTAACATTCTTTTTTCTCAGTTCATTCTCCTCTAGCTGTTGTCGCTTTTTCTCTGGGGTCATTGGTGTCGCTGGTCTTCCTTTCACTTTCTAAGGTTCTTTTAAGTATTCTCTGTAACACTGGCTCAGTGGCTGCAAATTCCTTTAAGCTGTCTCTGTCATGGAAAGTTTTAAGTTCTCCCTTTAAATTAAAAGATAATTTTGCTGGATATAGCAGTCTTGGTTGGCATTTATGTTCTTTTAGTGCTTGGATGACACTGCTCCATGATCTCCTTGCTTTTAAAGTTTGGATTGAAAAATCTGCCATTATCCTGATGGGTTTATCTTTGTAGGTCACCTTCTGTTTTTCTCTTACCGCTTTTACTATTTTCTCTTTGTGTTGGGTTTCTAGGATTTTAATTATGATGTGTTGTGATGAGGGTCTCTTCTGATCAAAGTTGTTTGGTGTTCTATATGCCTGCAAAAGTTCCATGTTCATTTCTCTTCTTAGATTTGGGAAATTTTCTTCCATTATTTCATTAAACATGTCCTTTAAGCCTTTGTTTTGTCCTCAGTCTTCTCCTCGATTCCCATAATTCTGAGGTTATTTCTCCTTGAATCATCTATCAGTTGTTGTAATGACTCACTTTCTTTATTTACTTTGTGTTCTTCATGGCCTGTATGTTGCAGCTCAGTCACTTTATTTTCTAGGTCTGACATTCTATTCTGAAGTTGTTTAAAGTGGTTGCTTATTATTTCCTGCGTGTTTCTCATTTCCTGAATATCTGCATTCAATTTTTCTATATCTCTGTTGTGTTCTTCTTTAATTTCTTATTTTGCCTTTATTATCTTCTGGTATATTTCTTCTTTAGTCTCCTCTACTTGCTTTTCAAGGCTTGCTTTTTGCTTAGCTATGAGTTGGTTTAGCTCTTCTGCTGTCTGTTTTATTTCCTGCTTTAAGTCACTGAATTTCTGGGCCCAAAAGTTGCCATCATTTTTGCCATATTCATCTTTAGTTACCCTGAGATCATCTTCTGGGGCATCAGGTCTTTTTGTAGGAGATTTGTAACTGCGCTTCCCCATTTCTTCTTTGGTCTCCTTTAATTGCTTTTCAAGGCTTGCTTTTTGCTTAAATAAGTGTTGTTGTAGCTCTTGCCCTGTCTGTTTTATTTTCCACTTTGCTTGCTGCTTTAATTCCTGCTTTTATTCACTGACTATCTGGGCCCAGAAGTTACCCTCATTTTTGCCCATTTCTTCTTTGGGTTCTGTGGTTTCACTATCCCTGGTACCATTTTCTGGGCTGTCAGATCTTTTTGTATGAGATTTGTCATCATGTTTCCCCATGGTTCTGCTACCTCTGTCTCTGGTACACAGGAAAGAAAATGGCTACTGCTGATGTCACTGCCTGAGACAGCTGCTAAGCCCTGTTTCTGATCTGGGATCCCGGGGTCTATTCTAGGGGGAGCGCATGCTGCGTTTGTAGTACACACACCCGTGGGTTGGTGTTTCAGAGGGTGGGACTGACCGCTGCTGAAAATTCCCACTTATCCGGATCCGCTCTTCCGCGGGCTGAGGTTCTGGCCTCCGGGCCTTGTCTGTGTTCTGTGGGTGCCAGTAGCTCGAGGGCCGCGCCCAGTAGGCTGCGTCTCTCCTCTTCTGATGTGACTTCAGGATTTCTGACCCGCCCGCAGTCTCCTCTCCCACTGTTGTGTGCTCTGTCCTCTCCCAGCTCTGTTCTGCCAGATGTTCAGGTCCCTGCAAGCTTAGCTCTGTCCTCAGCTGCCTGTGGCTCCAGCTGAGCCGTTTGCAGCTGGCTGCGGCGGCTTCCTGGTCTGCGGGGATTTTTTTTTTTTCTTTCTCTGCTTTTGATGATCCTTTGGCGTTTCTGGCATCCCGCTGGTCGCCTTTCAGTTTCTGGGGATGCTCCTCTGTTTCCTTACTACACCAAACATGCTTTTTCTAACTGTCTTCTTGACTTTTTAAGTGAGTTGATGAGGAGACACTGTGCAGTGCTGTTATTCAGCCGCCATCTTCTATTCTATTATTCTTGTCCCTTACTGTGCTTTACTTATAAATTAAACTTTTTCTCAGGTATGCATATACAGGAAAATATTAACATACACAGGATCTGTTACTATCCTGAGTTTCAGGCACACAGTCAGAGAAATGTTTGAATATATCTAACCTCCATGAGTAAGTAAATACTACTCTATATTTGTTTGTATAGCCTGTCAACATAACTAAGTACCTGAAAGGAAAAGTATCTTATGTTACTATTTTTCATTTATTATATACCTTCACATTTAGTATTCATTCCTAGACCATTTACATAATTTTTGTTTTCTATTACATTTCTAGATGGTTGTGATTAAATCATTCCATTGATTTTTGTATATAAAGCTTGTGTCCAACAACCCAGATAAACTCATACATATCAATTTTAATAAAGTGACCATTGATTGTACTTTCCACATAGATAATCATGATTTGGGAAAAATGTGGTAATTTTGTTTATTCTGTTCCAAAAATTGACTGAGTAAGCATTCTGTGTTAATTCTGCGTGTACATGTGTGTGTCTCATCAGCAATCAAATCCAAAGCCTCATGCATGTGAGGCATGAGTTCTACCTCTGAGCTATCATCTAACTCCTCTTTTATGGTTTGGCTCTATAATGTTCACTAAAATCCTCTTGTATTTGGATGTTGTGAAATAACTGATGGAACCATGTGCCATTAAGAGGTGGAGACTGGCCAGAATGGGGCAAAACCCTGGGGTCTGACCCAGAGGGACGGGTTACTGGGACAGGACCTGGAAGGGCACCTCCTCCTTTCCTCCTTCACTTGGCTTTCTATCTGCCAAGTTGTGAATAGCTCTCCAGCTATGCCTCCGCCACATGCTTCCACCACCGCTGGCCACCAATGAATGGACTGTGTGAGACCTCCTAAAACTGTTGAGTTAAATCTTTTCTCCCTGAAGTTGTGGATGTCACATATTCTGTCACAGCAATGAATAAGTAATTAAGATACCACCAGTATAACCTTGAGAATATATTAAATTCTATAATTCTGAAATATTTAACGAGCTCCACAAAGATATGAACGAGCTATACATCACCTAAATTCTTAAAACCAGCAGAGGAAATGAATGAACTGATGGATCTTTTTTTTCTGACACTTCTAAGATACTACAGACTACAGTATGTCTATATAGAAGAGATTTTCTTTCCCTTTCTTCCTCTCCTACATTTTTTTCAGTTGAACTTTTTATTTTAAAAAGAGATAAACTTAGAGCAAGTTTCAGATAAAACAAGAAAACTGAAACTTGTGAAATGAAATGTATATACAAAATTCACCTGAATCCATTAACAATTATTTGAGGAGCCTTCTGGAGTGGTCCTAGTAATGCAGGATAATTTCCCTTTCAACCACAAACACGATGATGAAGCAAAGTAGTCAAAACCACCAAATGTAAACTTAAAGCACTATGATTTCTTTCTAGTAACAAAGTCTTTATTATACTCTTTCCACTGACCACTAGCTGATTCTAAAGAATGTTAATGACGCAAAAGTGTCCAAATTAAGATTTCTAAATTAAGGTAGTTCACCACTATAATCCAACTTGATGAGTAAAAATTCAAACATGACATTGATATTTAGAGCTTTGGACAGAATATTAGGAAAGACTAAGTTACAAATAAGTGAAAAATAATGATGAAAGTGTAAGAGTTATAAACTTTACCTTCACTAATTGATTACATAGCTAACCTTTACAAAAGATAAGCCAGTACAGGTACACACCTGTCATCCCAGCATCTAGTAGGCTGAGGAGGAAAATACCACGTTTGAGCATAGCCTGGACAATTTACCAACAGCAACATACCAAAAAAGAAAGTGAAAAAGGACTAGTGATATAGCTCAGTGCAAGGACCCTGACTTCAACCACTGTATTGAAAAAAAAAAAAAAGTTTACTGAAGACAGAATCAGTTACTTCTAGGATAAGCCCTGAAGTTACAAAGATAATTAGATAGTGTCTTTGCTCTGAAAAAAATTCAAACTCCAACTGCAGTAATTCCATTTATCCTAGTGACCTGGTACCTTGCTTTCCCTGCTGGGAATTGTTTTCTCCTCCTCACTTTCTCCTACTTTGGGAAGTGATGACACTCTTTAGAATCAACTGCTCTAGTAAGAGTGTAACTTGTTTTTTAAAAAAAGTACTTAATATGCAGTATGAAAAACACAGATAAACCTGCTATTAATCAACCTACTATGAATAAATAAGAAAATAAAGAAAAAAGAAAGTCATGAAATATAGTTCAGTGGCAACACTTTTGTCTGGCATATGTAGAAGGCCCTAGGTTAAATTCCAGTACCATCAAAAAAAAAAAAAAAAAAGTACAAAGAAACAAGAAACTATGCATTCTGAGATAAGCAAAAACCAACATTACCCTATCTAGCCTTACATCTCAAAAATAATAATTACAAACAAGAATATATGAACCTTTTCTTAAACCTACTGGCTTTTCAAATAACAAACTCTATTGCTTAAGTGAATTTATGGATAAATAACCTAGCAAGAAAATGCTATTTCTACCATGAGCATGTGAATAGTAAACCTAGAAACCTTTGAAATATTGTGGGGGTCTTTTCCTTAAAATACTATTTTATTCTTTATTGTGAGAACCCACGTCTTCGAAAGCTTGGACGCCCTTGCAAATCTTCCTTGCAAGTACAGTTCCTTTTCTTTTCTAAAAGCCTTTGTCTCCTTTGACAGGGCTTTCTAGGCAAAGAACCAAATGTACAAGGCTATATAGGTCTAATCAGAGCATGACATTTTTTGAACTGCAAGAAGTCCACTTGATCAGTTGGAATGTTTACATCAAGAACAAAATATATGAGTGGTGAGAAAAAAGTTTATATGTAGCAAATGAAAGGTCTTTGGAGTATACTCTGTTAATAAGAAATGGGCACCATTTTTGCTGTTAAACAAGTCAGGGTTTATTAAACTGAGATTACTGAAATTCAAGAACAATGCATTTTTGATTCTACTATTTCAATTCCATAGCAATCTAGTCAGTGAAGAGAGGCATTTCCTTAAGCATCCAAATGACTTCCTTCTAACAAGAACTTCCATTTAAAGTTAGTTCTCAAGTTTGCATTTGTGTTTAAAATCTTGTCAGTGATTACCAATGAACCAGAATGACAACATTTAACTCATAAAACTGTTCGGTATGTCTACAATAACTGTAAGATTGGGTATTCTATTACCAAAATTGGTAACAACCACTATTCCACCATACTCATATGAAGTATCTTAGCAGTTACAAAGAAAAAAATTATTTTTTGCAATGATGTCTTAATTAAAAATTGTTTTATGAGACTAAAATTATTTAACAGATTTTTCCTTTATATGGATACCAGTGAAAAAGACACAGTATAGTGCAGTATCAGAACATCTCTACTTGCTACAGCTCAGAAGACTACAACAGGTACACCAATGGCACATGAAAACCAAATAACATCACTGAACACTATAAAGATTCTCTGAAGTTTCCACAGAACACAGGGCAATACACCTCTCTGAAGTACCCGGGCCATAAGCCAGTATTATATTTACTTTGAAAACAGCAACGTATTTCAGAAAATTTTATTATATTATATAAAAGTAATGACCTATTATATAAAATTGGATTCACTGCTCCTTTTATAATTTTGTTCTATTTATAAATGTTTTCAGTTCTATAGATATATAAGAGTATTAAAAGTATAAACCAAAGTTCTTTGATAGCTATTCTAACTGAAAGACTCCCGGACACAGGACAGTTTAGACTTGTGGTATCAGAGTACATCACCTCTCTACCTTTATTTCCATTTATGCTCTTCAGGGGTAATATGCTCCACTTCAAATGACTGCTTCCAAAAACAAGCTTTTTAAAGTCAAAGATTATTTCTCCAGCAAACAGAATGAGTGTTGTGTAAGAAAGTCTTTCCTTTTCCTATTCTCAATTTCTTGCAAAATTTTTCCACTTGTCAAAATCAATCATACTTCAACTAAAATTGACCCTTGAACTTTCCTGAATCCTTAGAGCAGGAGTGACTACTCCCTATTGGGCCCCAGGAGTTCCTCGTTTTTGGTATTTATCATTCTGCATTCTATATAATTGTCTACATAGTAATTTTAAATCCCTTGCTTTATTTTAGGTTTGATGAAAACAGAACTATCTTCTCACTCATTTTGTATCACAGTCTGTTATGCAATAGTTTCTCAATATTTACTGCAGCAAAATAAAATCATTAAACACATACTTGTTTAAAAATATATTACACTGGTATAAACTCACTAAACTATTTATAAATAGCACATACATTTGCAACCTCTTCATAGTAATAGCTGTCAGATCTCTGTTACTAAACTTCAACAATTTATTTTAAAAGTAGAAGAATAGACTTAGCCTCAATATAGACCAATTAATTGATTAATTTATAAAGACAGGGTCTCACTTTGTAGTCTAGGCTGCCCTAGAACACATGGCAATCCTCCTGCCTCAGACTTAGAAGAGCTAAGAATGCAGGAGTGTGCCATCATGCCAGGTTTAATTTATTCTTTTTTACAACTTTAAATGACAGAAATTCTGAGAAGAGTACAACCATAGGTTAAGAACTGGGGATGAGTGTGCACAGTTTTTGGTTGCTCTGATCAGTACAATATAGCAACTTAAAGTTTTTCTGCCAATAATTTTGATATATACAACTCCCAAAGTAAATGCATTCAGTGAACTGAATATTTATGTTTCTCAATTGTATCATTATCAATATTATTTAATACATCTTTCACCCAAAACATAAAGGATACTTGACCAGCAAATTTAGCAAAAGAGTAAGAAACTTGTATTACTTACTTTAACTTTTAATTAGGAAAAAACAATTCAGGTATGAAAAGGTTCTATTACGACTTAAATACAAAAACGAACTGAATATTTAGGTTTCTTGGTTATGGATATTATAGTTAAAAACTTTAGAATGTTTCACAAATAAAGATTTAAACATACCTGTCATCCAAAACAATAATAATTTCACCATGTTTAAAGGTGAGTTCATTGTCCTCAACAGCTTCAAAATCGTATAAAGCTCTCACTTTCCGTGCAGTGTTATTATTCAACTGAATTTCTGCAGATGGATATAAAGGTTTTGTTTCTGTGTATTGCTGTTTTTGCTCTTGCAATGATAATTCAATAGCTAGTTTGAAAAGTTAAAATGCAAAAAAGATAGTCAGGATTGTTTTTAAGTTTAAAAAGAAATATTAATGACTATGTAATATTTAAGAACAAAACTGTGAAATATTTTATCTGTCCAATTAAATGATAAAGAGTTCATTTTTGCAGGGACAGGGAAACATGACATATTTTAAATCAGGTTTTTGGCCATTCCATATTATAACAGTCTGTCACGCACAGTAGCTATTATTTTTATAGCAAACAGATTGTGACATTATGAGTCGTTTTTCATATGGGACAACTAGTGAACATATTTCTGGGCTTGACTCATAACTTTGGCATTATAAAAAAGGTGAAAAGAAATCTCTCTCTCTGAAGGTAGGACATTAGATATGTATTACTGAAGAGGAAAATAATTCATCTTCCATTATATCATTAGTTTTCCTTACATTTAAGTGGCTACTGATATTTACATCTGAGGTAAAATGAAAAGTATACCCAGTTTTGTTACAACTTTTATTTCAATAAAATTTTCTGGTGAGGTTCCTTTGAGCAACACTGAATTACACAAACTTGTTCATTTACCTTTAGCTATGTCTTCATCTTCTTTGTTATTATTCAATGATGTTCCATTCTTGGCAGCAGCTGAGACCGTCTAAATGGATGAGTAAAATGAACATAACTACCCTTTCAAAGAAAGTACAAGCTCTATAATTACTTGTAGATGTTAACTTTAAAAATTACTGATATTATTGAGTTCCAATGAAAAGTGAAGTTCTTCAGGACAATTTCAAATAGCTATTTTCAAAAAGAATTTTAAAAGCTCAAAGGGAGTGAACTGGCGTACATTTTATATAAATTTAAATATCTGACACAGATATTGGCATACACAAAGCACTTATATTTACAGAAGGAATAACATGACTTTCTTCATGGTACTTTCTAAGCTTATGGGCTCAATGCTTCCTGTCCACTGAGCGGTGCTCTAATGCTAGAGGCACACAGCTGCAGGAGGAATGCCAGCTACAAGGCAGGATCACTGAAGGGGAAAGAGGAAATACAGAGAGACAACAAGTACAGTTCTAGGAATACTATTACTCCTTCTACTACTCAGTGTTGTTGGATGAAGGTGACTTCTCTGGCACAGCAGAGGACTATCACCAACCAATTCTTAAACACAGATTTTTGGAGAATATGTGGAAAGGCAGAAATGACTTCTTTTTATTATAAGACTTTGGTCTCAATATTCTACCTTGTGTTCTACCTTGTGGCCTGGTCAGCTATTAAATTCTATTAAAAGATATTTCTATAATCTATAATCTAAAATAAAAGAAAAAACAGTAACCCTTTTAATCTTTTTCCCTAGCCCACATCCTAATATTAATTGCAAGGAAACAGGCATTGAGAAGAACCTACTTTGTGAGTTATTAATCCCGCCCCATTCCTCATCCTCCTAAAACTATCCCTTATCTCCCCAAATAAATTTCCAGTGTGATCTATATTAAATGCAAACTACTCATTTTAGGCATATTCTCTCTTCAACAAATAATTCTCAATTCTATCACTCTATTGCTATCATTGCTCCCCTGCTAGCTTCTTCACACCTCTGTAATAAAATACACTTGAATCTCAAAATTCTACCTCTTCATTTATCACCCCAATTCACAGATTCTACACTCTCCTTGGTACTTAGACAACATCTAATCTTTGTCGGGTTTTTTTTTGTTTTGTTTTTTTGGTTTTTTTTTGAGACAGGGTCTTGCTCTGTAGTCCAGGCTGATGCTGAACTCACTATGTATGCCAGGCTGGCCTTGAACTCACGGCAATTCTCCTGCCTCAGCCTCCAGAGTGCTGGGATGACAGGCATGTGCCACCACGCCCAGTATATGTGGTACTGGGGAATCGAACTCTGGTACTTAACACTATGATAGGCAAGTGCTTTAACTACCGAGCCATTCCTCCAGCCCCTAATCTTGTCCTTTACTTGTCACTTAACATTTAGGGTTCTTCTTAGGAATAACATTAATCATTTCCATTTGATTCACTTTTAAAAAGTACTGATAATGTAGAAGAAAAACACTTAACAATTAGAATACCGAATACCTCTGTAGAGAAATACCTCTACAGAACGCAGGGTATTTCACTATCCTAGCACTTGCAAACGGGAAGTGCTCAATGATGACCAAGACATGCCTAGCCTAGCCTTTAAATAAGATACAAACCTTCAAAGAGTATCTCCTAACCACGGGTAGGAATGATTTTACCTGGGAACCAGATGGAGGGAAAGTTATTCCTTCTTCTTTCATTGATTTAATAGTTGAAGATATCAGACTAAATTGAGGGTCCTTCTGAAATTCTTCTGACCATTCTACCATTAAAGATTTCAGTTTTTCACATACTTTAGGATGAGCCTTTTAAAGAGAATGGGAGGAAAACAAAAACTTGTGACATAAATTATTTACCTAACAAAGATTTGCCACCAAAATTCTCTTTAATTATGTGAACATCAACAAATGTTCAGCAATTCTTAATGTATCTGGTTATTAGATACAAACCTATCTACATGGGAAGATATGGTTTTCCATGGAAAATTATCCTTCTAGAACATCAATATCTAAGTTTTACTATCATGACAAATCTTTTACATTCAGAGGTTATTCCTCTATTTTCTTAATGGTCTCAATATCAGATTAAAACCTTGTATCAACCTAAAATTCTGAAATTTTTGGTAGTAATAGCATGAGAATAATCCTTCCATGTTTCTGTTTCAAATAAATCAATAACTCATGAAGATCGGTCCCTACCCTTCTGCTCTACAATAAAGATCCCACTAACATACAAACTATAATGAAGTCAATATGAAATGGTAGTTACAAACTAACCTAAATACTTTTTCTTTAAAATTTACCTTATTTTTTATCACAGCACGTGCTTCTGTTGTAAAATCACGGGAGCACACTTCTAAATGAAATATCTTTCCACAGTTTGATACACAAGCCCCAAGAAGCTATTAATGAAAATAAAATTAATATACAAAGGTTAAAATATTTTCTATCCCTCCCTCCCTTGTTCCCTCCCTCCCATCCTTTCTTCCTTCCTTCTGTGGTACTAGAGGTTGAACCCAGAGCCTTCACACTGAACTACATTTCTGGTTCATTTTCCAGTTTTGATTCTGAGACAGGGTCTTACTAAGTTGTTAAGATGCCCAGGTTCAGCTTGAACTCGTGCTAGTCCTGCTTCAACCTCCCAAGATGCTGGGATTACAAGCCTGTGCCATCTGGCCTGGCTCATTTTACTTAACTTACTCAATTTAATGCACTTTTAAAACTTAGGTCATAGCACGACTTTTACTCACTGTTAATGCCTGCAGAGCAACATGAGGCGCCTTATGATTGACCCTTTTCATTATGGCTTTTAGGCAATCTTTTGCTCTAAGAAAATAAAAAGAAAGTTGAGTATTTAATTTCAACATATCAGGCATTTGCTAACCAAATGACTTTAAAAATACAATCCTAGAAACTCAGCTTTTTAAAAGAAATTAGTCTCTAAAATGATTTTATAAAATCTGTTGTTCACAGACTCATAGAACTTATAAAAATTTTTAAACCATTACATATTCCAAAATTAAAAGAAACCTTTCATAAAAAGTCAACACAAGAAAACTACATCATATAAACTCTCTTATTTCAATATACACTTAGCTTTCCTACAGCAAATTCTCATCTAGAAAAAAACTAGATATGTGATCTTAAAAGACTGATATACAAAGGTGAATACCTGTGAAAAGCTGAACAAAAAAACCAGATGTTTTCACCATTGTCCTAAACTTCTACAACGTTAATCAGTTCAGCCTAATTACCTCATTAGTTTCAAAAGTACTTCTTTTTACATTCACTTTTGTATTATGTTATTTATTTTATTTACCTACATATTATTGGAAAGTTCTCCTAAATGTCCAGGTCATGGAAATTCCTCAAATTTTTACCATAAAGCCCTGCTGTGTTAAGTCTGTTTCTGCAGGTCAGGTTTACAGTTCAAGTCTCTTCCACTTGTTCTTTCAGAATAATGTCTACAGTCTCTGTTTATTTTTAACTTCCAAAACTGAATGGTCAAATAAGTAATTTAAATAAAAACTAGTTAAATAAACAGTTTGGCTAAAACTAAGATCTCAACGTTCTTTTCTAGCTACACTACAAGAAGACACTTTGTATCAACCTTCTAGACATGCACTGAGTGTCTTACCCATTAGGAGTGCTTCCCACTTTGTCACATATGTCCATAATAAGACTCCAATCTTCTGTGGTGTTGTACTCATTGGTAGCTTTTTCTGTAAGACACATTAACATTCACAAAAATCAGGACATGTCTATATAACCTAAGACACCAATAAAGGCACAAGAACCAAGCCTATATTTTCTCTTGCCAATGCAAAATAACTGCAGATAAATCTAGAATATTTGTGTTGGGGAGCTTATTGTTTAGTCTGTTTTCCAAGTTCATATATAGCATGTATTCATATTTAATGTCTTTTTTATTTTGGGGTAATATTTCATTCAGTAGATATAGCATATTTTATTCTTCATTAGCTTATGAACATTTGGTTTTGCTTTTTTAAAATGTTCTGGCTAGAAAAGGCGTGGTCAGGATAGTGGCAGGAGCAAAAATTCTGAGGTAACTGTAGGAAATGAGACCTTAGTTCACAAGAAGATAGTACACTGTCATGCATGCATTTGGCTGTCATCATGAGGCTAGCAAAACCTAAAGGGGGCATTTCTTGAAACTCAGCCAAGACAAAGCCTGTGAGAATAAGAACAAGTGCAAGACTGTCCACTTCAACTCAGGCTTGAGCAGACTGAGAAGCGGCTTAGACAAGAAACTCTATAAATGTGTTGAATGTGAAAAGTGCTTCAGTCAGAGTACAACTCTTTTCCAAACCAGAAGATCCATTCTGGGAAGAAGTCCCATAAATGTGCTGATTGTGGTAAAAGTTTCCTTCAGAGTTCCAATCTCATACAACCTCACTGCATCCATACTGGGGAAAAGCCCTATAAATGTGATGAGTGTGGAGGAAGGTTAAACAGAGTCCCAACCTCACTCAGCCCAGAGAATTCACACTGGAGAGGAGCCCTACCAGTATAAGGAGTGTGGTCGGGTCTGCTGCTTCAGCCAGAGTTCCCACCTCATCCAACATCAGAGGACCCACACTGCGGAGAAGCCCAACAGTGCGCTGAGGGCAGCAAGTGCCTCAGCCAGAGCTCCCGCCTGAAGGTGTACAAAGAACCGAAGCCACACGGGGACTAGGCAAACTCATCAGGGCCAAATCTCACCTAGTAATCATCTGGAAAGTGGAAGCAGGAAGGGGAGCTGGAAAAGGGGCCTGAAGGAAGTTGGCAGGTGGGCGTGGCCAAGGAAAGGGCACTGCTTCCACTCTCTTTAAAAAAGTAAAAATGCTCAAGAGGCTAAGACAGGAGGATTGCCGGAATCCCAGGCCAGCCTGGGCTCCTTAATGAGTCGGGACCAACCAAAGCTGCAGATTGAGAACCTATTCCAAAAATAAATAAATAAATAGTAAAGATAAAAGCTATCTAGGAACTTAAGACGCTACATAGTAGAGCACTTAGAACCAGATCCTTCCCTAACATGGCCATGCTGGGGCCTGATGACACTAGGTTGAAGTCACACGGATCCAGGGCCTTCCGTTGTTTTTATGTGACCTACAGCACAAAGAACTGAATATGTGTTTTAGAATTGGGGACAGTTAGTTGTAGAGCACTGAGATCCTGGATCCTTTCCTAGCATGGAGACATTGAGAGTATATAACATTCAGCTGAAACTACATGAGTCCTGCTGCCCTCAGTTTTTGTTTGTTCTGCTTTTTTTATATGTGACACGAAACACACCTGAAAATTCTTAGAGAACATACGATCCTTGATATCATTTAAAATTCATTCTTGCATCATTTCAACCAAAAAATGTTTTCATGATGCATTTATGAAAGTATAGGCATGCCAAATGATCCTGACCTTTTGGGCATTCTCCTGTGATCTGACAAACTGAACCAGCCTTTTGGATCTTCATGAGATAAACACACCATATCTTACCAACAAAATCTCAGCTTGCTTCTTACAACAAAAACAAACAAGTTAGAGGCCCTGTATCTTCAACACTGAGCTTTACATAAGTCTGACTGCTTTAGACAAACTGCTTTAATCAGCAGGAAAAGGCACTTAATATGTCAGTGTATTGTCACTCCTTTAAAATTTAACCTCTTCTGTATTCTAGGAATTACAAAGACTAGCAAAAGTGTTTCCTAACATACATCAAAATGGTGGTAAGTGTCTGACATTTGTTATCAGCCTTCAACTCAGGTTTTAATTTCTACTGAATACTAACATTCTTCCAATTTTTTGGTATCTTTTATAATGCCAGTTCCTGCTGTATCGGTGACAGTTCTCCATAAAAATAAAATACTCTGCATATTACAAGATGTTCTGGCTAATAAATATAATGCCTTGCTGATATGAACATTTATGTATGAGTTTCTATGTGAACCTATTTTTTTTCTTTGATAAATAGCTATCAGAAATGTTGAGTCATGTGGTTATGTATAATTTTTTAAGATTATAGCAAATAGTTATCCACAGCAGCTCTGATATTTTACATCCCACTACCAATGTGTATTTTTACCTAAATCTCTTAACCATTTTGTCAATTACTATTTATAAGGACAAATGTGTAACATTAAATGTGTGTAGGAATGATAAGCATAAACTGGATTATATAGGCGCTTCTGTTGATTAACTTACACAGCATGCATCCACAAGCTTTATTTTTCTCAATATCTGTTTGTGGTCAGAAATATAAACATTTCATGATCAAAGTAAAAATTAAATAATTATTCAGAAGGAAGATCAGAATATAATGTCTGAGGGCTGAAGGAATGGCTCAGAGGTTAAAGCGCTTGCCTACCTAGTGTTAAGTACTGGAGTTTGATTTCCCCAGTACCACATAAACAGGGCCTGGTGGTACATGCCTGTCATCCCAGCACTCTGGAACCTGAGGCAGGAGGACTGCCATGAAGAGCAAGACCCTGTCTCAAAAAAAAAAATTGACCACAGAATATAATGTCTGAATCATAGCATTTTTATATATAAAGTTTCATAAAATTTCAATATGAAAGGGCGCACACACTTTTTTGCTAGTATAGAATGGTTAACATAAAAAAGTAACACTTTAGCCATTTTTTCAGGCCACGAGCATAAGAGCTCCGTGGTAAACCACTTGCCTAGTTCATCTGAGGCACTGGGCTCTATTTCAAGAACCACAAAAAAAAGCAACTTATGTTTTCCCCCCTAAAATTTAAATACAGTAAAATCTATGTGCATACACATATACATATGTGTGTATATGTTATATATAGGAGATAGTATCACAGTGGTAGCAGGAAGAACAGTATGAATTTAGAGCAGTTTCTTTTTTTCTTGTAATAAATAATTTTTCAAAGCAAAAGTATAAAAAGGCTTAGAGGACAGCTATATTTTCTAATAGGAAAGAGAAAAACAACAAATCTAGTTACTTTGGTTAATTGCTGGAATTCTTTTAAAAATATGCAGTCATAGATATGGATGGAAAGCAAAAGCAGACATTATTTTC
This sequence comes from Ctenodactylus gundi, assembly GCA_004027205.1. Taxonomy (NCBI): domain Eukaryota; kingdom Metazoa; phylum Chordata; class Mammalia; order Rodentia; family Ctenodactylidae; genus Ctenodactylus; species Ctenodactylus gundi. The sequence goes on from PVKB01002898.1 coordinate 152,569, forward strand.
ACATGTATGATCAAATGACAAACCAGTGGTATTAGAAAACAATCTTAATATATTTTTGCCTACTGGAAGTTCCAGACATAAAATCTCATGTATATAGGTAAAAATATATCTCAGGTCCAGCTTCTTTCCTTGTACAAAGATGACTAATTCTTCCACATGGAAAGTCAGACCTATTTTTCAAAGGTTTAGAAGCTTATTTCTAAGTTTGTACACCTAATAAATTCAGTGAATTCCAAAGAATTAGAAGAAAAAACTATGATACATTTCAGACTTTTTCTATAGGTGCATAATGAAGAACTTTTAAGTCTATGTAAAATTTTAAAAAATAGGATCACAGTATAAGTGTCCAAGAGCACACCAAAATTGACAGTCCCTTCCCTGGCTACATTTACAAAAAAGATAAGAAACAAAAGAGAATATCACTGGAGACTTCCAGTCAAGATGGTGGCTGAGTAACAGAGCTGCACAATGTCTCCTCATGGACCCACTTAAAAAGTTGGGAATATAGTCAAAAACTGCCTATTCAACATAGCTAGGACAGGGAAAAGTGCACCAACAACTGAAAGGAGGCCATGGGAAGGTCAGAAACCCTGAAAAGACATTGGAAGTGGAGGTAAACAGCAGCCAATGAAGGCCCCTCAGGCTGAGTATAAATGGCTGGGAGCTGATAGCATCCAGAGATGAAAAAAAGCCCATCTGAAGCCCAGAACCTCAAACTAAGGTAAGCACTGATTCCAGAGAAGTGGGAATTGACAGCAGCTGGCAGTCCCAGCCTCCAAAAAATGAGCCTGCCAGTAGTGCATACTATAAACCCAATGCAAGCTCCCTCAAGGAAAGGCTTCCTGGAGCTTGATCAGAAGCAGTGCTTGGAAGCCATAATAAGCAATGACATAAGCACAGGCTATTAAAAAAAAAAAAAAAAAAGAGCACCGGACTGAAATGTTTAGAGTAAAAGAAAGTTTCAAGAAGCACATCAGGGTTTTTTTGGACACTCTTAATAAACAGCGCCAAGGAAGAAACTGGCACAGGAGACAGCTGTGGAGAGAAGAGAAAGGTCATAGACCTCCTGAATGGCTCAGGTGTAGTGGGAGCCACCTCCAAAGGTGGAGAGCCATGCCCTCAGGGGAGGGAAGCCAGGACTGGCAGGAGAGCTTTGCTGCAAGGGCTGGGGGTGAACAAGACAACTCAGAGGTTGTAAGATCGTTAGGTCTTCCCTTGCAGCCTACCTCTGACACAGAACTCAGAGGAATTTTGGCTCCCTCTCCACACTCACAGCCAGTCAAAGAAACCTCTCAGCTAGGCCTAGAAGTCCCTCAACAACAGAAACATGGGAAGAAGGCAAGGCAACGAGATACCCAGAGATATTCCTGAGACCCCAGAAACTAATGTCATGGGTCCTAAAATAGTAGAACTCATAGGAAAAAAAGTCCAAAAGCAAGCAAGTGAGTCAAACATCCTGTTCAAACAAGATATTCTCAAAGAAATGCAAGCATTGATTCAGCTCATGTTTTTAGGGGATTCAGTCCATGGTCAGCTGGTTCCAAGGAAGAACTATCATGAAGGCAGAGCATGCCAAGAGCAAAGATGCTTAGTTCATGGCAACTGGAAGAAAGCAAGAGAACAGTGTCATAGAGGCATGAGCAAGGGGACAGAAACAGGCTGCACACCTCTGTGACGCACCTAGGCGTACCCCACAGTATGCTCCATCAAGCCTTTGGAGCAGGTCTCAAAGTAAACAAGATGGTGCTCCACTTTAACTGCCACAAGAATCTACTCCTTCCTCCTATAACTGAGAGGCTAGTGTTACCAATGACCACTGCTATGAGTACCCAGGTGTATGAGCATAAATACATACACACATTCAATCAAAGTCTGATTGTGGACTATCTAATGATCTATGTAGCTCTGCTAGAACTCGAATGTTCCATGTTTTATTTTCAGTTTTGACCATGTGACATAATCAAGTCTGAAGCCCCCAAAAGGCTCCCAAAAATTTAAAAAGTAAAGCAAAAATATCAATGTTTACTTGATTTGATTTTCAAAGAAAATAGAAAAATCCTGATTTGAATATTCTATGAAGCCTAATCTATTCCTGATAAATACAGGACTCACAGTTATTCTTTTAAAAACATATAAAATCTGAAGACTTTATAATGGCCTGCCAAAAAGCATTTCATTGTTAAAATGAAGCATACAACAGTTAAATTACGTGCTTAAGACTATTTTAAGCTCCTAGAAAATTTTAAGTATTATAATTAAGAAACTATTCTTTCATAGCATGTCACTTTGCCAAGTGTTGGAGCCATATCTTACATTATCCTGCATCAAATGCACAGAGAGGGGAAAAAAAAGTTAAAGAACTTGCCTGGGGCTTAACTGCTAAATTGCCAGGGTTTGGTGGGTGTAAGTCATAACATTTCATCCCCAGGCTTTGATTACTATATACAGGGAGCCTCAAATACACAGTGAAATGGTTCAGAAAGATCCTAACAATACTGTAAGAATCATTCCATTAGTCCCTACAAGGAACAAAGAGGCTCCCCTTGCACAAAGTCCATTAGGTTCAAAATACAGCTATAAAAAGAACTCAAGTCTATCCATAAAACTTTTAATAAAATACTCGATTAGTATAAAACAAAAATTCTGCAAAAAAATCGTTAAAGCTCCTCTGTGTTTGGAAATACCTCATTACTGATCTTCTGCTACCAAGCATGACAGAATATCTGGTATGAGTCTTGCCATCCCTACGAAAAACAAACGAAAAAATACCTAAGGTAATCGTTTGCAGAAACGAGTACAAGAAGTACAATTCTGAGATTGTGGAGGGAATGGAAATAAGAAGTAAGCCTCTCAATAGCCCCAGCTTTCAGCATGGAAATATTTTCCTGTCCCAATATGACTAAGAAGACCCAAGTAAAAATAGCTGAGAGGGGCTAGTGGCATAGCTCAGCAGTCAAAAGTGCTTCCCTAGCAAGCACAAAGTCCTAGGTTCAGTTCCTCAGCACCACATAAACTGGGCATGTCTGTGCATGTCTTCTATAAACCATCCAGTGCTCAGGAGGCCAAGGCAGGACTGTTGTGAGTTCACAGACAGTCCAGGATACACAGTGAATTCAGGACCAGCTTGGACGACAGAGCAAGACTCTGTCTCGAAAATAAAAATACAAACTAAAATAGCTGAGAGTTAGACACCAAACTTATAACTACAGATTCTTGGCCAAGGGCTGAGTTACACATAGGGAAGGTGAGTCTCTAAGTGGTCTAGCAGAGATCACCTATTCTATGGCTGAAAGGTGATGCATTGCTGAGAACGGTCCTATCTGTTAAAGAATGAAATGTCTGTGTCCCCCTCAAAGTTCTTATGTTGACGCTAGATGCGGTGGCACATGCCTATAATCCTAGCCACTTGGAATGCTGAGGCAAGGGAATAGCAAGTTTGAGATCAGCCTGGACAACTTAAGTCAGAGCCTATCTCAAAATTGGGGGAAAAAAAACAATAAAGGTGGGGGGGTAGGGCATGGGAATGAAGCTCACTGGCAAAGTGATTACCTAGCAGAAGCCAAACTGAAGCCCCAGGTTCAACTTAAGTTTGGGGTAAGAAGGGTCTGTTGAGCTCTAACCCCAGTGGGCTAAATTTGGAGATGTATCCACTAAAGAGTTAACTAAATAGTCTTCAGGATATGCCTGATACCATGAGATTAGCAGCCTTTTAAGAAAAGACACCAAAGAGCTAATTCTACCTTTCTTTATATGCATACACCAAGGAAAGGTACAACAAGCAACAACAAAAATCCCTGCTATCTCTAAACCAAGGGAAGAGAGGCAAACACACTAATCCGCTTAGCCCCTTGATCTTGGATATTCAATCACCAAAACTGTGAGAATTTCAATTCTATAAACTATCTAGTTTATCAATTTTGAGAAGATTACCCAAAACACTTTACACTTAGTTAAAAACATTAAAAGGCCACACTTCACAAGGGAAAGCTCTCTAGAACTTAACTGAGGCCTGCCTCATAAAGAATAAAATCAAACCTGACAAAACCTGAGATATCCTCCAATAATGTAACTACCTGATGGAACAAAATATCCTTAGGGAAATACAACCTAATCTACCATTCCTATGAAAAATAATTACCAAGCATACCATAATATAAAAAATTACTATATAAGCAAAAAAGTGCTCCACAATCAAAACAGAAGCAGTCAATAAAAACAGATGTTAATATAACCCAAATGATAGAAATAGCAAGAAATACCTTTAATATTACTACATGAATTTTTAAAAGCCAAAACAAAAGATGGTCTTAAGTGAGTAGAGGGTAAATGCTCAGAAGAGAAACAGGATATAAAAATGGAATATCTCAACTTTGGGTTAAGATGGTGCAGAGTAGGAACTCACTCTAGGAGACTTTTTCTAAAAGAAATCCACAAGTACATTTTTGAACTATAACAAAATTTAAGGAGCAGAGGTAAAAATTAAGTGAGAAGATCACAAGCTGAAGAGACCCCAAGTGGGGTTCTCCCACCCACACAGTAGTGTGAGCTGATGAAGGCAGAACCTACACACCCACGCAGCCCTGGAAGCAGAGAGCCTCTCATTCTATCAGTCTGATTCACACACACTACAGTAGCAAGAGGCAGACGGAGCTGTAAACATAGAATGGACCAAGCCATCAAGAACAGTGAAGAGTGAGAAACAGGTGGGTAAAGTGCTTCTCTATCCAGATCTCCACACTAGAGGACTTGGCCTGCCCAAGGAACTATAGATACCATACAGCTTGTGGAAAAAGGAAGACTTACAGTAGTGTAGAGGTGGATCTCAGAACCTGAATGACCTGGGAAGCTCAGGGAGGACAATTAGAGCACAGTTTAGAGGCCACCAGGAGTGGCTGAGAACAACATATGGACATTCAGAAATCAGATTAAGAGATCTAGCACCCAGCACCCACTTCATACAACAACAACAAAAATACATGGAGGTAACTGACTTTCTCTCTCTCTCTTCTTTTATTTTGGGGTAGTAAATCACCTGGATGGGTAAATAGATAAAATGATAAACCAAATCTGTCAAAATGTTAGCAATTAGAGAAATGTGAGTAAATAATTCATGAAAATTGAAAAGAATTCTGAAATAACTCAGTATCCATTATATCCATTGCCTTATGTGTAATATACTTTTGTGATATAGACTTCTGTAGCTATTCACTTACATGGTCTTTGATTTAAGTTTATCCTAAGATAACTGACTGATGTAATGATAACTTGAATGTGCTTTCAATGTACAAACATTTACCTTTTGGTACTCAGCTAAGGAATCTGAAATTTAAATTCCTTTTCTTTCTCACATTTTCTTATGTTATGAATTTCAACGTTGTTCTTTTCTTTTGTGGACTGGTAGGTAAGGCCATGTTAAAGAATCTCAACAAAGATATGCTAAGATATAGAATAAAAACATTGGCAAATCACCTCAATAAAGGTCTCTACTGGACCCAGAGAAGAGGCATCAAGATATGGCCACTGCAGCCTATTCTAGGGGTGGGAAGCTGAGCTAAAGAGTGGTGATTTGAGTGTTGAAGTGAGTCAGATGCTGAATATTAAATATGTTAAATATCACATGGTTGCTCTGATTTGGGAAACCCAGAATACAGGCATTCCATACAACCAAATGGGTGTAACAGTGGGAATAGGGGGGATGGGCTGAGTGTGGGAAGGCCATAAATGTGGAGGGGTTCAGGACTAGCCTGGGCTACACAGTGAGACCCTGTCTCAAAAAAAATTTTCTTTATTTTCTATTTCTTACCTACAGCTAACTCCTAATCTTAGTTTGCTCTCTCCAAACTCCAATTTCTCTATTAATTGAACTATTAAGTACTAATAATTCACAACCATACAGACAAACTAATAGACATGTATTACTGTATACTATTTAGCTAGTAATAAATTAGTAACACTTTGTGTACATTTTACTATCAACAATTTAATGGCACCATGAACAAATTATGGGATACCAAACAATGTGTACAGAAACCACAATTAGTAGTTAACATCATAATTAGAAGGCCAAGCAGGGCCTGGGTATATGTATTAATATTTGATTAGCATAAGTATATAGCTAGTAGATAACAAATTTAAACACAGATAAAATGTAAGTCACATTGCTAAAAAGGGTATATTTCAATGTCTGTGATATACTACAGTACAATTCAAGTACAGTTCAATAAGGCAATAATAGGTTCATTTAGATGTATAGGGAATATATATAGCACCTATTAATGTAGCGGGTAAAATACCTGTAATACTAAATGAGCCACTGGTCTCTCTATGATTTGTCAGTATTAGATAGTAAGTGTAAACCTTAACTCAAAGTGTAGATGTTCATAGTGACAATCAACTTTATAACCAAATTACTTTAACAAATACTGCCTCTGGACCCCACACAGTTCTGTATTCTGTTCCTCCTTCAGCAGGAGGGTGGACACTGACAATACCTCCAAAACTAATACCTAAGTAAATTGAAAACAGTCCTAAATTCTAAAAAACCTGAGCAATCCCAAGTTAACACTTAAAACAGAAATAGTCTAAAAAAAGAATCTCTGGAAAAGAGACAATAGCCCGTCAGCAATACCTGAGCCTCACCTAACTGTAACAGAAGCATTTATTACATAAGTAAAACAATTAATGTAATACACCACATTAGAAAAAATCATGAATACCACATAATTGTCTCAATGGATGCAGAAAAGGCCTTTAACAAAATACAACATCCATTCACAATAAAAACCCCGAGGAAAAACAGGTATAAAGGGGCCATACCTCAAACCGACAGAAGCCATATATGCCAAATCTACTGTGACTATCATAGTAAATGGAGAGAAATTGAAAGCATTTCATCTTAAATCAGGAACATGACAAGACTTTCCACTTTCACCACTCCTTCTCAACACAGTCCTTGAAACCCTCACCAGATCATGCAAGAGAGTAAAATAAAGGGAATATATATCAGAAAGGAGGAAGCCAAACTGTCCTTATTTGCAGATGATATGATTATCTACATAGAAGACCCCAAAACCACCACGACACTCTTAGAAATAATAAACAAATTCAGCCAAGTTGCAGGATACAAATCAATACTAAAAAATCAATAGCATTCCTCTACACTAACAATGAACTTACTGAGAAAGAGCTCAGAAGAATAATTCCATTCTCAATAGCCCATCAAAAAATTAAATACCTAGGAGTAAACCTAACCAAGGAAGTGAAAAAATCTCTATAAAGAAAACTATATACTACCAAGAAATTTAAGAAGACATCAGAAAATGGAAAGACATTCCATATTCTTGGAAAGGCAGAATTAATAGAGTCAAAACAACTATATTGCCCAAAAGAATACTACAGATTCAATGCAATTCCTATCAAAATACCAACATCTTTTTTCACAGAATTTGAAAAAAAATTTTTGATTCATATGGAACCAAAGGAGACCTAGAATAGCCAAACAAATCCTGAGTAACAAGACAAAGGCAGGAGGCATTACGACTCCAGACATCAAGTTATACCACAAATCAACAGTCATAAAAACTACATGGTACCTGCAAAAAACACAAGTAGACCAGTGAAACAGAACTGAAGATGCAGAAACAAACTCAAGTACCCTCAACTACCTAATCATTGACAGAAGAGCAGAAAGCATATACTGGAAAAAGGATAGCCTCTTCAACAAATGGTGCTGGGTCTAGAAGACAAATAAGGCAAATTTCTAAAAGACATAGGGGTAGGCAAAGACTTTCTTGACAAGACACCAAGAACAAAAGCAATTATCCCCATTATCAACAAATGTGATCTTGTCAAATTAGAAGGTTTCTGCATGGCAAAGTAAACTATTAACACTGCAAAAAGAGATCCAACAGACTGGGAAAAAATATTTACCACCAACATCTCAGATAAGAAGCTTATAACTGGAATATACAAGGAGCTGAAGAAAAGTAAGCCTACCAAAATAAAGGAACCTATTGAAAAGAGGGCAAATGAAATGAAGAGACAGTTCACTAATGAAGAAATGCAAAAGGCCAACAGATACATAAAAAGATGTTCAATATCTCTAGGCATAAGAGAAATGCAAATCAAAACAATGCTAAGATACCATCTCACCCCAGTGAGAATAGCCTATATCAACAAGTCAAATAGCAATCAGTGCTGGCATGGCTGCCAGGATAAAGGAACCCTCCTGCACTGCTGGTGGGAATGTAAATTTGTACAACCCCTTTGGAAAGCAGTATGGAGAGCTCTCAAAAGACTAGAAATAAATATCCCCTTCAATCCAGCAACACCCCTCCTGGGAATATATCCAAAAGAGGTCAAAATAACACACAACAGAGATATTTGTATACCCATGTTCATAGCAGCACAACTAACAATAGCTAAAACATGGAAGTCACCAAAATACCCATCAGCAGACAAGCGGATACACAAATTGTGGTATTTATACACAATGGAATACTATGCATCAATAAAGTCCAACAATGTGGAGGTTTTTACAGGCAAATGGAAGAAACTTGAGAACATCATGCTTAGTGAAGTGAGTCAGAAGCATAAGGTGAAATAGCGAATTGTCTCTCTGATAGGAGAGTCCCAGAGCACAACTCCTATGGAACTTAAAACAAAAAACAAAATGAAACAGGGGGATCGGGTAGGAGAGGAGGGAGGGAGGGGAAGGTAGGCAGAAGGACAAAAGGAGAGTGGGAAAGCCCTTGCCACCTTGACAAGATACATATGTGCATAAAAGGCTCAACTCCATTGTAAACCTTAAATTTTGCATGTATACATATCAATAAAATGGGGAAAAAAACAAATGGTGCTGGGAAAATTGGATATCCACATGCAAAGGAATGAATCTAGACACACACGAAAATCAAAGTGGATCAAAGACCTAGATATTAAAGCTGTAACACTGAACCTTCTGGAAGACATATTAGGCAAAAAATCTAAAAGACATAGGTGTAGGTAAGGACTTCCTTAATAAGCCACCCAATGCAAAAGAAACAGTCCCCAGAATCAAAAAATGGGATTATATCAAATTAAAAAGTTTCTGCATAGCAAAGGAAATTATCAACAGAATGAAGAGAGAACTGACAGAATGAGAAAAAAACTTCCCCACCTATACCTCAGACAGGAGGCTAAAAACCAGAATATACAAGGAACTAAAGAAAAACAGACCCTTTAAATTGAAAGACCTATTAAAAAATGGGCAATGGAAATAAACAGTTCTCAGATGAAGAAGTTCAAATGGCCAATAAAATCATGAAAAGATGTTCAACATCCTTAGCCATTAGAGAAATGCAAATCAAAACATCACTTAGATTATCATCTAACACCAGAGAGAACGGCATGTATCAAGAACTCAAACAGTAATCAATGCCAGCGAGGCTGTGGGGAAAAAGGAACCACTTTACACAGTTGTTGAATTATAAAGTGGTACAACCACTATGGAGGGTTGTATGGAAATTCCTCAAAAGGCTGAAAATAAATATCCCTTCTGATCCAGTTATACCTCTTCTGAGACTCCTTCCAAAAGGGTTAAAAGCATCATATAAGAGAGATATATGTATACTTATGTTCAGAGCAGCACAACTAACAATAGCTAAAATGTGGAAGACACCAAAATACCTATCAACAGACCAGTGGATAAAAAAATTGTGGTATATGTACACAATGAAGTAATGCAATTTGAGACCATCATACTCAGTGGAGTCAGATAAAGAAGGTTAAATATCGAATGGTTTCTCTCACATGAGAAATACAGAATAGTCATTTTATAAAATTAAATGGGATGGGAAATTGGGAGTTGGGGAGGAGGAGGATGGAAAGGATTAAAAAGGGAGAGGGTAAGGCCTTGCAATTTTGGCACAAAATACATGTGCACAAAATACTCAAGTTCACTGTAAACGTTGTTTTGCATATATATAAATGGGGAAGGGGAAAGGAATATCTTAGCTGGGCTTGGTGATGCAGGCCTCTAATTGTGGTACTCTGGAGGTTAAGGCAGGAGGATCACAAGTTCAAGCTCAGCCTGGGCAATTTAAAGACTTAGACCCTGACTCAAAATCAAATTTTAAAAATGGACTGGGGTATATCTTATTGTGAAAGCCCTGGCTTGCATCTCCAATATGAAAAAAAAGTTTTAAGCTGGAAAGTACAATATTTCAACTAAATAGTTCATTGAATAAACTTAGACTTAGGTTTTCAGGGTTATGAAACATAAATAAACACTAAATTATGAAGCTTGAGAAAAAAAGGAAAAAAGATTAAAAAATAGGTACAATCTCCCCTTTTTAGATTTTAAAGCATGGCTATGGAACAAATTACAACAACATTAAGTTTAAAACACCACCCACTAGCAGCCTGAAACTCAGGCTGATTCTGCTAAATTCCATGCCCAGGGTATCAGAAAGCTTATTACTGGGATATTGGTGTTACTGAACTAAGCTAAACCACTGCAATTGAATTCACATGCTGTAGAACTACCTAAGATGAGGACTATCTGTACATTAAAGCAGAGATTATATACTTCCTTTAATGAGCATGTAGCTATTAAAACCAGAAATAATCTAGGATTATACACACCATATTCTACCAACACAATGTGTTTTTATTACATGAGTCTTAAAACCCAATCAATCACAAGGAAATTAGCAATCAGGACATACAGATAAAAGACCACAACATGGGGCTGGAGGAATGCCTCAGCAGTTAAGTCAAGTGCTAAGTACCTCAGTTAGATTCCCCAGCACCACATAAACCGGGCATGGTGGCAAATGCCTGTAATCCCAGCACTCAGGAGGCTGAGACAGGAGGACTGCCGTGAGTCCAAGGCCAGCATGGGGTCCATAGTGAGTTCAGGACCAGCTTGGGCTACAGAGCAATATCTTGCCTCAAAAATAAATAAATAAATAAATAAACTTTTTTTTAAAAGGCCATAACAGAGGACAACATAAAAAATGTATTGTAATTAACATAACAATACATACTAATATCTATGAACATGAAGAAAATTCTGTTTTAGCAGCACAAAGATAGTCGTTTTTGTGCTACACAATTTATAAAGCATAGAAATTTATTTTTCACATTTCTGGAGGCTGGAAGGTTTTAAGATTGAGGATCTAGGCTCTGGGGAGAACATGCATGCTGCATCTTCATTAAATAAAAAGTGAAGGGCAAGAGAGCAAATCTACTCCCAGAAGCCCTTTCTATACCAATATTAATCCACTGATGGAAGTGGAGCCTTAATCACAACATGCCTTCCAAATGCCCCATCTCTAGCCCTGTTGAGAATTAAGTTTCCAACACATGAACTTGGGAGTCACGTACAAACCCACAGCCATCTTATTGGAAAAAAGCTTTATACGTAATCGCAGAAGATAAATTATTTTTATTCCTTAAGGTTATAAGAACAAGAAAAAAACCCACAAAAACAAAAAGAAATCCCCCACGAGCAGAAACAAACTACAGAAACAGAAGTAAATAAATAACAGGAAATTACAGTTGATACCTTTTACTAAAAATAGAATTATGTCTTTTCTTTGACCAATTCTTTATAAACTGAATAATTATTTTAAAATGTATCAGTCAATTTTTTCTGGTTTATAAATAAATCATATATTTTACTATTGATGGTAGAAGTAGTATACCTACTAAATTTCTAGAACATATGTAATTTATGTAAATTTTATATGTAGATTTAGATTAAAATACCAAATGTCCATTGCTTCAATCTTATAATTCACCTCCTTCTCTGCTTCCAATAACATAAACCAAAGAATAGTCTATGGTTCTTGGGTTTAATATACATTTCTTCACTTAACCTTCCTTCTCATTAATGCTCTGATATATGTGAGTAAAGGAGTTGTTGATGCAAGACTTTAGCTTGTGGTCAGAAAAGCAGCAATATAAATCCTACTTTAAAATACACTGCACACTTTCAAAAATGAAAACCTAACAGCTCTGAGTATTGAATAATTAAAATATTAACAGCAATTAAGTAACAGCTTCTCCATATTTTGCATATGGCAAATCACTTACTACTCGGCTGTACACAGCAAGTATTCAATTTCACAGACAACGAAACAAAGATTCAGAAAAAATGGCAATCCTCCTGCCTCAGCCTCCCGAGTACTGAGATTACAGGCATGCACCACCATGCCCAGCTTATGTGGTGCTGGAGAATCAAACTCAGGGCCATGCAGTTATTGACTATTATAAATTAATTACCCAATTTAGTCTCTCCTCAGATCCTATACAAAGATTAAGTACTGGTGAATTAAAGACTTAAATGTGAAAGTCAAAGTAAAACATTCAGAATAAAATAAGACATGATCCTTATAACCCTGAAATAAAGAAGGCTATCTCTTAAGAAAAATAAAAGAGTGAATGACAATATCACTAAATTTAAACTTCCTTTTTCTCTTGCTTTTAACGGTAGTAAATATTGAACCCAGAGCCTCATGCATACTAACCAAGAGCTATTTCCCTAGCCCTTTTTATGTATATTTTTTGAGACAGAGTGTCAATAAGTCGTCCAGGCTGGTCACAAACTTTTAATATTCTTGCTTCAGCCTCTGTAGTAGCTTGGGTTACAGGTATGTGCTACAGTTCCACACAAAACAGAAAATGTATAGGAAAAAAAAGAGAGAGAATGACAAGAAACATGAAAAGATTCTGAACTTCCCTAGCAATAAAAAAACTTACATGAAAACATTATGTAATATCCACTAAATGGGCACAAATTGAAAATTCTGACAATGCTTAATACTGATGAAGATGCATAATTATAGGTACTTCTGTCACATTGTTGGTAAAAGTGAAAGCTCCAACAAACATTTGGAAGAGAAATTTTGCACTATTTTGCATCTTTGCAAGGGCTACAATTCCACTAAGTAACTGCCCTTCAAGATTAAATCTCTTAAAAAAAGATTACATCTCTAGAAAAATCTCACTCATGAGTACAGATGAGTAAATGCAATGCCATCTGTTTATATTAAAAAATTGAAAGCAACTTTATATCCACCAGTAGGTGGCTGAATAATTAATGTATATTCATATAGTAGAACACTACATAGATGTTAAGCCATAAACATTAGCATGAATAACTCGCCAACTGTGCTGAAACAATCATCTTCCCTGAACAGATGACAAGGGCTTTCAGGTAGGAGCTTCCTTAAAATAGTCAATATCACCTTCCTCCCCCTTTTCCTGATAGCACTTTTACTATCAGGAAGTAATGATCTTTTACTGTATGTATGATATCATCATTTATCAAAGAGGTTGCTGAGATGAACACATAACATGAAGGACAGAGTCATAGGGGGAAGATTTAGTGGATAGTGTTAAAATGAAGATGTACCAATTTTTTCAGTCACACTACATGGGTTCCTGAGTCACAGCTTGTATATTCCACACCCTAACTCAATTCTTATTTGTGTATCTTTCCTGTCCTTACTCAAGCCAGGCAATCTTTTTGTCAGTTTCTAACTCTATGCTATTTATATTGTTTTAAATAAGGGGGAGGATGTAAAGCATCTCATGTATTTTTATATTAATTGCAGTATATCACATATTATAATTATCTATACAAGTACATGTTTCACATTAGATTGGGAATTCCCAGAGGGCAAGAACTCAACAAATTCAATCATTTTTGTTTCCCTAAAAATTAACACAATGACTTACACAAAGTAATCACTCACTGTATGTTTATTAAGCGAAAAGCAAACAAAGGCATGACAAAAAAAAATCTAACTGAATCCAGAAGAGGTAGAAAAGACAATTAACACTGTAAAAGAACATCCCAGTAGAAATCTTAAGTCAGTGGGCCAGGCATGTGGCTCAGTGGTAGAGCTTTTATAAAGCAGGCACAAGGCCCTGATGAGTTCAATTCCCAGCACCACTCCCTGACCCCCCAAAAAGTCAAATTATTACCTATTAAAAATATTACCTATTTTAAAACAGATGAGATCTCACCTTAAGATCTATAAAAAGAAAGAAAAAAGGCAATATACAAGCTTAAGGCTATTTTGAACCCCTTATTATTCCACTCCATTTTCTCTAATTCCATTCACTTATACAGAATTTACAGGTAGATCAAACTCACTCTGTTCTCCATAACTTGTCTTTTAGATACTGAATTCAGTCATACCTGAGCTAATAATAAGCACTTGAAGCTTTGATTGATGGCACTGTCTGTGAAAAAAAATCACTATGTAGTTACCAGTGCCTCTTTTACTACACTGGCACTAAAATGATGTACTAAATCATGCAATGACCTCAGGGGCCACTGAAGGGAAAGTTTAGAAAAGCAAAACGGACAGTGCAATTGAGACTACTTCTACTAGGTAACTTTTCAATGGGAAGCAATGAGCTTCCAGGGAAGATTTCCCCTAAAGAGTTTACAGTTATTAGGCTTTAAAACAATTTGCTATACTCTATTTTGCTTTATCAATTTCACTTAATTCAAGCCAAATGAAAGCCATCACAATACCAATAAGAAGTACAGGTCTTAGAAATGTAGTGTAACTGAAACAAAAGAAATAAGTATTCCAAAAACAAAGACTGGGCCTCAGCATAATGTTTCCTAAATTCATACCAAGAAAAAAGTTGACTGCAATAATGGCGATACATATTTGAAAATTAATGGTAAACGGGTCATTAAAAATATCTGCATTCATATTTGACACTTTTGAGTGTGGTTGTGGGATTACATGACATACCCAAATGAGTTTTCATAATTAAGAAACGTAAATAATGAAACAGGTGGTTCACTTCTAACTTGTATAGTATATTGTGTGACTCGGGCAATTTTCGGCCATATTTGTCTTCATTCTAAGTCGACTAACTACTGCAACATAAGTGTTTTCTTAGCCAGTTTCTTTTGCTGTTACTCTAATGCCCCAAATAGGTTCTTCCATCGCACACAACTTTTCTTCATTCTCTAGTCACTGTCAGATTTGTGTTAGGAAGTCAGTTAACACTTGGCCCCAACAGATACTTGACTTTCTAAAATGTTTTGAGACCCTGAAGCTTCCCTTTCCAATACCGTAACACAGAACATGTTAGAGCACCTCCACAATTCTAAATGCAACCTGAAGCTGCACTATAAGAATTTGGACGGGTATGAACGCGATATGAAGTTTTTCCCATTCAACGGGATTAGGTCGAATTCTCTAGTTTTGGGCTAACTTAAATAAGAAGAGTTTCCACGAAGCTACATCGTCTTCAGGAGGTGGAGGCGAGTCAACCACCTCTGAAGAAGCAGGAAGTTTGTATCGATTATTTAGTCTCTAGGAAAACCCAGGTTCTTCCTTTTTCTGCACTCAGAGATAGGAATGGCCTTTCGCGGCGCCCAACCTCTAACAAGCAGGAGGTACTCCCGAAGCGAGTGACACCAGAGTTCGCCCTCAGAAAAACCCCGACAGCGAGGCGGCACGGCCCCTTCCCCGTCTTTCGCTTACTTCCCCGTCTCCAAAGTCGCCGCCGCCCACTTTCTAGCTGGACAAACAACCCAGAATCGGGCGCGACACTCACCGACGTCTTGTTCGAACGGGTTGGCGGTGAAGAGAGGCATCTCGCAGACCCCCACGACCCAATCGCGGCCGTCAAGCTAAGGCTAGCAGCTGCTCCCACCGGCGCCCCGCCACCTTCCTAGACGGCTCGGCTCCGCCGCTGTCCTCGCACTTCCGCCACAGCACCTGCCCAGCTGACGCCTGACGGCCGGCCCCAGCCCGCGCCCCGCCCCACGCTCCGCCCCCAACTCCTTCCCAGGAGCGACCGGTTGGGCGCAAGCTCGTTTCCAGCTTCCCTGTCGCCGTCATACTCTGCGAAAAAGCGGCAGCCCCGGACCCATGTCTCCAAGGAGATCAGGCGTTCGCCGAGGCTACCCTGCCATTGCTAGGACCCCAGCAAGCCACGGAGCTTGGGACCTTCGAGGCCGGAAGTTGTGTCTTCTGGAACTGGAAGATGCCGCGAGTCCGGTAGGGGGCGCGCTCTCCCAGGGTTTCTGGCGAGGGTCCTCCAGCTTTGCTGCCTTCTAGTGCTACAGCTCTTGATTGTCCCGGGCAAATTTGGGCCCGTTGTTGCATTCGCGTCACAGTATCATTGACTTGAAAGTGGAGCGGCCGGCTTTGGTGAGGCCTTGAGAATCGGCCTACTTAGTGCCCAAAGCAAAACTTGCCGGGAAAACGATGGTAGAAATGACTGTGCTCTGTGAAGACTCGCAACAATTTGCTTCCCATGTTGTTCCTAAAAACACTGCTTGGCCTTGGGAACACAAAGACAAATGAGGCCCAGTCCTGCCTTTGACTTGCTGAGGTATTATGGAGACAGTAGGTAAGATACACGACAGATGTTAGCATGTCATAATTCAGATGTCTGTAGGATCCAGCTAGATATTTACGTGAATGTTAAAGTACAGGACCTTTTCCCACCCCGTTCTTAATCCTAGTTCATTTTTCACCCCATAGCATTTGGCACTTTCTAAGACATTATTCTTTTGTCTGTCTCCCTTTATTAGTTTTCTTCCGTATCCCATGACAATAATTGGTGTCCAGCAATTCATAATAGCCAAGATACAGAAACAGCCCATAGGTCCATCAGCAGGTGAACGAATAAATGGTAGTTTGTTTGAACAGTGGTGCAATTGTAAAGAATGTTCTTTACAAGAAAATTGGTGGACCTGAAGATCACCAAATTGGGGCTGGAGAAATAGCTCAGTGGTTAAAGCTCTACGCAAGCATTAAGTACCTGAGTTCAATTCCCCAGCACCACATAAACTGGGCATGGTGGTGCACGCCCATAATCCCAGCACTCCAGAGGCTGAGGCAGGCCGATTGTCCTGAGTTCAAGGCCAGTCTGGGCTACAGTGAATTCAGAACCAGCCTGGACTACAGAGTGAGACCCTGTCTCAGAAAAAAAAAAATAGATCACCAAATTAAGCTAAATAAGCCAAACTCGGAAAGTATTTCATGCTTCCCATAATACATTGAATCTAAAAAAGATGACATGACAAAGTGAGATGATTACTAGATGAGAGGGGATGAGAGTGTAAATAAGCCTGATTCCATTAAGCAGGTTCAAAATAGGTAGGCTGGGTGGGTCCATATGTCCCAAATGAGGAACTCATCCTTAGATGAGGAACTCCTCCCAAATGAAAGAACTCTGATAGCTTGAGAAAGACCACACCTTGGAATAGCCAAGGACAAAGCTAAAATCACCTAGGTCATGAGACTGTAGACCCTCCTGACCCAGTGGGGTTTTATCTTGGACCCTCAAATTTGATCCTTAAACCAATGAATTAGTTCTATGCTAATGTGAACCAATCAGTAAAAGCAAACTCTGTATAGGAAAATGAATATGCATAATTCATAGGACGAAGTTCATAAAAGATGGTTATAGTTGCCTATTAAGTGGTGCCCTTGCCCTTCCTCTGCTTGCAGTGGAGTTCCTACTTCACATTCTCCTTTATACTTCTCCCAATAAACTCTCTACTTCCAAACTGTTCCTTTGTTCATGGTGTTCATTCTTCAACATTGGCAGAACATGAAGCCTGGTTTTGAGCTGTCCGGTAACATATTCCTGGCACCCGAGCAGGGACCCCAAAAACATGACTCAGAAGACATCACATGGTAGGCTAAAATTTACTCTGGGTCTTTTTTCTTCTTTGGACCCGCTTATAGTCTCTTTTGCAAAATTAAAATTGGGCACCTGTTGATCTTTTAAAAGCCACAAGGACTATCGCCAATCTGTGGTGTCTGGTGACAGGTTTTGGAGGGGTGATATACTCCAATCTCCCAGCCATTCGTGACTGGGAATGTTGTTGGAGTCACTTTTTCACTGTCCAGTCTGAGGTGTGAGTGTTTCCGATGCCAGTGAAAAGTATCAGTGTAAGTCAGCTTTTGAATTGTCCCTCTCTTTCTGGATGAAAACTTAGAGCATCTTTAGGCAAGGCTAGGTTTGAGAGGGAGATTGAGCCCTATCTATCTCTTCTCTGTCAGAACTAGGAAGGTAGGAAACTTCCTCAGATTTTAGTGGTCCCAGCATTAGTAAGCTTGCGGAACTCCAACCATCAGAAGAGTGGACAATTTCACAAGGTTATCCGTGCAAGACTTTTGGTAAGAGACAGATTTAAAGGCAGAGTCTAGGCACTCTGATAACAAGAAAAATTTGCATCTCTTACTTACCTTTAGAAAGCATCTTAATTGGAAAAAAATTCCATCCCAATGACCTGAAGAGGAAGAGGCTCATCTTTTACTGTACCCAGGCATGGCCTTAGTATAAGTTGCCTGATGATGAAACCTGGCCGCCTGCAGGCTCACTCAGGTACAGTACTATTTTGCAGTTAGATTTTTTACCAACATGAAGAAAAGTGGTCAGAAGTCTCCGATGTCCAAGTTTTCTTTGTCTTGAGGGTATATTCGGATCTCTCTTTTCAATAACCCCCCTACTGGTTCCAAAACACTGGCCACAGGTCCTGCCATGCCTGCCATGACTTCCACTGCTGCTGAGGACTCTAAACCAGAATTCCTCCTCTGTCTTATTCCCACATGTTCTTTCCACTCCTGCTGTGTCCTCTATGCCCCATTATCCACCTATCCCAGGCCAGTAAAAAATTTGTCCAGTACAGGAAATACCTGGAGAATGGCACCACTTGAGTCCATGTGCCTTTCACATTGCTGGACCAGAAGCAAATTAAAACAGACTTTGGTACATTTTTAGAGGATTCTTATAGGTACACTGAGGCTTTTGAGGGTACTGGCCAGGTTTTTACACTGCCATGGGAAGATACCATGTTTATTTGAATCAGACTGTAACCTCTAATGAAAAGGATAGAGTGCTTGCAGAAGCCAAGAGGTATGGAGATATGCTGATTATTGGACAGGGAGGACAGGAACAGATGAGAGAAAGTACAAACTCTACTCCCAGATACCCGCCGGGCCCAGAAGCTGCCCCTAGGCAATACCCCACCTGGGATTATGAGACAGGGGAAGGGAAGACAGCGGGTTTTCAGATCCTTATTCTTCAGGGATTCTGTAGATCAAGTCAAAAACCTCTAAACTATTCCAAGATAGCTGAAATCCATCAAGGACTTAATGAAACTCCTAGTGTGTTTACAGATAGACCTGAGAAGTATAAAGGATAAAGTGAGGTAGAAGATAGGCACTTCCCTGCAAGCAGAGGAAGGGCAAGGGCACCACTTAATGGGCAATTATAACCAGCTTTTATGAACTTCGTCCTATGAATCATGCATATTCATTTTCCTATGCAGAGTTTGCTTTTACTGATTGGTTCACATTAGCATAGAACTAATTCATTGGCTTAAGGGTAAAATTTGAGGGCCCAAGATAAAACCCCAGACTCTGGGTCAGGAGTATCTACAGTCTCATGACCTAGGTGACTTTAGCTTTGTCCTTGGCTATTCCAAGGTGTGGCCTTTCTCAAGCTATCAGAGTTCTTTCATTTGGGAGGAGTTCCTCATCTAAGGATGAGTTCCTCATTTGGGACATATGGACCCACCCAACCTAGCTACTCTGAACCTGCTTAATGGAATCTGGTTTATAAGAAAGTACTATTAGGGGAATGGATATGATCAAAATATGTTTGTGTATTAAAAATATCACATTGAAACCCCATCTTTTGTAAAATTAATGAGCACTAACAACTTTTTAAAAAATTAAAAATTAGAATAAGCTCTTTCATCTAGTCACACTAAACAAAAAATGTAAGTGCTTCATAAGTGTTTTCTTGAATGAAGTCCAGACTTTCAAACTGAACAAGGCATATTTAAATATGGCTACTAGTCAACTTCAGTCATTTATTGATGTGGGGACCCTAGTAGAGCTTCTCATTTTCAAATGATTTTTCCTTTTTTTCAGACAGGGTCTTGCTCTGCAGTTTAGGCTAATCCTGAGCTCACTATGTAGTCCAGGCTGGTCTCAAACTCAGCACAATCCTACTTCGACCTCTGAAGTGCTTTCCAGTAATTTTTATATTTTGAGTTTTACTTCAACATTTTAAACAATGAGTTAAAACCACTTTACAACCTATAGTTAAAGCTTATGTTAGAGAGTACCCATTACACATGAAATAATTTCCAAAATGTTGTTCCTTTTATACTGAGGAGTTAGGTGCACAAATAAAAAGGAAATATTCAAGTGCAGAGGCTGGTTTGCAAAAAGCATTGAACCTAGGATATTCAAGACATAGTTGGAAACGTATACAATAGATTTGGTTATTTATAAAGCCCTGAAAGACAGGGTTAGCTTGAAATAAGAGGAGTCAGATTAAAAAGAGCTTTTGAAGCAATTTGAATACAAGACATTAGATAATTATTTAAAGATATTGATCGGCAGAATGCTATAATGGAGTTTTTGGAAAATATTCTGACATCAGTATGGATGATGCATGTGAACAAGCAGACCCAGACAGTTAAGAAGGCTAGTGCAGCACTTAACAGTCCTGAGACGAAATTTTTTTTTAGGGGCTCTTATTAATGGCAAAGGGTAGGGATTAGCCTTCAGAAAGCATTAACATTTTACAGGGGCTGTTAGGTCTTCCATTTTAAGGAAGGGCATACTCAAGTATCTAGAGATATTTATCTTTTTATATATGTAGTCTTCTCATGAGTTCTTCCAAGCAACAAATTTTATTTTCCCTATTTTTATTGGTATATCTAAGTGATATACAATGGTTTCATTAAGCTTGAGAATTTTGGTGCATATATATCATAAAATCATTATAAACCCTTTCCCTCTCCCTTTCTGACCCTGTCACCCCCTTTCTAATCCCCCTAACCCCAACATCACACTCATTTGATTATATAAATTGTCTGTATTCTCTAAGAGACCATGTGATATTTAACCTTCTGTGTCTGATTCACTCGAGGAAGTATTGTGGTTTGGATTTGGAATGCCCCCTAAAAGCCTCATGTGCTGTTGGGAGATTGGAGCCTGGTCTGGATTATGGGCATTTAGTGGATTAAAGATGTGTGGTGTGTTAGAAATGGCTCGTAGAAATTTTCCTGTCCAAACAAAGGATGGACATGGAAGGCATGGATGACAGAGTATGAGGCTTTAATTTTCTTTTTGCAAAAAGGGTCACCTTCCCACATGCAAGTGGAGAGAGGCCCACTGAAAACGTGGTCAGTACTGACTTAAATCCCTAGCTCGCAGGTCCCTCCCCCTGCCTTTTTTTTATTGGCAGGATTCATAATCTTCCTGAGAAGATCTAAGGCATTGGCTCAGGGCCAAGTTCTTCACAACATCATTACTCAGGGCCAAGTTCTTCACAACATCATTACTCAGGGCCAAGTTCATCACAACGTCATATCCTTGATCCCTCCTCCCCCCTTCCTGCCTTTGTCTGGTCACCTGACTGGGTATGGTGCAAAAATGTAAAGATCCACCATCTTGAACAATGTGCTACTGCTACCGCTAGGTGACGCTCACAGGTGGAAGACAGGCATGTGGATTTGGATTATAGACATGTGGATTGGATTGTAGGAGTGTGGTAGGAGCTTAAACCTGGAAGGGGCGGAACATTGAGGCTGGACCCAGAAGGCGTGGATCACTGGGATGCGATCTAGAAGGATATATGCTACTTCCTTCCTTATTTCTGGAACTTGACTTGACTTGGCTTCCTCTTTCCAATGTAGTAAAGAGCTGCCTCCACCTCCATCAACACCATGTATTTACACTGTTGCCATCTGCCCACGAATGTACCGTGAACTTTTGAAACTGTGAGTTAAAATAAACGTTTACTCCCCTAATTTGTACATATCGAATATTTAGTCACAGTGATGAAAAAGGAACTAAGATACTAAGCATGATAGTCTCAAGTTACATACATTTATCTACAAATGCCTCAAATCTGTTTGTTTTTATGGGAGAGTAGTATTCCATTGTTCTGGTGCTTCAGGATCCATGGAATGAGTTTCTGAGGTGTTGGGAATTTTTGCAAGTGACTTATATCCTTGTTTCCTCATGGTTTTATTGCTGTGAGTTGTGGCTTTAGTAGGGATTTTGTGTACAGATTCTTTTCTCAGGCTATTTTTTGCCTTTGGAGTTTCCTTGATTTCATTCAAGTTTTAGTACTCATGTCTATTTTTAACTTATTCAGCTATCAGTTTTGAAGATCTTCACAATGACCAACCCTCTATTGGTTACCTAATCTCCTCCACTTGTTGTTGAAGGAGGAACAGATTACAGAACTGCATGTGGTCTACTGTAGGAACAAAGATGGTTCACAGTTCCTTTTTATATAAAGCCCCCTGACTGAAATAAGAAATAAGGCTTTGACTCAAATCAAAGTGTGGACTTATGTATGACCTGCACAATCAGGCCAAACATCAATCATTGTACTCTGCATGGATATAAAGAGCCAACAGCATTGATGATTGAGTTAGCTCCCTACTGATTACTATGCCTGGATGGAAATATTACCAGCAAAAACAATGAGATCATAAACATAGTTTTAGGAAGTCTTCTGAAGTCAGTTGAATGGGTTGAGGGCACTGATAAGGAACTATAAACTCTAGTAAAATAATAGAAGCTATGATCTAACTTGATTTAAAATATTTACTATATGTCAATTACTTGTGTAAAACTCACCCCCCAGCATTTCTAAGTACGTATTCTTGCTTTCCTTTAACTATAAAAGCCTTGTTGTTAGAAATAATGTTGTTAAGCTGGTGGTGGCGCACGCCTATAATCCCAGCACTCAGGAGGCTGAGACAGGAGGATTGCTGTGAGATCAAGGCCAGCCTGGGCTCCAAAGTGAGTTCAGGACCAGCCTGGGCCACAGAGTGAGACCCTGTCTCAAAACAAAAAGAAAGAAAAGAAAAGAAAAGAAAAGAAAGACAAAGAAAGAAAGAAAGAAAGAAAGAATATTGTTCCATCCATGAGACAGTTCCATAAGTCTGCTAAGTTGGACATCCATTGCACCTCCAATCCAGATTCTGTTCAGCTTTTTGTTGTACTGGCTGGGACAGTCTATAGATAAAATATTTGTTGGCCTATGTTAGATATCAAGACAAATGTCTTTGTCAACATCCACACTTTGAATAAAGATTTACAATTACATTACTATCTAGGATTAACAAAATATTCACAGAAACTAGGAGCCAGTTTAATACTATAACTCTTCTACCTTCAACATTAATAGGTGGAATTTACACTCTCAATGTATCTATTTAAAAAAATGTAATACTGACTTATCAAGTTGTTCTATTAGTATCTGTGAATGGACTGTGACCTTCTAAAACTGAAATAAATCTTTTCTCCCTAAGTTGTGGATGTTGGCTATTGAGTCACGGTGGTGAAAAAGTAACTAACACAGTAGGATAAATAAAGAAAAGCCTGATGGATTTTGGCTGTTGGTTTGTCATAGTTGCTTTTATCAGCTTGAGGTGAGATCTATTTATACTTATTTTCATTAGGGATTTTTATCATGAATGGATGTTGGATTTTGTCAAAGGCTTTTTCTGCCATCTAGTGAGATGATCCGGTGATATTTGTACTTGCTTCCATTTATGAGGTGTATTACATTTATTGGTTTATGTATGTTGAACCATCCTTGCATGCCTGGAATGAAGTCAGCTTGGTCATGGTGTATGAGCTTTCTGATGTCTTGTTGCATCCTTTTTGCATATATTTTGTTGAAGATTTTTACATCTGTATCATTAAGGAAATTGGCCTATAGTTTTCTTTTTTGGTTAAGTCTTCGTATGGTTTTTGCACTAGGGTCAAATACTACTTTCCAGGAATAAGTTTGGCAGTTTTGCTTCTCTTTCAATTTTATTGAATCATTTGAGAAATATTGGTGCTAGATAATCCCTGAAATTCTGGTAAAATCCTGCAGTGGATCGGTCAGATCTTGAGCTTTCTTTCATTGGTAGGGATTTTGTTATTGCCTCAATTTCATTATTCATTATTGTTCTATTGTGGTTTTGTATCTACTTGGTTCAATTTTGGTATCTCATATGTGTCTAAGAATTTATCCATTTCTTCTAAGCTCTCAAATTTATTGGAACATAAGCTTTCAAAATAATTTCTTATAATCTCTTATATCAGCATTCTTCTTTGTGATTTCAACTTTTGCATTTCTAATGTATTGATATGAGTTTTTTCTTTCTTTTGGTGAGTCTGGCCAGGGAATTACCTATTTTATTTATCTTTTCAAAAATAACCACTCTTTCGTTTTTTTATCTTTTGTATTTTTCTCTCCCTTTCATTTCATTCTGCCTGATCTTTCTCATTTCTCTCCTACTTTTGAGTTGTAATCATTCTTTTTTTCTAGTAATTTGGACTTCGAGTTGCATCATTAGATTATCTATTTGGGAATGCTCTATTTTTAATGTGTGTATTCAGAGGTATAAACTTTCTTTTTAATATTGTTTTCATATTATTCTACATATGCAGTCGTGTTGTGTTTTCATTGCATTGCCATTTATATTTAGGATCTTATAAATTTTCTTCTCTTGGTTCTGCTGCTGTCTGTTGAATATTCAATAATGTACCATTTAATCTTTATGCATTCACATATTTTATTTTGCTGTTGATTTCTAGTTTCATTCCACTATTATATGTAAGTATGCAGGGGATTATTTCATTTGTATTTATTCATGTCTATTTGGCCTGTTTATTTGTGAGAGGGGAGTATTGAAGTTATTTACTATGATTGTATTGAAGCCTATTTGTTTTATCATGTCCAATAGGTTTTTTGTTGTTGTTTTGTTTTTGTTTTTATTTTAGACAGAGTCTCACTCTATATTCCAGGCCTGCACTCAGGATGTAGCCCAGGCTGTCTTTGAACTCACAACAATCCTGTCCCAACCTCCTGAGTGCTGGGATCACAAACATGTGCCACTATGCCCACTTTATGTGGTGGTAGGAAATTGAACACAGGGCTTGCACTTGCTAAGCAAGTGCTTTGTGTTATTCTTCCAGCCCTAGTTTTGTTTTATGAGGTTGAGTGTGTCAACATACATATATAATATTGATAATTTTGTGACTACTTCCTATTGAATTGTTCGTTTTACATATGTAGTGTTTATCTCTGTCTCTTCTGACCAGTTTTTGCTTAGAATATGCTGCATCTGAGGATAATAAAATCTGAAAATAATACTCCAACTTGCTTTCAGGCTCCAGTTACATAGTGTATTGTTTTTCATCCTTTTACTTTTAGTCTCTGTGTTTGTGATTATTGTGTGTGTGTTGCAAGCAACAGATGGTTGGGTTTTCTTTTTTGACCCAATTTACCAGTCTGTGTCTTTTGATTAGAGAGGTAAGACCATTGATGCTGAAGTTAATATTGTAAGATATATACTGATTCCTGTCATTGTTTTGTTTTTTACAGTGTTGATTACTTTGTCTTTTCCCTTGTTTAACTACCATATGCTTTTGAGTATTGTTTCCTCTAGATTCTTTGGTGTTGCTAGTCTCTTTTTCCATTGTATTGTCATTTATTTTTTTCCAGTGTTGATTACTTTGTCTTTTCTCTTGTGTTTTACTACCTCCACTTTTGATGTATTCTTTCTTCTAGATTCTTTGGTGTTGCTAGAGCTCTTTTTCTCTTAATTATGTTGTTCGGATAGTCTGTCTAGAATTCTCTTTAGTATTTTCTGCAAAGCTGGTCTAGCATAAATTTCTTCAGGCTTTGTCTTGAAAAATCTTTACTTCTTTCTCAATTTCGAAGGATAATTTTGCCAGATTGAATTGCTTTCTTTGCTATCTTAAAAGATTTCATTCCAAGCTTTCCCAGCCTTTAAGATTTGAGTGGAGAAATCCACAGTTGTTCTGATAGACTTGGTTTGCTATTTTTCTCTTACAGTTTTTAATATTTGTTTTGAGTTACTGGAATTTTTATTATGAAGTGAATGGATATATTCTTTTGGATTAGGTTTTTTGATATTCTATATGCCTCTTATCTCTTAATATTAATTTCTGTTCCAAGATTTGGAAATTTTTCTGCTATAATTTCAGTGAATAAACTCTTCCTACCTTTTGTATTGTGCTCTAAGTTTTCTTGCATTCCTATAAGCATGAGTTTGGTTTGCTTGGAGTAGTATAGCAGCTTTCTTGTTGTCTTGTTGTGTTTAGCATACCACTGAGTATATGGTCTGCCACATCAACTTTGGCTTCAAGGTCTCTTACTCTGCCTTTACATTACCTGAGCCAACTGCCTGTATTTTCAATTTAATTTTTTATATCCTTAAATTAAGCTTTGTTTTTCTCAGTCAGCTTTTTGTGTCTTCTATAAGTTTGTTAAACTTTTTATCAATTATATCTATTATGTGTATAGTAAATTCCTCTTCAGCTTGTTAAACATCTTTTGAATTTGTATAAATATTTCTTCTTCAAGTGAATCAAACACTTGTTTTTTGAGTTCCTTTAAGTTTAGGGTTTAGTGAGTGTCACAAGAAGGTCACAAGTAAGTGTTCACAATAGGGGGCTGGGGAGAAGCAGGGGCAAGAATATATTTTTCCAGTCTGTACTTGCAGTAATCCACCACACCTTCAGTGAACCTTGCCTTCTGACCAGACCCCACTTTAACAGCAAGTGAAATCTGTAGATTACTTCACACACACACACACACACACACACACACACACACACAAATGCCTAACTCCCACAATCCATTTACCTTCCAAACATATGAGGCTTTGGGGGGACATTCCAGATGTAAGCCAGAACACTATATAGACAATCTGGGAAAAACATAATCTTGGTAACCAGCTAATGAAAAGGAAACTTGAGAAAGTAAAAAGTGATAAAAGTGGTTCATATTAAAAGGGTTGAAGGAGGCAAAAAGACGTATAATTTCAGGAAAATTTATGTGTGAGACATGTATCTACGTTTTTTAAAGGAAAATACTTTGCATAATGTTATATTAGAAGCATATGATTTTCAAGGCCTAGCTTCACAAGGTTCCTAGAAGAACTGGTTGATTCCATTTGGCAATTCTTAACTGTGATAAAATTTAAGATGTCTGTAGTACATGTGGATGAATTCACTTAATTTTTAATTCACTATTTATGTTAAATTGGAAATTTACTTGTTCCTTTGACATAGTCATTACCATTCTCTGTACAATAGGTGGCAACATTGCTTCACTTCCGGAATCAACTTTACGACAAAGTTTGAAACAAATCTCACGGACCTAATTTGGCCAAAATAAAAAACATTGTCTTTTCTACCTACCTTACAAGTTATATGAATACTGTGTAATTATTATACACCAATCGCATATACCAAATGTCTACATATTCTATGGAGTGACACAGTTACTAAATAATTCATCTTGCCAATAGATGTTGGTAATTTAAAATCAATATTCACTTCATCACTAGAATGAAATAAACTATCTCCTATTTAGTTTTAATGTAACAATCCTGTGTGATAGATGTTCAATGTGTATGTGACAGTTTATGTCATCTGTGATAAGAACTCCATTGATCTCTATAGAGACACAGAGAAGAGCAGTTATCTGAATGGGAAGTTAAAGACAAGTAACAATCCAAATTACATAACATACTTTTAAAATTAAAGTTTTAGGCAATGTTTAGCTACTGTATGACACAGAGGAATAAATTTAGGATAACTGTCAAGGGTGTGACCTAATTATAGTGTTCAGAGTCTATTCAATATCTGTGTTCCTAATATACTATGTTTAATCTTTTTAAAATAAAGAAGACTCGTTATTTTAAAAGAGTAACTGCCTTAAGACTGATGGAATAGCATAGTGGTAAAAACTCTGCTTAGTATGTGCAAGACCCTGGATCCAATCCCCAACACACACACACACACACACACACACACACACACACACACACACACACACACAAAATTAAATAAAATAAAAATGAAAAACCCTGTCCTTACCCCTCAAACATTCCTTACCCCTCAAAAACATCTTGAGTTCCCCTTTTTAGATGCTTTCCTTTCTTTTATTCTTCTTTTTCTTCTTTTTTTGTTTTTGAGACAGGATCTTAACGCTGTAGTCAAGACTGGTCTTGAACTCACTATGTAGCTCTGGCTGGCCTCAAACTCACAGTAATTCTCCTGCTTCAGCCTCCCAAGTGCTGGGATTATGGGCATGTCCAGTTTATGTGGTGCTGTGGAATTGAAACTAGGGTGTTGTGCTTGCCAGGCAAATGCTCTGACGTCTGTGCTATTCCTCCATCCTAGATCCTTTTCCAATCTGCTGTCTCCCACTCCCAGGAGGTCACCATATTGATGCCAAACTTGGTGTGGACACCTGGTACACATAGTGGACTATAGTCCAGAATTCCTGATCTCAAATGATCCTCCCACTTCAGCCTCCCAAGTAGCTGATCTACAAGCACACATCACCATGTTGGCCTACATTCTTTTCCACACTTACTGTCATCTTACTTGATATGAAACATTCCAAGAAGAGAGATGATATGTGTTTTTTCCCCTGAAAATATGTGCATCTGTAATAAGCATTAGGATGTTCTAATTTTGGTACTTATGTATGTAGCACTATACATGAAACATCAGGTCATTCCAACTAGTATTTACCCATATGAAGTGAAAAACTGAACAAAATTATACTCTTGATAAAGGCAGCATTCACAAATCCAATTCAATTTGAAGTATTTTTAAAGTATTTAAAGTATTTTTTTTCAATAGATGACTTATTTTTAGGATTGTTTTATAATTATAAATGTAAATGGGAATTACTTAGAAAATAAAATACTTCAGTATTATTTATTTCTACATAGTAAATGTCTGGTTATTGTACCCTCAAATCAAAATATGTTTTCAAACCAGTGTTTTAAAATTCAAAAAATCTTTGCTGTATTATTATTCAGCAATTCTTCTCAAAATAAACACTAGATTGTCAAAAATAATAAATAAAAATACAGTGGAGACAAATGGGAACAAGTCTGCATTCTGAGCCTATGAAGGAAGCACCACAGTGTGCATCCTTTAAAACTGCCACTATGCTTGAGTAACTTGAGTCTACCACATTTTACTTCAACCGGTAACTCACTCTGCTGAGAATATAAAAAGTTACAAAAGGCCATCATAAAAGATTAAATATTGTTAGGCATGTCAGCTTTTAACAAAAACAAAAGCAGTCATTGTCATCTGTTTAAGTATCTTTTGTTATATATTATTCCAATTACTGAAAAAGGGGACTGAAAGAACCCAGCTGCTTACATCTTTGTACCCTATCCCTCTTGTTCCATACCAGACATTTGAGGTGAGAGCCATTTGATGAACAGACTGGCAAAACAAATGTGTAGGAGAAGGAGCTTCTTGAAATGATATGCTCAATTAATTCTTGGTTTATTCTTTTATAATATCAGCTTCCAAAAAGTAAAGTAGCTAGAGAAATCCTAAAAGTACAGAAAACAGACCTTTGTCTTTGCAGTACTTTCCAAACATGAAAAGTATGTTGGATGTGCTTAGTAATATGCAATGGGTGTGTTGCTGTTAGTAACTTCTATGCCCATCCACCTGCCTTATTCACAAGTGTACCTCTTATGTAAACACAATTACATGACAGAGCCTGTTAGAGTCTTAAATTTGTTAAACCTTGAAAATCTTTGTATATAGGATTCATACATTTGACTCTAGATTATAGGTTTCCAGGGAATTGAGAAATACATTGCCATCAAATCCTCCCACTGCATAGATGGTGTTCCCTAAGGATATAAATGGTAGACGAGCAGCACCTCTGGTAGGAGAAGCAACTCTGCAGATGGACGAAACTGCAAAGGCATTGTGAGCTTTCCCCACGATAGGATCTCCCTTTGCTCAGCAGACCAGCTCGTGAGAAGCAATTTTTAGCAGCGCATTCTGGGAGGTCAGAAGCCATTTTGAGAAGAGCCTTAGTTTGAATTGCTTTGGGAAACAGAAGCCACAGACAGGACATACCACAAGGACTTTGAGGTCACTCTTAACTAGTACCTGAGAAAGATAAGACAAAGTCACCACAGAAGGAAGAACAGGCCACAAGCCTCCTGTATAGTTTGGGCCATGATAAAAGTACATTAAGAAAGGTGAAGGAGAGCAGCCAGGACAGCCATAAGCGTATTACCAAGGGAGAAATTTGATTGTTACAGCTTCTTCCTCTGGGAAAGCTCTCGCCTTCACCTTCACAATTGTCTACAGATGCCAACTTGCTATATGTTGGAGATCTTCGTCAAAGATTTGTTTCAGTCTCGGCTTGCGCCTGTCTGCCATCTTCAGGCTCCAATCTTCGCCATTCTTCTTGGAACAGCCGAGATTCACAATAGACTCTCACCTCACTGGCTGTTGTGCATTCCCCGATGGGAGATCTACTTCACGGCTGAACAGACATCTTAAACATTTGTAAGCCTTCCTAATAGATCCTTTTTGTAAATGTGTAAGTTCTGTCTTTTGAAGAACCCCAAACTAATACACTCACTTTCTTCATATGATAAAGTATTATAGGTTAAATACAAAAAATGTATCTCTCCACCACATCGTTGTGGTACATATTTTCTTTATTATTTCTTTTTAAAAATTGCTTCTCCACTTTTCACCAAATTCCAAGTAACTACTACTAATAATTTCTTCACCAGCATCACTTGTAAAAATAGGCATCTGACACTCATGACAATTACTTAATATAGATTTTCAATCCTTGTCCCCCCCATAAACTTAGTAAGCAGTGTCAATGTCATCTAACCCCTACTATCCAAAGTCTCTTCTTTACTGCTAAAAACAATCCATCCTTTTACAACTAAAGAATATGTCTTGCTCTTTTCTTAGTTCAACAGCTGTTTGCCATTCTCAGTAAAGATTTCTTTTTGGGAAAACTGATTGCTAGAGTATTTGCCTAGCATGTGTAAGATCCTGAGTTAAATGCCAAGCACTGAAAAAAAATTCTTTTCTTGTTTTTTCTTTGTTTTATATAGTGAGACACTGGTTTTAGAGACATTCCTGTGGAAATGAACAACCAGCTGAGGCTTTAATTATATCAGGCAAATACCAAAGTTTACTCATGACCAGAGGCCAATTTTAGCCTAAAGAATGCCAGTCAAACACATGAACAGTACAGTTGTTCAGAGAACTGACATTCCACTTTCAGTGTGTCCCTTGTAGAGGAGAACCAAAGTCTTTGGCTATGTTAGCTTTCAGCTGCTATGATGAAATACCTGAGGACATTAACTGAGGATTTATTTTGACTCTTGGTATCAGAGGTTTCAGTTGATGGTCACCTTCCTCCACTGTTTTATACCTGTGGCAAGGTAGAAACATCATGGCACAAAATATGACATAGCTGCTCACTTCATGGTGGCCAAGACGCAAAGAGAAAGGGAAAAGATACAATCATCACATCCATGTCTCTGTAACCCATTTCTTCCAACTTAACTCACTCTACTAGAAGTCCATTTATCTATGGTCTCATCAATTTGGTCATCCATTAATGAGGTTAGTGCATTCACAGTTCGATTACCTCTCTAGGTGCCTTTTAATCCAATCAAGTTGGTAAGCATGATTAACACTCGCCTTTAATCAGCTTGTGTTCTTGAGCAATTGAAAGTCTCTAGGAAAATGTGTCAGATTGGAGATGATATGATAGTTAGCAATCCCCAAAACTTTGTATTTATTTTTAGTTATGTCTAAAGTAGCTAACTACCAGATCAACTGCTCCTTCCAATAATTAGAAAATAAGTAGTTTGGTCCATTTCCTCATTAAAGACAACCTGAAATGCTTGACAATTGCCTAAACTAAACAAAATTAAAATTTTGATTAAAAGAAATTTCTTGAATACATCAAACATCAAATAAAATAAAACTTTCTGGGCAATATCTGAGCGAAGTTGAAAATCTAAAGTAAGCTTGTGGTTTATAGTAACTTTTACCTTTGATATGTTTGTCTATTAAAGAAAGAAACCAAGTTCAATTAGTATTTTCAAAAGCTTCATAAAGTAAAGATGAAAAAGTTGGAGTCCAGGACTTACAAAAGAGAAGTAACCATGGTAAATAATTTCTTATGGACCTTGAAGCTCTGAACCCTGGCAAAAACTAGTGAAACTGAATTAGATCAATCATCATGGGGACTAGGTTTCACATCATGTCAATCTCCAGAATTCAACTATGTTTACTCAGTTTTGCTAGTGTCTCAGAGCTTGACAGAAGGAAAATAAATTCACTGTGCTGTGTGATAATATTATCTTAACCACAGAACATTTCTAGAAACATTTTCAATTACAATATCCAGGGCACAATGAAAAAATACTTGGTACCAAGGAAACATGACAATATAAATAAGAACCAGCAAAAATAATAAACACTAGAAATAGGCCCTTAGGCACTATTAAAATTATTAGAAATATACTTTAAAATAAGCATGTTTATTATGTTCAAGAAAGTCAGAGGGGCTAGGTGATGCTTGTCTGTAATTCCAGGGACTTGGAAGTTTGAGGCAGAAAGATCTCATGTTCACGGCCAACCTGGGCAACCTGGTGAGACCCTGTCTCAAAATAAAATTTTTTAAAATTGCTATGGTGTAACTCAGTGGTTGATCACTTGTCTAGCATGTGAGAGCCCTTGGGTTTAACCCCTGTTATTGGAGGAAAGAGGTAAGAGACAGGATTGAGAGTTTAGGCAGATATATAAAAGAGTTGAGGGTCTGGAGGAATAGTACAATGGTTAGAGTGCTTGCCTCACAATTTCAAGGTCCTGGATTCAATTCCCTAGCATCACATAAGCCAGATGTGGTTACCCACACTTATAATTGTAGCACTCAAGAGACTGAATCAAGAGGATTGCTGTGAGTTTAAAGTCAGCCTGGGCTACACATGAATTCAGGACTAGCATGGACTACAGAATGAGACTCTGTTCCCCATACTCCCCCAAAGAAAGACAAGACTTGAAAATTTTAACAGATAGAATACTAGAAATTAAAAATAATGCTTAAAATTAAAACAGATTTGGCACGATAGAATAAAAGAAACTATTAATAATGAAAGGCACAAAGACAAAAATAAGTAATATAGGAGAGACAGTAAAGTCATCAAGGATAAAGTATGAAAAAATAATATGGATATTGCTGAAGTCCAGAAAAGGAGACTAAGGAGAGATTAACAGGTCCAATAAAAAGAGAATTGTTCAAAAGCTAGTGAAAGATACTAAAAAACCAACAACACTAAAAACTCTAAAGATAAAAAATAAGCCAAAAGAAAGTGCACTTAGATCCATCACAGTAAAGTTTATGAATATATAAGTAGAAAACATTAAAAATTAGCAGGGATTAGAAGGAGAGAGGAAGCTTCCAGAGGGAAAGAAGACCTTTCAAGGACTGATACAGCCATGTATCGTCTTGGTCTACATGACATGCAGTTGAGCAGGGGTCTGGATCAGAGGTGCAATTAATGTCCACTCGAGGACTTGAGGAGCCATCTCATGGACGGAACAATTTTATTTTCAATTACAAGCTTTTTATATCCAAGGAAAAACAAAAAGCACCTGCTTGGGGGGGGGCATTCTAAGGAGATCTTATACGCATGGTGCACATATAGTGATGTTATGGATATAACTCCTACTTGCCTACTTGGAAAGCAGTTCTTTAATACTGATATGAGAAACCCAGATCATAACTATCTCATGGAACTTAAAACGAAAAACAAAGTGAACCAAGGGGGTAGGGTGGGATGGGAGGGAGGGGTGCATAGGGGGAGGGACAAAAAGAGAGTGGGAAAGTCCTTGTCACCTTGACAAGATATGTATGTGCACAAAATGCTCAACTTCATTGTAAACCTTAAATTTTGCACTTATACATATCAATGAAATGGGGGGAAAAGGAAAAAAATATTGCTCTCCAACTTACTTTCTTTTCTAAGGATAATTAGCCATTCTTGTGTGGTTTGTGGTTGTGGAGGCATCTTCCTCCTGCACGTTTGAATTCAAGGCATTCTTCCACCTGAATTATTAAAGATCAAGAGAAGGTCCCTGTTCTCATTGAGTCAGGAATTATTCTGTAAAAAGGAACTGAAAACCATCTGGATTCCAAAAATGTATCACTTAACTATAGGAATATGTTCTGAGAAAGGCAACTTTAAACAGTGCCATCGCTGTGCAACGTCATAGAGTATACATATACCCACCTAGCTGGTACAGCCTGCAACCCACCTAGGCTGTAGGGGCAGCCTGTTGCTCCTAGGCCATCCACCTGTACAGCATGTTATTGTGCTGAATACTGTAGACAACTGTAACATGATGGTAAGCAGCTGGGTATCTGAACATTTAAAAGGTGCAGTAAAAATTGAGTCTAAATGATAAAAAAAGTATACTCATTTAGAGCACTTACCATGAATGGACCTTGAATGGACCATGAATGTAGGAATACAATTGTTCTGAGTGAATGAGTGAGAAGACCTTGGTCATTACACTGCCATAGACTTTGTGAACATTGTATATTTAGGCTGCCTCAAATTTATAAAAAAATTTTTCTTTCTTCAATAATAAAGCAACATCACTTTATCATAACTAACACTTAGCTTAATACATGCATTGTGCAACTACACAAACAAGTTTTCTTTCTAGTGGTACTGAAGAGGACCCAAGGCCTTCACACTGAGCAACAGCCCTGACTCAATTTTTTTTTTTAATTATTTTGATTTTGAGACAGGTTCTTTCTAAGTTGCTAGGTTGTCTAGGAGCAGCTTGAACTCACCATCCTCCTACCTTCACCTCCCAGAGCTTTATTTTAATTTATTAAGATATTTATTTTTATTTTGGTACTACTGATTGAATCCAGGCCCTTGTCCTTGCTAGGCAAACACTATTACTGAGATACATTCCCTGCCTGTTTTTTGTCTTTATATCCTTATTTTGTAACCTTTCTTTTGATTTCAATTTTTAAATTTGTTTTGTTTACTTTTGTGTTATAAGCTGAGATACAGACACCCATACCTAGGCACGCACAGGGTCAGGATCGTCGATACCAGCTGTCTTTCCCTTCGTATTTGGTCCCACTGGAAGTCTTCAGAGCTGTAGAAAACAGTGCTGCACCTTCCTTCATAGTAGTGAGGCTGTTTTATAAAGTAATAAAATTAGTAAAAGGAGTACACTGTAAAATAATGATGAAGAGTATAGTCAGCAAATTCCCAAACCAGTAACATAATTGGTTATCACCATGAAGTATCATATATTACACATAATCGTATGTTTTATACTTTGATGAGATTGGCTGCACTGTAGGTTTGTTTCCACCAACATTATCACAAACACCTCAGTAATACACTGGGCTACAGTGTACCACACCTGGAACATCACTAAATGATAAGAATTTTTCAGATCCATTACAATTTTATGGAACAACCATCATGTATGTTTTCTGTCATTGACATGAGAAGTTGATACATGGCACATGAGTATAATTTATTAAAAGCCAGTAGCTAACTTTTCAAAAGAAACAAGGAAGCCAGAAGGTAATGATATAACTTCAAGGAAATGAAGACCAATGTAGAAACCTATATGCAGTGAAAGCACCCTTCAATAATGAAGGTAAAGTACAGGATTTTTCAGACAAACAAAACATGAGAGAACGAGTCACTTGTGCATCTATGTTAAAGGTAATATTAAAGAGTGTCCTTTAGGAAAAGAATTGCAATTGGAGATGTTAATAGGAACTAAGGCAACAAGATGAAAGCATTTGGTTAAAGCGTGTTTACTGCATAAATAATAATAATAATAATAATGTCTTTCTGTCTTTAAAACATGGAGAAAATATAGAACAAAGGTATATTGTTAAGGGAGATCAGGAACAGTTTCCTAATACCTAGCGTGTTTCTAGACAGAAGGTAAGAGTATAAATAAACTTTATTTTAAAAAATTCCTGTCTTAAAACATAAGCCAAAATTTCAGATATCATGTAGTGAGTCTGAACAGTCTTTGGAGGAAATAAATCATTGTTGTGTTACCTCTAGGTTGTTTTCATTTTTATAGTACTGGAGACTGAGCTCACAGCCTTCACACTGAGTTATATTCCTAGCTTGTCTTTTTTTATTTTTTATTTTGAGATATGGT
Organism: Ctenodactylus gundi; assembly: GCA_004027205.1. Lineage (NCBI taxonomy): Eukaryota > Metazoa > Chordata > Mammalia > Rodentia > Ctenodactylidae > Ctenodactylus > Ctenodactylus gundi. The sequence goes on from PVKB01002898.1 coordinate 188,646, forward strand.
GTTGGAAAGTCACAAAATTGCATGGGCTTAGGTTTGAGTTCTCCTACCTCAGCTTCCCAGAGTGATGGGATTGCAAGCATGTGCTACCACACCTGGCTAACAGTAGGTTTTTCTTTTTGTAGATGCTATTAATGTGTGTGTGTGTGTGTGTGTGTGTGTGTGTGTGCGCGCACACACACAGTACTGGAAATTGAATCCAAGGCCCTGATCATCAGATTTTGATGAATCACAAGTGCATGCTGTAATAAGATAAACACTTGTAGTGTGATAAAATAGTAAGTAATGTGTATTATGAGCAAAAAGAAATAGTGATGTTTGAGTTTATTTAGTAAGTGAAAATTTGATAAAGCAAGAGAAATTTTAATGAAAAAGTATTTTGGAAGACATAAACTAGGTGACCAAAATCTGAAGTAACCAGCACTTATTAACATTCTGTCTTTTCTATCTTTTCATTATAATTTCTAAGAAGCCAGTTGTTTCCCAAAGGACTTGTTTAAAAAATATTACATTTCGTTCTTATCCCAAAATAAAATGGAATTAAACATTTGCAGAATAACCGAATATCAAGTAAGTAGTTATACAGCCAGCTCATTTACACTGAATTAGTAATTTACTCAAACAGTCTACAATTTATGTTAATTAAGTAAAGATTATTTTATGTTACACATTTACATAATGACATGAATGTCTCATTCTCTTCTCTGTAAATGTTATTATTATCTTGAGTTTCAGTTCTTTGCCACTATTAGCCTTTTAGAGTAATTTATATAATGTTACCATTCTCATTATACTTTTGCTAGCACTGTAATTGAGGGAATATTTAACTTAAAAGTTGAATAAGTTTTAAAAACACACAAGATTTCCTTGGCTTCAACGAGCTGTGTGAAACTCTGCATAAAATTATATGTTAGCAAAAATTTAACAGCCATTTTGATATATTTATTTAAAATATAAGTAAATTTTATGTTTTAATAGCTTTTAAGTTTAATATAATTATCTTATTAAATCTTTTAAATAGAAATTTTAATAAAATATTTATTAAATATACTGATTCTTTTTCTGCAAATGTAGCAGAGAAACATTACCTTATTAATTAATCATGGTTCTCCAGAGTAACAGAATCAATAGATTTTATATATATATCCTATATTTATGTGTTGTGTATGCATGGTTTATATTTTATATAATGTGTGTGCACACATTGTATACACACATCAGTTTATGAGCAATTTATTATGGGAATTGATTGATGTAATATGGAGGCTGAAAACCCCAACAATTGTCCATTTGCAAGCTGGAGGATCCTTCATAGATTAGATCATGGCTGGCCACTGTGAGCATAGATCTTCGTCTATGAATTGAAATTCACGGAACACATTCATAGGCACAGCAGAGGGAGCTTTTCTTTTTTACCAGCTATCCAGATGTTCTTTTTTGTGTGTTTTTGTTTTGTTTTGCTTTGTTTTGCTTTGTTTTTAAGACAAGATTTCTCTAAGTTGCTCAGGCTGGTCTTGAATTCGTGATCTCCTTTTTAGCCTTCCAGATCTCTTTTAAAAGTTGACACATGAAATTAGCTATCATAGCTTGATTGTTTGCATTTGTTTAGAAGTTTTGTCTAGCCAATTGGCTTTATGTGTCTCAATCATTAGGATAATCTGTCAGAGATAGGCCCTCTTTTTGATAGTCTATACTTCCTGTGTTTACCAAGTAATTTCCAACTCTCTGAAATAAAGACCTAAATTTCAGATTCATCTTTGACCACTGACTTGCTTTTATTCAACAGATTATTTCTTTAGGCCTTTTAATTTTCCTTTTTACAATTTGTCATTTTCTATGTGTAGTACAGTAATTTGGTGTCTTGGATCAAAGGTATTTCTGCAAATTCAAGGTATTTTTTATTATTCTTCATTAGAAAAATCATAGCTAAAGTTGTTGGCTGAAATCTAGGCCTAAATGTAAAGCATGTGCAGAGACCAGCAGCTTATCTAAATAAGTAGTCTCTTATGTTTGTTATAATATTGTTCATTGTTTAACTTGTTGCCTATAAGAAGCTGCTTTTCCAGGATTTTCCACTAACATTTGTTTCTGCTGTCATGGCATTTTCCCACTCAACATTTTGTTGTTTGCATCTGCAGTAGAGATCTTAGCCTAGCCAAAGCTCTGGAATGAGCAAAGTCTGGACGTGAATAGCTGCAAAGATACAAAAATATACTAAGGAGAAATGTGCATTTATCTTAGTGATAATGCAGAATTCCTACTGCTGTGGTTTACAAGATACCTAGAACAGTGGTCAAGTCCTAAAATTTCACAAGATGTTTTAAGTCACGATCAAGTCCAGAATTTTGCCTTCTACCACCTCTATTTACAGAAGAAAAAGAGTTTGCTAAGTTAATGTGTAGGGTCTGATTCTAACAAAGATATCAGGATTCTTCAAAGTTAAAGGCCTGGAAAGATTAAGCCATAGCCTGGAGATACTTCTGTCTGTAAGAAACAAAGATGAGGGGATCCCCTGCTGGGATTACTATCATAATTATTAGAGAACCATTGTTTCTTCCTGCTCCTGAGCATCAAATAACCTCCCAACAATACCGAACACATTTCTGGCTCATGCTTGCCTTCTCCAAACCAAAGCGCTTGGCTGTAATCCAGTTCTTAGTATTACATTCTCTGGCATGGTTTCATCAGCAATGAACTTTAAAATGTGCGCTCGTGCACACACACACACACACACACACACACACACACACACACACACACTTTAAAAGCTGAGTCTTCCCGCATTCACTTTTTGTGTTAAAAAAGAGGAGATGGTCTCCAGTATTCCTTTTAATGATAACTTCAACCTCTTGCCACTGACCTATTTTATAGGAAAATCCTCCTTTTTTGAATTTAAAAAAACTGAAATGTTAAAATAGTATCTTCCTGGGGAATCAGAACAAATTTCACCTTTATAGCAATTGTGTGATAGCCAAATGTATGAGTATACACTACTCTTAGACAAATTTCCTCAAAATTAAACCTTTATCCTAAAATTCTATCAATTTTTAAATACTTTTGACAAACTATGTGAGAGGTCCATGTATTTATTTTCCCTGGCTTTAAGTGGGACCTGCCTCCATCTTTCTCCTTTCAAGCTAAATAACCTTCCTTATAAAGAGTTGTAATTGTAGATATTTACCTCCTGAGACTAGAACTGCATCCAGCATTGTGATGTTTGCATTTTACGCTTTTGATAATTTATTTGCCACCCACTTTGTTTTTCCTCCATTTAGTACAGCTGGGTTCCCTTCACACCCAAATAAGGCTTGAGTCCTGATCCATAAGAGTTAACTTCATTAGGGCTGTTGTCTAGCCAACTTTTTCCTCCTGCACCAGGCTTCCCCCTTTCAGAAACTTGACTGGTGTCATGACTGAAGCAAAAGAAGAGTGCTGAAAATCTGGATTGATTTTAGTCTCCTAATAGACTAATTAACTTTCTTACCTAATTAAGGCCAATCACATCTGTGGGCCTCAGCTGCCTCAGCTATAGAACAAGGGGGTTAGACTATTTGTTTTCCAGTGTTCCTTCCCTGTCTAGCTTCTAGAGTATTTTGTTTTGTTTGAGACAGGGTCTTGCTGTGTAGTCCAAGCTGGTCCTGCATTCATTATGTAGCCCTGGTGACCTCAAACTCATGGCAATTTTCCTGCCCCCACCCGTGCAGTGCTGGGATTACAGGTGTGCACCACCACGCCCCACTAATGTGATGCTGGGGAATCCATCTCATAGCCTTGCACTTGCCAGGCAAGCACTCTAACTGCTATGCTATTCCCTTAGCCAACTTCCAGGATCTTAAAACCACCTTCTGGTTCCACAATGTCTAAATGGAGGGGAAAATCTAAAACTCCAAGAAGAGAATCCTAGTCTTATTATTCATTCCCTGCTCAGGGAATATTTATTGGGTGCTTGTGATCTCCTAGGCACTATGCTAGCTAAGCATCAAGCATTAATTATACTGGCTTTTGTTCATTCTCAAATTGCTATTTTTATTGAGATGAAATTCAAGTAATGAATTTATCAATTTTAAATTGAATGATTTGGTGCATGTAATACATACATAATATTGTACAACCATCACCTGTGTTGGGTTTCAAAACATTTTCACTATTCTAGAGGGAAAGTCCATATTTGTCAGCGCCCTGCCCATGTGAACTTTCTTGTATGGACAGTTATGCTATGCACATGCATGATACATCAAACTGTTCTTAACATCTGGTCAAAATGTGGCTCAAACATACAGTGTATGGCCAGGGCTTTTATAAAAATACTTTTGGAAGCAGTTAGCTGTCTTTCTGAGCTGGATTAAATCAAAACCCTTATATGTCATCAAATCTCTGACTTCTCATTTATTTGTTCCTGGTTTTACTACTCAATAAAACTGAGAAAGTATATAGAGTATCTCCTAATCCTTGCTACATTACTATAAATGTTTAAGTATAAAACTAGACTCCAACATAATTTTTTTGTTAATGCCACATTCAGTCATATAAACAAGGAGCTATTAATATCAGGCAGAGTAGAAACTATGTTTCACAGAATGTTTCAAACTGATCAATTACTGAGGCACAGTAGGGTAAAGTTGCCAGGCTGTTGCTATACACATGATTTAGGGCAGCAAAGATGTATATATTTTTAGTTTTTAATTGCAACTTAGGAAAGCATTTCTTAAGTATGTAATAATGTAATAAGAACTGTTTTTTTATTTTATTTTTTATTTTTTCTGTCTAACAAGCAATATGCAAAGTCTGATGGCAAGGCTGACTTAAACCGATGGTATGGTATACTTTTTAGATATGGCTTGATAAACTTTGTGCCAATTTCTAGTACTCAGTATCTTAAGACAACCGTGGTTTTATTCCAGTAGGAGCCTAAAGGATCTGTTTACTGCTTTCATTCTTAAACTCATTGGCTTAATGTGAATTGTAAGAGCTACAGTGGTTCTTACAAAAGAACCAGTCTTCACATTAACAGAGAGAGAGAGAGAGAGAGAGAGAGAGAGAGAGAGAGAGAGAAACAGAGAGAGAGAGAAAGAGAGAGAGGGAGCTTAGTCTCTTCAACAATTTAAAGATTTTTGTCTTCATCTGGCCATCCAATTTAGAAGTACTTACTTTTAATACCTCTAAATAAAATTCTGGCTTGGTCTAGGCACAGGCTTAAAGTAATACAAGGAAAATGTTACACTGGCAAAAAGACATTGCCCCTGCAAATCCTTATGGTATTTATTTTTCTAGAACAATAGATTTTATTTCTACTGTGCTTCATTCTCTGTGCTGGGTCGTGTTAATTCCTTTATTCCAGTCATAAGTGTGTGCTCACAAAGGGCTGCAGCTGCCACTCAGCTATTCAGGGGAAAATGGGGAAATTACCTTTTTGAATTCAGTTCAGTTAAGACTTTAGAGACTAAATAATCATTTAGGTATTAAATAAAATCTGATTGCAAGTATTACTTATATTTATAATAAATTACTGACATTCAGAGCTTTCTGTAATATTTGTCTTATGAAGAATCGGACACAAATGTAATTTTAAATTCTCAATCATCTGAAAAGCATTAGGAGATATCAATAATTGAATATCATCCCGATATCTCATATATCAAAGGATCATCAAAATAAGTAAGTTATTTCATATTTGATCTGTTTTGAGGTTGTATTTTATATGAAGTTTGTTTCAAAGGTGAAACATTAATATCTTAGGTAACAACTAGTTTTATTTGCATAGTTCTTCACTTCCCAAATATTTCCTCACTTATTACTTTTCCCATAGGTGCATTATGTGGTAAAAACTGTCCCTGTTCTCCAACATATGAATTGGATGCAGGGAGGCCTTGCTGCTCTGTGGATGGTCTGAGGGCCAGCCTCAACAGCAGGCAGGGTTATTAGAAATATACAATCTTGGGCTTAACCCTAGAACTACTAAGTCATAATCTGCTTTATGAAAGAGTTTCCTTTGGAAATTTTAGTGGTAAAGTTGGAGCTAGAATTTAGATTTTCTACAGATCTGCAGCTCACAATTCTGTCAGCTGACTGTCTCCTATGTTACAATAATCAAGTAACATGTGCATAAGAGGTTTTTCTAGATTTTTCCAGGAAAAAAATTCAAATTTGATGTTTCTATTGTGTCAATGATACAACAAATTAATAACATCTAACAATAAAACATGTAGGATCCAGGAAACAAGACACAGCAGAAGGATTCAATAGGTCTTTGTGGGACTATTTTATTTGTCAGATTTTTCAGTATCAATTTTTATTGGCATTGTTAAATTATAACTAATTTTATTTTCCTCAACAGATAAATGACTATTAGTTCAGTAGCTAGCAGGAATCACCCACTAAACCAGAAGTTGAAAATAAATAAAACGTAGACTAGTTTACCAGGCAGCAATCCTTAGAATATGCAACATACTAGAATATTCCAGACTGTCTTTTTACAAAGACATGTTTTCTTTCCCTAATTCGTCCTTGCTATGGTTACACTATTAATGAGACCCACCTTTTTGAATCAAAAATCATTTTCCTCTTTGGCTTAATATATTTTATCTCAGGATTTCCTTTTAAAATGCAAGTAGCAAAAAGGAGGGCCTTATTAATATAGTTCTGAATAATGATAGGGCTTACTGGAATTTATCTTACAGAACAGGGTCTTCTAGAAACAATTCCTAATTTAGAGATTTGTAAATACTAGGTGGATGGCAGTGGAGGAAGGGATGCAGAAAATTTGGAGGACATATGTGGAGATATTAAGTAAGAGAGACATTAAAGTTCTGTAATGCTCGTATGCTTTCGTAGTGTCTGCCCTTGCTGGTAGTGAGAAATCTAGTGTCGTGGTGAGGACAGGGAAGACCAATTGAAAGGTCAGATGCTTGGGCCTAGACAAGAGAGACGTCCTGGAAACTTGAAGAGATGTTTTTGTGGAATTCTGTCCAAGAGAGCTCTTTGGGGTAACTAATCAGTTGGGAAACCATTGTGAGTGTAATTTAGTGGTCGCAGAGGAAAGCGCTGACCCAGAGGTGCAGTCCTGTAAGACTTGGGTCAAGCTGACTCTTAATTGACTTAAGACAATGATATTCCCTAAAAGAATATTTGTGTTTTGTTTTGTTTTCAAAGAGAGGAATAAAAGGCTGAAGGAGTGGCACTGCAGTTAAAACACTTACCTTGTAAATTCAGGACCATGGGTTCGATTCCCACGCACCACATAAGCTGGGCATGGTGGCTCATGCCTATAATCCCAGCACTTGGGAAGCTGAGGCAGGAGGATTATGGTGTTTCCAAGGCCAGCCTGGGCTACAAAGTGAGTTCAGGACCAGCCTGGGCTACAGAGCGAGACGATGTCTCAAAAAAAAAAAAAAAGGAATGAGTGAAGTTTTCTTATTTCTCTTGTACTCTTTCTGCCTAATTTACTCTGGAGAAGGGCTTCCTAAGAAAAAGGAGTTTTAAATACTGAAATGGGTTGTAAGGGAGGTTGAAAAGTCATCAAATTGAGATATTTAAATAAAATAGCATCTAAGGCCTTTGAGATGATTATATATCCACTGTCTAAAGACAAGATTCTGGGCCACAAAAATGCTTCCTGCTTCCACTCAGCAGTGCACATAGACAAATGCAACACTCATGTTTAAAATCAGGCTATGGTGTTGAGTTTCTATACTTTTCAGAATTTCACAAAAGTATTATGTGTGAGATGTTGCTTTGGATATAATAGTCTGGCTTATAAGAGTTACATTAGAAAAGACAATTTAAAAAGCAAGCATAAAAAAATAAAACCCAAGCATATTCATACATTCAAGAAGATTCTTAGATGTCCTGCATTATCAGAAATCAGTATTGGCTCTTGTATCTTAAAAAAAAAATACTTTCTCTTTTTGTGTATCTCTATAGTCTTTTATATATTATACTTTATGTTTTTGTACAAAGTATAAAATGAAAAACATACTTCTAAATTTCCTGCCCTTAAAGTCCTTTCTTGCTTCCTGTTTGCTTCAGATTGCAGATGACTTAGTTTAACTAAGAGTGATTCAAGTCCTCATCTCTTCTTTTCTATTCCGGTACAGAAGATTGGAGCAAGGGTCTTTGCCCTGAGCTACAGCCTCATTCCTTTGGTATTTTTAAACTATGAGACAGGCTTGCTAAGTTGCCTAGGTTGGATTCCAACCAGCAATCCTTCTGCCCTAAGCCATACTGAGTGCTAGAATTCCAGATATTTGCCGCCATCTTCATCCAATAAGTTCCTCTTAAATAGCAAAGAATGCAAATCTAGCAGACGCTGAAAAAAACTGTTTTCTATATTTATTTCATAAACATGATCTGGGGGGCTGGAGAAATAACTCAGTAGTTCAAACTCTTGCCTAGCAAGTTCAAGGCCCTGAGTTCAATTCCCCAGCACCATATAAAGCTGGGTGTGGTGGTGCACACCTATAATCCCATGGGAGGCTAAAGCAGGAGGTTTTCTGTGAGTTTGAGTCCAATTTAGGTTCCATAATGAGTTCAGGACCAGCCTGGACTCCAAAGTGAGACCCTGACTCAAAGAAAAAAGTGATCTGTTTATGAGATTTCATACAATTGATAAAAGTTTTTTGTTAAATGCCTGTTAGAATTTTAAGTATTCTGTTATTCATCTTGATTTTTGAATATTAATTTAAAAAATATACTATTAGTGACCTATTTTTTTCTAAAATTAAACTTAAGGCAACTAAATGTTAAAATAAACTTTTGAAAATAATAAAATTTTGAAAATAGCTTGTATATCATACTTGTTTAAATTTTATAATTTGGGGCTGGAGGAATGATGCAGCAGTTAATGCACTTGCCTTTCAAGCGTAAGGCCCTGAGTTTGGTTACCCAGCACACATAGTGGGTGTGGTGGCACAGGCCTGTAATCCCAGCACTCAGGAAGCTGAGGCAGGAGGATTGCCGTGAAAGGCCAACCTGGAATACAACGTGAGGTCAGGACCAGCCTGGGCTACAGAGCAAGACCCTGTCTCAGAAATTTTTTAATTTGTATTTGATAACAAATATAGTTGGAAAATGGTATGAAACTTAGTTACTAAAAATGTTAAGATGGATGTGATGATTCTATTTTTGTATGAAAAAGCAAATATTAAGATTTCTTCCATTTGGAAATGATGTATACACTAATCAATTTATGATTGAATATATAACTATGTAGATATATGCATCTAAATATTTTTAAGAGCAGTTTTATTTGCACAAGATGTTGACATATTGCAGCCCCCAGGAGGGAATTATTTATAGCAGTGAACATTATTTTTATATCTACACAAAATGTAAATAAATGTATAATATATATTTGCATGTATAGTCATCCCTCCAGAACACACAGGTTCGTCCTAAGGAAAATGAATAGACTCATGAATCCTGTACTGTTTATAGTTGCTTGATTTAAAGTATAACTCTGCACTAATAAAATAAATACTATTATTCCATGAAAGTACTCACAAAGAATAGATGTCTGGTAAGAATGCATGAAATTTAAAAATCTGATGAAGTATTTATGAATGTAGACTACCACTCCAAAAATATATGTGACTTAAAAATCACAAAATAATTGTTTTGTACTTCAGAAGACGTTCCAATTACCGAATGTGTCAATTGAACTTTCTTAGCCTGTTGTGACATTAACTGTTTGACATCCATCTGGATGTGATAATTTTGTACATTCGGCTTTTATATTGGGTTAGATTTTTTATAGACTCTTTTTCATTGCAACAACCTTCCTCTCTCAGCCTCCCAAGTGCTAGGAATACAGTGCCACCATATCCAGTTTAAGGCTTTAATTTTTAAATTTGAAACACACCAAGATTGAAGCACTTATACTCTTAACCATTTAAGTTTCTTCCCTTCTCATTCTCCTCCTCCTACAGTTTGGATACACTCCCAAGAATTCCCTATTAAAATTCTGTTGTACACAATACTTTTCAAATTTTTCTGTTTATTGTGACAGTGTACTAAAAATCCAACATTAGGTGTGCTTTTGTAATTTTATAACTTCTGTAACCAAGCTGTGAAAGGGTAAGACTCAGACTGTCAGTATCGTAAAGTAACTACATTTTGTGGTAATTATGCTATTCAAACTATATGTTGGCTGTGTAAATTAGTATTTACTGTGTAAGTCAAAATTTACAAGTCAATTTTGCTGTAAGTTCATCTTGTGACGCCCTGCCTGCCTTGCCGTGGAGCCTTGCTTGTGGGGATGGCTTTAAAATCTTGGATAAGGACCGAGGCTTAATCTCCACCCCTTCCTTTGCCTCCATGGCAGCCTCCTGAGAGTCATGTACTCCATGAGAGTCACGTATTTTATGAGAGTCACGACGGGTTATTATTGGCCAAGGTCCCCACTGGAGGTGCGACTGCCTCCTTGGATAGAGATCTAGGAGGACATCGTACTCTCAAAAGGACAACTTTTGGAGCCTGGGGTTACTGGCTTCCCTTAACACATATTTTGAACTTGTAAAAGAATGCCCAAGGCCAGGATAGCCTTGGGGCACTTGGTTACCTAGTTACAGCCAGTCAGAAAGGATAAACATAAATCTGGCATTCCAGGGCCTCGGGCAGAGTCAAGAAATCATAAATAGTTGCCCAGTGACAACTAACCAATCACTCGATGCCCCTTTAGATCCTACCCAGGCCACTAAAACACCACACTCAGTTGGTTGTATCCAAAAGACTCCTAAAAGGTCATGATTGGGTTATAACAAAAGTTATGGCCACTCTGCCTCATCTAAGTGATCAGCATCGCCATCATAAAAACTGTATACTTACGATTGGTTCTATGCAAATAATGATAAACCTGTGTCACATTTCCTGAGACCACCCCTGCCCCTACCTCATAGAAACCCTGCTCATCCTTTGTTCTGGGCTCTCTGCACGGACCCACTGAGTTGGTGAAGTCTGAGAGCCCAAGCTCAAGCCCGAATAAAGACTCCTTGATATTGCATATGTCTCGGACTCCTGGTGGTCTTTGGAGTCCCCGAGATCTGGGCATAACATTTATATGGATATACCAATCTCTGTCTCTGTTCAAGCTTGACAAAAATAGGTCAGACGAGTCCCGCTGCTCTGTCCCATGCTTCTCCTGTCTGTATCTGCATGTCTCCCATACTGTTGCACACAGACACTCATTTTCAGCAACTGCATTTCATCCCAGTATCTGGCCGTATCACGATCTATGTAGGCCGTGCCAAGAGGCTTACATAGTCTTTGCTGAGGCTATTACACCACCACAAACCCTAAAATCTCAAGGGAGCATCGTGCAGCTTTATGTACTTGTGATAAAATTGAGATCAGACAGGTCTCCGTAGACCAGATCTTCAGCATGTGGAAGCCAGCGGGCCTCTCACATCTGACCCTTCACCAGGCTTCCTCGTCCTCAGGTTCCCTGGAATCTCTGCATTTTTACGGATCTCCTTTGCATCTTTATGTCAGCTTTGCCACCATTTCTTCCTCTGTGTCCTCCGCAGTGGTCATGTAGGCACTTTGCACATTGAGTTCTGTCTGCAGACACCCAGCCATGCCCAGAGCATGAGTGGCTCCCGTGTTATATCCACACAGTAGACTGCCTTTCTGGCCTCCACAATCCCATATGGTATAACATGTCAGTTACTTTTTAGGTTACTTTTATTTTTCTACCCCATGCCTTTCTCCCTGATCTCAGGCCCATAAATCCTACTTCCACAAACTCACATTGAAAATCAAGTTCCTAATTTCTTCAAATCCAGCTGTCCCCAGTATTTCTATCTTAGCAAAGGTACTGCCATCCGAACTGTTATGCAAGCAGCAATAACTATTCTTATATCATGCATCGCCATGGCCAGGCATGGTAACATACTAGAGACCCTGTCACAAGCAAACAAACAAAATGAAAACAATTGTCATCATGCTTTTCTTTTTCAAACCGAGGGTTGGACCCAGGGCCTTCTCATTAAGCTACAATTCCAGTCTATTTTTTTATTTTTACTTTGTGACAGGGTCTCGCCACATTGTTAAACTACCCAGACAGGGCTTGAACTTGTAGTCCTTCCTCTCTGAATCTTCCAGGGTGCAGGCATCACAGATGTGTGCCCAGCTATCACACCCAACTTTACCTAGTGAATGTCTCTTTAACCCAGTCACTTTTCTCCATCTTCACTGCTACTCACCTACTTGGTGCTACTTACCACCTCTCATCACATCCAAACTGAGGCCTGTCAGCTACGCTCACCTTCCCTGCAGGATTTCCCACCATACACTTCCTTACTTTCTGCCTCCCAGCCACACTCACCTTCTTTCCATTCCTTCCATATTTTCCCAGGCTCCTTCCTTTTGGAGAATGGGTTTGTTTACATGGGCGTTCCAGTTTTAGCAATGAAAAAGAGAAACAGGCAGAATTTCTCCTCTGAATGGGTTATGTATCTAGTAAGGAGGACTGGGAGAAAACATACAAAAAATAAACACAAAATAAATAGGTAAGACAAATGTCTGAAATTGATCATTGATACACTGAGAGGTGGGATTTTTTTTTTTAAATAATTGAGATGTATGGGGAGGTAACCATGTGGAAATTTTAAGAATGAGGATTCAGCCCAAGGAGACAGAGAACACAAATACCCTGATGTAGATTGTTGTACACATATGTAAATGGTGTGTGTGATAAGATATGACCAGAATGAGAGAACGCTTGTAGAGGTTGTCCTCTCCATGTGGAGTGTTTCCATTCTTTGTTACCTAGGCTGTTCCTCCTCATCCTTTGGTCTCAGCTTCTCAGGACTACCTTCCTGACCCTGCAGATATCACCAGGCCCTCTCATACACAACCCATTTTCCTGACCCTGCAGATATCACTAGGCCTTCTCATACACAAGCCATTTGCTTCCTTCTAACGCATTGTGTATCACCTTTGTGTTTCAGTAACACCAACCTTCTTCATGAGGTAAGTAGCTTGTCAACTTCCTTTCTGAAGACTTGCTTCATAATGGCCTGGACCTCAAAATGGTTTTCTTAGTTCTTGTTTTATGCTTATTTTTGCAGTGTTAAATATTGAACCTAGGACCTTGTGGATACTAGGAAAGTACTCTGACTGAGCTGTGTCTCCAAATCTCTCATTCTTAACACAGATGTGACCATCAATAAATACTTGTTGGGTTGGAAGAATAGCTCAGCAGTTAAATGCTTACCTTGTAAGCTCAAGCCCCTGAGCCCCACATAAGCCCAGCATGGTGGTGCACACCTGTAATACCAGCACTTGGGAGGCTGAGGCAGGAGGATTGCCGTGAGTTTGAGGCCAGCCTGGGCCAGATAGCAAGCTCAGGACCATCCTGGATTACACATTGAGACCATGTCTCAAATAAATAAATAAATAATTGTTAAAGTTGGATTGTTGGGTTAAGATATGAGCCCTTTAAATTTCAGCAGATAGGGCTGGGGTTGTTGCTTAGTGATTAGAACACTTACCTAGGAAGCACAAGGTCCCAGATTTGTTGTATGGTGATGCATGCTTACCATCCCAGCACTCAGGAGGCTGAAGCAGGAGGAGGATTGACATGAGTTCTAGGCCAGCCTGGCTTACATAATGAATTTAGGACCAGGTTGGACTACAGAGACCCTGTCTCACAAAATAAATAAAATAAACTAGAATAAATTTCCGTAGATATTGGTGAATTATTTACCTAAAATATGTACTACTTTCTATTTCAATTATTTATATATAAAAACTATAAAACAATCTTTTCTTTCTTTCTTTATTTTTATTTATTTATTTTTTGAGACAAGGTCTTACTTTATATCCCAGATTGGTCCTGAACCCTGAACTCATTATATAACTCAGGCCTTCCTTGGATTCATGCTAGTCCTTCTGCCTCAGCCTCCCAAATGCTATGATAACAGGCATGTGCCACTATGCCCAGCTTCTTTGGAGCTGGGAAATCGAACTTAGGGTCTGTGCTTTCAAGGCAAGCTCTTTAACTGCTGTGCCCTCCAGCCCTGAAAGCAATCATTTCTGCTCATCCCCATCTATTTGTTTATTAACATTTTGCTTAATTCTGTCACTCTAATAAATGGTCACTTGTATTTTTTCTCCTTGAACACCTGCATTCTAAACAAATCCAATTATATTAAGCTCAGGCTTCATAATAGGATTTTTAGGTCTAAGTTAAATTATTTGAGAAGTGCTTTTCTCCCGTCTAACTCACCATTCATGTGGGACCTATCTTATATCTCATACTCTTTGTTTGGAAATGTCTGTGCTGAGTGCTCTGTGCTAATTGGCAGTCCTGTTATGCACAGCCAAGAGACAGTGGGGGCCAGTGAAAGACAGGTGTGTACTCGATTTCCAAATAGAAGGATGCAACAGATTGATAGGATAATTAGAGAAAGTGATGCATCAGAACTAGAACTGAACAGAGTTTGCAAGACTGGAGACAAGGTAGAATCTGATGTTTTAGCAGGTGTGCCCAGTCTGCAACATGCCAGGTTTTGGCCCTCACATTTTCTAGTACAGAGGAATTTTCTTGAGCCACAGATAAAATATATAATATAGTTAGAGTATTTGCTAGCAATGCAAGGCCCTGCGTTCCTTACCCCAGCACCCCAAAAGCCAAGCATAATGTTGCACACCTGTAATCCCAGCACTCGAGAAGCTGAGGTGGGAGGATTGCCATGTGTTTGAGGGCAGCCTGGGCTGCATACTGAGACCCTGTCTCAAAAACAAACAAACAAACAAACAAAAACCAGTTCCAGGGGTTTTTGTTTTGTTTTTTGACAGTTTCTAGAGAAGTTGCTACATTGCTTAGGCCGGGCTTGAGTGTGTGATCCTCTGCCTCCGCCTTCTGAGTGCTAATATTACAGATCTGCACCACCACTAGGCCTAGATGACTTAATAACTTTGTAAAACCACTGTTTGTTCTATGGTAGGAGAACTTGAAACAGAAATCCTAAGACAGAATAAGATCCAAATCTTACAGCTCCATTCAAGACACTGGGAAAGTATATTTAAAACCAAGGACCACTATGGCCAACACTGGGAATAAACTCAGATCTAGATGTTTGTAAATGCACCTTAATAGACCCCCTCCTTCTTCTAGTAATATGGTCTTCTTGCAAGCAACAGCAAGCTATCTTTTCAAATGGGCCCTGACAGACACTGAATTGGAAAGACTCTGCTTTTTGTACCTCAGCCCATAAATCCAAGGCCCTAGGCTATGGGTGATGATGTAAGAGGTGCCAGGATTACTTTGAACTAGGGCTTAAGTCATACACAAGCACGGTTGCCTATTGGTGGCAATAAAGAAATAATGAGCAGAGATCTTACTATCTAAATAAAAGACCCAAGAGTAAATCTCTACAGCCCTGGCCCGAGAGCAGAATTTTGTCAAATCTCTACAAATTGGTTGCAGAGAACAGTCTGTTTGAATTTGCCTAAGGCCTAAGACAAGTCAGAAACAAATTTTGTAGCAAAACTAGGGAAAGAACAGAGAAATGAGGTGGGATCTAGTGATGACAAAGCCCAGGGATCTGTTGCAGGATGCCTACTCAGCCTGAATTACCCAGGAGGGGTTTTTTCATCACTTCCACCTTCCCTGTCCCATAGCAACTTGACTAGGCTTGGTTTCACTGCTTTATTTGATAATCTATTTCTTTTAGTCAGCAAAATATATCTCAGTATTAAATAAATTTCACTGCTAGGAGATCAGATGGGCTCCCTACCTTTCCCATTTTGTTTCACCTTATTACTTGTTACTCATGATATTAAATAATTCCTCTCCCAGCATGGCACTTTGAAATAAGCATTTTTATATTTTGACAAAGCCCTGTAAATTTTTCAATTGTGTTTCAGTCCCATATTTTACTCACAATCTCCTGGTTCCAATTACTAGAGCTGATTTGAGTCAGCACAATGCACTTGTGAGTTCACTGTCTGTTTCACCCTAGATGAATGTTTGTAACCATATCACCTTTAGAATGAGAAGCCCTGGGAATATCTTTGGAATCATTATTGCTGTAAATAGTAAGAAAATTTTTTCACATGTTTTTATCCATAATCAGAAGTGAGATAGTTCTAGTGAATTTTGATGCCTTAAAAAGTGCTAGCGGCAATGGAGCATCAATAACAGCAGTGGAATGCCAGCAAATCTTAACCATCATCGATCACCAGTAGTTCCACTGTCCTGCTTTGTTCATGAAGTCAAACGTAATCTTCTTTTCATACCTTCTGTTCAAGCAAAAATAGTATAATTTTCAGGGTGTTTTGGTAGCAATAAGAACATTTTACATATAAGAGCTAATTTTTAAAGAGGAAATTAGGAGACAATATCTTAATGTGGAAAAAAAATTAGACATCTGGAATTCATTGTTAAAGCATAAAAACTGGCCAATTGCTGAACAAAAGCTGGCAGCTGCACAGGCAATTTGGTTGGTAATCCTATTTGTTTGCTATGTGTGTGTCCAGATGGCCAAAGAGTGGATCAGATCTTCAAATCCATGGTGGTGCTGAAACGCTGATTCTGCATGAGCGATTGTAGCTGGGCACTCACCTGTTGCACAAGTGGGCTCTGTCAAGCCATAGTGCCATTGCCATCCACGGGTAGGTGACGAACGACGAGACTGACTTAGACAAGCCCCAGATATAGAATGAGGCAGCAAGGAAAGGAGAATTCCCCGACTCTGCTCTGAGATAATGTAGGTGTGATCTATGGACCATCTGAATTGAAATCATCTTGTAACCAGCTCAGTAACATAGAACTTTAAAAGTTCAAATGTTTTTCTTTATAGATAAATGACTTCACCAGCTTCCTCAGGCCTAAGGCATGAACAGCCTCTCTTCAACCTAGATATATGGACAGATTATACTGGTGCAAGGTGAGGGCCCAGTTTCCTTTCTACAGAGAAGGGAGCATGAGGAAAGAGCCAGGAGGGGGAAAGCAAGCTTGGAGTTGTCTATTACCTCATTGTATTCTCTATAGCCTTGTTCTTGCTATAAAAGACACTTGAACAACTGGATACAGTCAGATGGTAGCTGTAGTAACATGAGGTTCCTCCTCCTCGGAGCTAGATTTTACCTTTTTACTAACATAAATGGCCTTTTTTGATTTGGTCAGCTGTGAACAAAAGGACTTCACTTTTCACACAGAGTGGACAGTAACAATCTGAGTGCCTGTTAAAACTGCTCAATGGGGGGCAGATGTGGTGACATATACCTGTATTTCCAGTACCTTGGGAGACTGATCACAAATTCAAGTCTAGACTGGGCAATTTGATGACTTAACCAGACCCTGTCTCAAAATAGAAACTAAAATGGAATGGGGATGTCACTCAGCATGAAGGCCTTGGGTTCAATCCTCAGTACCAAAAGAAACAAAACAAAACAAAACAAAAACTGCCCAGTAACTCTGGTGCCCTACATCGTCTCTAGAGTTCAGGAGCCTGCAGACACATTGCTTAGGTAGCTCTCACACAGAGGTCCATCTGCTCACTGGCTCAGTTACATGCAACCGGAACCAGGTAATTATCCACTTAGCTTTCTCTCTCCTTCAGTGGTTGTTTTCCAAATAGTAAATTCCCTCAATATTTATACATAATGCAACCTGTAGTAATCAAACAATTTTCAATAAAAATAGAGCATTGAAATACATTCATTTCTATAGTTCTGCAACAAAATATTTTGATATTAAATCATGTATTTGAAAAATTTCACTAATCCCTGCTCTTTCTTCATTGCTCAGGCAGTACCAAGGATATCCATATATAAACTCTCACAAATTGGAGAGACACTGATGAAGAAATTGGTGAGATTTCTGACTTTCAGCTTTTAGGGAGACTTTTAAGAACATATAATGAAAGCAATAGTTTAAAAGCCAAAGCACTTTTGAATTACCTGGAATCAAATAAAAAGAAGTATTATATATGTGAGTTGTTTTTAATTCTGAAAATTAGATTTTGAATATTAAGAGCCAAGCTTGGTGAAAACACTCAGATGAGTAGGCTTTTACATTATCCAAGAAAAAAGATCAGATCACTAGTGTATAATACAATCCTTATCTTACATTAAGAACTTACTATGTTCTAGGAATAGCAATAAGCATTTTGCAGTTGCCATCTCACTTAATACTCTTGTATTTCTTTTCTCTTCATAATTATTATTTTTGTTACTATATGTTTGCAATACACAATACTTATATTCAACTTGGGGAATTGGTATGTATACATGTCATATCTTATTTTTACTTCCTGTCCTCATTTATGCTTTTATACTTAGGTACTGAAAGTCTCTATTGTGAGATTAGAGAGCTTAGTCACAAGCCCGATATCACACTCCTATAAAGTGTCAGGGACAAGTTTCAAACTCTGACTCTATAGTGTGCTGTCTTGGACTTGATGTTCTGCCCTATGTCTCCATTTTCCTTGCTTTTAATTGCAGTGTGGTCTGTGCTAAGGTGTTTTTTTCTCATCAATACTTCACTATTTTTGCAGGGTTTTTTGAATTTTTATTTCTGATTCAGTTTCCAAGTATTCTTGAAAGTACCTTCCATGAGTCAATCACCTTCTCTGGAATAATTGTAGCTGCCTGTCAAGGATGAGAGACTTGGGTGTCTACCAAAAGCATCATAATTCTGCTAATATTGTTGATTGAAAAGGTGTTTGGTTTTGCTTCTTCTGGAGGGAAAGTAAGTTCATATTTGGAACCCAAATGTAAAGTAGATTCCCAATTGGTGAAACATAGGTGCTGCTTTCCATGATCACATTTCAAACCTTCCCTGGTGCTCTAGTAGGAATGTTTGTGTCCCTCACCCCCAATTCATGGGCTGAAATCCTAATTCTTAAGGTGATGGTTTTGGGAGGTGATTCGATAGCAAGAAAGGAGCCCTCATGATTGGGATTATAGCTTTTATTAAAAAAATAAAAACGACCACAGAAACCCAGCGAGCCCCACAGATGAGAAGTTGTCCTCTATGAGGAAATGCACCCTCTCTAGAACTGAGCCTTCCTAGCTAGCACTTCAGTCAGTCTCCAGCACAATGAGAAATAAATTTGGATTGTGGCATCACCTGATTTTATTCTACTGTTACTGTGATAACCAAGGGAAGGAACTATGAAAGGGTGTGGAAGTTACAAGCTATGGCTCATGGGGAGACCCTCATTGGAGCACAGCTACCACAGACATAGTCTTTACCATTTTTCCCTTGGGCCATCCCAGCTGAAGTTAAAACAAGGATGTAGCTAGGAATGAGAATGCTGATAGGAAGAGCTTTTCAAGTTTTCTCACATTCTTCAGCTGGTTCCCAGAAGATATTCAA
The DNA here is from genome assembly GCA_004027205.1 of Ctenodactylus gundi. Lineage (NCBI taxonomy): Eukaryota > Metazoa > Chordata > Mammalia > Rodentia > Ctenodactylidae > Ctenodactylus > Ctenodactylus gundi. The sequence continues at coordinate 207,967 of PVKB01002898.1, forward strand.
GTTTTCCTACTTCAAAGGTTAGTGCTGCCTTCTGCTAACTGGTAACTAACTTCAGTTAGCAATTGCTGCTGTGGCCTGCATCTCTGAAGATGACCTTGACATTCATGCAGAGGTTTGACCTTGCTGCTATAAAGATAGGAGTCTTACTGCTTCTCCTTAAGGTACAGCCATTCTCTGATCTATGTGGGTCAGTATTTCCATCTGATTTGTGTCATAGATTTTTACTAAGCTCCCAAAAGAGTAGTTTAGCTTCCTTGAAATTTTAGATTCTTTCATCACTGTATTTTGGTCAAATCTTTAAAGTCAAAGGGAAATTGTTTATATCACTCAGAGACATCCTCAAATTTCTATCTCTATTCCCCACTATGAATTAGGGGCCACATGTTTTCTGGGATTCTTCTAGTAACTCTATATTCCTTTCATTGTGTTGCAGTAGGATAGGAATAGGGGTAGATAAAATGGAGACAAGGAAAAATCATAATTTTATGTATGTATTTATTTATTTTTTTTGAGACAGGGTCTCATTCTGTAGGCCAGGCTTGTCTTGAATTCACTATGGAGCCCAAGCTGGCCTTGGACTCAGAGAAATTCTCCTGTCTCCGCCTGCTGAGTGCTGGGATTGCAGGTGTGCTCCACCACGCCTGGCTTATGTGGTGCTGGAGAATCAAACTCAGGTACTTAATGACTGTGAGGCAAGTGCTTTAACCGCTGAGCTATTCCTCCAGCCCCCCAAAATCATAATTTTAAAATTACACTTTTTTGATAGAGCCAAATTCAGGATACAGGCCTAATTTTTTTTTTTTTTTTTTTTTTTTTAAGATTCTTATGAGAGCCTGTGCCCGGGTTCAGGAGCTGTGCACTGCACTCCTTCTGATTGACCTGCGCCCTCTGGAAGCTGCACTGCTAAGAGAAAAGCCTATGTCAGCCTCATACACACGTAAATGGCGTACACTGTAGCATGGCTGCCAAGCAGAAAATTCCACACCCAGAGGCAGCCTGCCTGGAAATACCCCAGCTCATAGCACCCGTGCGTGGCTGTCACCCTTCTGCCCTGGAAAGCCATGGGCTTTTTTATTTTTTATCAGTAAGTTACATACCTCTTTCTCTAGATTCACAAAATTCTGGAGATTTCTCCCCCTAAGTCCCCACAAATACCCATTTCTGCCTCTAAAAGCGCATCTCATTCTCCAAACACCTGCACTCCACACTGAGTGTATGCTGTCCTTTCCCAGACGTCTTACTGACTAGTCCCCACAAATTCTTTTTCTGTGACACAAGACAGCGAGCCTACTTCGTGGGCTGGATAGGTTGTAAGGTTCCCACGTTCGTTTAGGAGGAGCCCCTTGAGTTCTGTCCGGTAACAACTGAGCTCTTGATTAGAGAGGCTGTGTGTCAGCAGTTGCTGAGTTCAAGCCATGTAAGAATGAAGACACAGAAATAAGAAAAGGAAGATTGAAATGTCAGCAGTGTTATTGATTTGTGCCTGTAGGTTTAGTTTGTGGACAAAGAAGATTACAAAACAAAACCAAAACAAAACCCTAGCCCCCTGCTTCAGACATTGAACCTGCCAGTCAAAGTCATTCCATCTGGAAAAACAAAACAGAATGAGAAACCTAGGCCTGGTGATCCAGGCCAGTAATCTCTGCACTCTGGGAGCCTGAGGCAGGAGGATACCAAGTTTGAGACCAGCCTGGGCAATTTATAATTTATTGAGACTTGTCTCAAAATAAAAAATTAAAAATGAACTGAGGATGTAGCTCAGTGCAGAAGCCATGGTGGGTTCAATCTCTAGCAACAAACACAAAAACAAGGCAAAATAAAAACTCAGAATGAAAGTCGTGCGGTCAGCCCATCTTTTGGAGAGATCCCATAAAAGGTGAGCCAAGCCCAGCCAAACATGTCCTTCGTAACTCTTCCAGTTCACCAAGTCATTTTTCATGTGGGGTAGAGTAAGGGAGAAGCTGGTAGAGGAGGACAGTGTTCCTGCTCTGCTCACGGGGCTGTGGGAAGCATGAAAAGAGCAGATACGCTTATCGAGGACTAAGACACCTCCTCCCCTAGGTCTGTCAGGTAGAACTGCACAGCTCTGTGAAATTCTCAACATTCTCTCCTCTCATCACAAGGAGGATGGTTGGTGGCCTGTGGTGGCATGCCAGAGGTCCTAATTGGGTACATGTCTAAGTAACCCCATCTCCCTTTGAGCCTTTTCAGTTCTGTTTCAAAAATACTATTGTAATTGCCCAACAAAACCACATCTACATAATCAGGTGGAAAGATAAGCCTAAATAGAATTTGGAATTTATGTGATCCGGAGGCTGATTATAGCCTTTAACTATGACCTAGTAATTCTAGTCTTTTTTTTCCTCATTATGTTCCCTTTGAAGAACTGCTTATTATTATATAGTACAAATGAAGTGGAAGTATTGTTTTATACAGATATATGAATATGTGGATGTATGAATATGTATGTAAATTGCCTGTTTATGATAGAATATCCATATATAAATATGGATGTTTATGCCATTTTTGCATAAATATTTCATTAGTTTCTGTTATGAGCTTTGAAACTAGAGGTTTGGACCCCCATGTGTTGCCTGTGAGCCAACTCTCACATGTAATTTGTGCATTAAACATGTATGTGGCTTCTTTATAGTGCTATAATTGTCACATCTACATAATATATGTGCTGAATAGACAAAGAGCTTCCTTTCCTTTTGAATTAAAATTTCAAAAATACTAATCCATCTTTAGAAGCAAAAACACTGATCAAAGGACACAGTAAGATATTCATTAACACTGAGCAATGGAAAACCTGCTGTAATTACGGTGAGCAGTAAGTTCTAGTAGTGAGCACAGAAACCATGCTATGAGCTTTGCAAGTCCTGACTCCACCACAGTGCTGGCTGACAGTCAGCCAGACCCTGCCCAGGGTCGCAGGGAGTTACCCAACCTCCCGGGAATGTTGTGCAAACCAGTTTCTGAGAAGCTTATTTTAAGATCGTGTACATAGATAAGGAACGAACTGTCAGGTCTTTATCAATCCACAGCACTCATTATTTACTTATTTATTTATTGAGACAAGGTCTCACTTTGTAGTCCAGGTTGGTCCTCCAACTCAAGGAATCCTCCTGCCTCAGCCTTCTGAGTGCTGGGATTACTGGTATGTGCCACCACTGTGCCATTTCTCCAGTCTCTCCGTTTCATTTTATCCCTAATAATCATTTACGTGACATTGATCAGGTACTGTTCTAGATACTTGACACAGATTAGCTCACCTAGCTAACCTGTAAACTAGAAACACTGTTATCGTTGTGTTAGAGGCAGGAAATTGAGGCACAAAATCAAGTTGCCCGAAGGCAGTCAGCTGAGTGCTGCGTGCAGGCAGGGATGGTGCTAAAGCTCAGGCAGAGTCACTCCAGCTTATTCCCTCCAGCTTGTGAGCAGGACACCAGTGTTCCACGGATCACATCTCATCTCATCTCACAATCACAGCCCTACTGTTCACTTAACCTAAAGCAGATTTCTGCATCTTGCTAGGCCTTATAGTCACCGTCTATAAAAAGTTTTGAGAGCTGGGTGTGGCTCAGTGATAGAGCAAAGGCCTGTGCTGAGACTCTGATGTATATTCTGGAGCCCTGGGTTTACCACAAGAAAAAGAAAACATGATTGACTTACAGATTTTTTTTTTTACTACACACATCCTACAAGTAGTATGTGAATAAATGAAACAGACTGAATTTTAAATGTCTGCAAGTATGTCTGAGTATTTTAGTCAATTTACCAATTTATTAACAATTTATTAACAAATATCTAGCCTTATGTTCTTTCAATTGTTGCAAATAAGACAAGAGGTAAATTGAATAGTTGATAGATGTAACATAAAGAGGCTTTGGTAGAGAAAGTTTCCAACCATGAAGCTCTATTTTCTCAGGCTGGTATTCAGATTGTAAATTGTTTCCTCCACTATCAGATCCCTTCTTAGTAAGTTAGTTCCTGCAATGAGCCATTTTCCCTGCTGTGTTCCTGTGTCCAGACCTTATACTCTGGCCACAGTTATTAACACTAATTGGTAGACTCAGTGGAGAGGCAAAGGGTTGACAAGCATTAAAACAAAAGTAGGTTCAGTCCTTAGAACCACTGTGTGTAGAGTGGGAAAGGCCAGCTTGCTGCTGCCTGCACTGAATCACCTCCAGATGGAAGGACACCAGGTTTCACAGTTAAAAAGAAATTCCACTAGGCAAAATTTACTCTTGGATTTTGTCAAATTGTGTAGAGAAATCACACAACACAGAAAGTAACCTACCCCATACCCTCTGGGTGAAATGAGGTACTGTTGAGACAATGACCTTGGTCTTTACAAACTTGTCTGTGGGACCTGGCTCTAAGGGCTTTTTCCACTGAAGAGCCCAGCCAGCCATTCACGTTAGGGTCCTTAGGGATCATGGTCTTGGTTCTGGAGCACTCTGTGTCCACAAAATCAAAGAAACAAGAACACAGTGATAGAAGTGGTGCCCTCCAGACATGAATAAACAGAGTAGAGGCTTTCAATGGCTATAATGGGGGGGGGGGGGAGGGACATTACACATGACTTTTTTTCAGCTGTAGAGAGATTATGAGATAAATAGATTTTTTTTTTCATACCAACATAAAAACGGGAGGAATTTCCTTGGAGACAGTTTCTGTTCAACAGGAACACATGGTATAGATTTAGGCAAAAGCAGAAAAGTAACTGCCTAATGGATTCCAAGACTGTGCCTGTAGACAGTTGTTTTGGTTACTTTCCCATTGCTGTGACAAAATACCCAACATCCATCACTTAAGGGAGGAAAGATTTATTTAGCTCACAGTTTCAGAAGATCTGTCACACAGACACAGTCCATTCATGGGGCAGCTGGTAACTCACGGCAGAGACAGAGGCTGGAGAGCTGCTCACCCTATGGTAGACAGAAGCCAAGTGAAAGGAAAACAAAGCTGATCTCTGGAGACTCAGGCAAGGTCAGAGTCATTTCTTCCTCACTCCTTTAATAATTTGAAGCTACTAGTTGCGCACTCCAGGATGGATGCCCCTCTCCCATTTCCTGATCCACAAGTCAATAACAAACACCTGAAATCTCTGCTTTGGGCAACCCCCAACCTCAACAAGTTGTGATACAATCCCTCCAGGTCAAACCTCAAACATCTTCCCCTTGCAACCAAGCTCTGCTTCCCAGTAACACAGTCACAGATACATGAGGCTTTGGGGGACACTCAACATCCAAACCATAGCAACGGTCATCAGTAAAAATCTGGAGAAGCTGATTTCTGAAGCACCATGTTTTACTCTTCCTACTAACCAAAAAGTTCCAGGTGTAGGAAGTTAGATAACACATAGCCCATGGTTCAATACTTTGCTTCTCTCTCTCTCTCTCTCTCTCTCTCTCTCTCTCTCTCTCTCTCTCTCTCTCTCTCTTTCTCTCTCTTTCTCTCTCTCTCTCTTTCTCTCTCTCTCTCTTTCTTTTTTGACACAGGGTCTCCCTCTCTAGCCCAGGCTGGCCTTGGAATCACAGCAATCCTCCTGTCGCAGCCTCCTGAATTCTGGGACTGCAGGCGTTTGCCACCACGCCTGGCTTATGTGGTGTTGGGGAATTGAATTCAAGTACTTAGCTCTTACCTAAGCACTTGCTAGGCAATCAGTTTAACTGCTGAGCCATTCCTCTAGCCCTGGCTCAATACTTAGAAACAGCCCAAAGCCTTTCATCAGATGACCTGATGAAATGATCAAATTAATCACAAAGTCATTCAACTCAGTCATAATATTCAGGTACATGGAAGCTCTTTGAAGATAATACTTCATATCAAATAACAACTCTCCAGTGTGTGATTGGTTTGTTGGTTTGTTTTAAAGAGACAAGGTCTTATTCTTTGCCAAAGCTGACTTCACACTCCTGGGCTCAGGAGACCCTTTTGCGTCAGCTCAACTAATAGCTAAAACTATAGGTATATGCCATAGTTTCTGTTGTTATTTTTATCAAGGTTCTTGCACACTTGCAAGAGATAAACATATTCAAAGGCATATTAGATGTCAGAGTAATCTTGAATAGGACTGTAAACCAGCAACTTTTTTTTTTCTACTGTGAGCTATTGAACCAAAGGTCCTACAGATGCTAGGCAAGTGCTGTACCACTGAGCTACACACTCTAGCAGGACTATAAACTCAATTAACAGTCATATATACTTTATAATAATGAAAGTGGAATTTTCCAGGGGTAGTGAAAGAAACATCAAACAATTGCCCAACTGCTTGTAGGCCAGCACACCTATTTTTTTAGACCAAAAATACTCATTTTTCCTAAATTTATTTGGCTGGTTTGGTTTTATCACCTCTTTTTTTCATACAGATTTCTTCTATTCCTACAAGTAAGAAACTCAAGAAAGGAGAGACAACTTTAGTTGGCTTTTCAATGCCTGTAGTGTTGACTCACTGTTCCTGCTGAACAGAGAAGCACACAAAGTAGATTTTTGGTAACTGTTACAAGTTTGGAAATCTTTTAAGATATGTTTTATTCCTTGTGCCATATTGTATAGAATCCTACAATCATATTATTGAAGATATCTGTTAATTGGTCTGCACTAATATCTATAAAATATGACCTAATTAACAATGCAAAGAAGCTACTTCTGCAGTTGTTCCTTTAGTTCCTGAATAAAAAATGATTATATGTGTACGTGTGTGTGTGAGTTTGTGTAAGAGGCATTTATTCCTTTCTAAGCAGCTAGACTAGTGGAGTTTCTTTTTCCTCTAAAACTACATCTTCACTAAAAATTCTATAGCATAGCACAGATGTCACCAGAACCTTTGTTCAGCAAACTGATATTAGAACTATATTAAATTAGAGGGGGTTGTGTTTCTAAAGCTCTAAGATGAGACTATGGTCCTTAAAAAATTGTTGATTATAGCAGATGTACTTCATTTGTCAAAATGATGAAATCTAGAAAGCTTTTACCTATCTTAAATATCATAACAATTTGGATTTTTGACATGTTACAGACAGTGTTTTATCCAAAGGCACATGAACCTTGTAACCCTGTGAGTGCCAGCATGTTGTTTGGGATATACCAGTAGTGCTTTATTTTTTTCTCCTGGGAGAAACAGCCTGAACTACCTTCATTGCTCCTATTTTCACTGTGGAACTCATACCCTGCTGTATCTGCTTGTTAAAAGTGACCAAGTCTCCTTACTGCGGTGGCACTGGCTAGGACAGGCAGGATGGATTAGCTAGCAAGGAGTCCTCCTGGTAACTTATGATAGTTGGGGGAGAGGGGTGATGCTCATTTATGTCAGTCTCATTGGTACTTCCTTCTCCTTCTAGATGCACAACTGACTCTCCACTACAAAGAGAATGGGTTATTTCAAGGGCCAATAAGCAAGATTCATTTCTCTCAGAAAATCAGCCTGTTTATCTTGCTCAAGACTCCATCACTCTGAAGTTCCCCTGAGTGTTTTCTAGGCTTTGCAGCAGGAAATTAACTAAGAGGCTATTCAGAGTGAATAGTCTAGCATCTCAGAAAGATCTTAAAGATATGGATCAGTGCAATATAGTACAATAGCTGTCAACACACTGTTAAATAAGTAAAAGTAATAGGTGAAGTTAATTTTAATAGATTTTATTTAGTATGCCCCAAATCATTTATGGATCTTACTCTAATTTTATTCCGTGAATTATAATTCATTACTAAGAGCATTTTATTACAGATTGTCCCAGATCAACCATTGGGAGTCCCTTGAAGTTGGTTCTGCATCCCTTCACATTGATGTTCCAGGCTCATCTTTTTATTTTTACTTATTTTTTATTACCATAATTATTGTTCTTGTGGTACTGGAGATTGAACACAGATAAGGAATTCCTAGGCTGAGCCTGAACTTGAGATCTTTTTGCCTCAGCCTTTTTTGCCTCCTGGTTGCCTCCTGGAATTCTACTTTTTTTCCCACTATTTTTATTAATATACAAATGTAATAATAGTATTTACAATGAATTTGGGTGTTTCATACATCTATGTATCACATAGTATTTACAATGAATTTGGGTGTTTCGTACATGTATGTATCACATCAACTTCACAATCCCTTCCCATCTTTTACCCTCCCACCCCCTCCCGGTCCCTTCCCCCAGCTACGGATATCACTTCATATGGTTCCAGAGAATGTCTGTGTTGTGGGTTTTCCAAGTCTAAGAAACCATACAGTGTTTAACATATTAATCTACCACGCCTAAGTCATTTTCCAGGCTCGTCTTGTACTTTTCCTGCTTTGACTTCACACCAGCCATTCACAAGGCAAACTGGAGACTTTCCGGGGCAAATGGCATTTAGAAGATAATATGCTCATTGCTTATTGTATTTGCAGTTCCTAGGCCATCTTTGTGAATCAAGTTAGATAATATATGTGTGCAGATACACACATATGTGGACGTTCATCTCTTAGAACCCATGGAGGGAAGTGGTTCCAAAGCCTAGCAAGGATAACAAAATCTGCTGGTACTCAAGTCATTTATACAAAATGGGGTAGTATTTGCATGTGACCTATGCACATCTTCTTATATTCTTTGAATCATCTTTGGATTACTTGTAGTATGTAATACCATGTAAATGATCTATAAATAGTAGTTATACTATATTGTTTAAGAAAGAATGACAGAGAGAAGTCCATACATGCTCAATATACACAAAAATTGTTCCAATATTTTTGATCCATAGTTGCTTGAACCTGTTGATATGAAACTGAAGGCTATAGGGGGCAAAATATATTTATATCTATATTTATTTCTATATATATATGTAAGTGGAAAACTGTGACTCCATGATATCTCCAATTCCAATTCGAAATCATATGGCTCACTAATTTTTACCTTTCTATATCTACAACTTTCTCAAACAGTGAACAACCTGTCATTATTAGTAGCATATTCCTTCTTTAATTCCCTCTGTAATCATTCTCCCAAAGGCTGTCACTGCTCCTCACATTTATGAGTCCCTCCCCAACTACATGTAGGCTGTGACATGCTGCCCTTATTGTCCTGAAAACAAGAAATGCTTTCCATCCTGCATATGTTCTGACATTTTGTTTCTGGCTGCCACTCTTCCTCTTTACTTGAAATCCAAAGTTGTATATGAAGCAAAGTGCTTACATAGTCAGAGTTACGCTAGCAAGACAGAAAGGGAAATTTGACTTTGCATAGAAATCCTACAGTGTCAGCTACAAGAATCCATTACCATTTTGGTATCAGTGACCACTTTCTTTCGGATATTCATGAGTATGAATCTTCACAAACTGATTGTAAACAGACCCACCCTTTGGCTCCCCTAGTGTAGGATAGAGGGATGAGGCAAAGACAATGACTTCAGACTTCAAGTGAGTACTTCATGGATACGTTGAATGGTCAATAACATATACATATATATTATTTCTGGGGATGCTAATAATTTTAAATTTTCCTGCTTTCAGACTTGCTTAACTAGTCTGCTTCCTTCCCACATATGAAAAATAAATAATGACAACAACACTAAAACTTTCTATTTACTCCTCCCAAAGATCAGGCAGTGAATTATTAGCACATGTTTAGAGCAACTTCAATTCCTCAAGAGTTGTGGTTAAGTATGCTCTTTAATTTCTCTTATTCTTATTATATTCCTCTTCTAGCTTACAGCCAATAAAAAGCACTGCTATTAAACACTTGAACATATGGCATAGATCATTAGAAAAAAAACCTGTACAGGAAAGAGGCTTTGAAGGCCACATCTGTACTTCTTCTAAGAAAGAGGTTCCAAAAGGAAGTCAGAAGCCCCAAGTGAGCAAAATAGATATTTCCGTCCAAAGACAGCAATTTGGTTCTTCTTGTTTATTTCATCATGTGTCTGGTGTTGGAATGGCAATCACCCTTCAGTTGCTCACCGCAGATCCTGTGCCTGGAGTAGCACAGCAAAGCGAGACAAAGAGAAGCTGAATCAGCAGACTCGGCTGGCAACTGAGTGACGCGAAGAGATGTGACGCGAAGCAGCTTTCCCCACAGCTGTGTGTCTCACGTTGCCGTTCCAAACCTAAAGCAGAGAATTTTAGTTTTCTTTTTTGCCTTTTTCCTTACAATGACAGATTTTTTTTCTTTCCCTTGTTTCTTGTAATTCCTGGTTCCCTCCTCACCCGGAGTTAAGGCTATGATGATGTCACTCACCCGCGTGGTGGAACCACATAGTCACTACTGAATTCTTCCTCATTTCCTGGAGGAAAATATTTAACAGTATAATCCTGTAATCTTTCCTTCAAACGGTGGCTCTATATTCCTTGAAGTATTTAAAATGAATGGCTGTGTCACTTTCAGTATGAGCAAATGTGGATGAGTGTTAGTTAAAAAAAAGTACAGTGCAAAGATAACAGCAGTATTTTCCATTTGGAGGACAAATATCATTTTACCATATTTAAAAACATGTTGCAGCCTGGAGTGGTGATACATGCTTCCAATTTCAGCACTCTGGGAAGCTGAGACAGGAGGATTGCAAGTTCAAGCTCAGTCTGGGAAACCTGGTGACTTCTTTATACCTTGTCTTAAGCTTAAAATAAATAAATAGAGTTGGAGATGCAGTTCAGTGGAAAGGTCCTGGGTTTAATGCCCAGTACCAGACAGAAACAAACAGACAAACAAACAAAAAACGTGTTGGGAAGCTGTACTCATTCTTATATTGTCATTCTTCTGAAGTGGACAAAAGTACCTGGGCTACCCTGTTTCTCATGTTGATCAGGTCAGGAAGCATTTCAAGAGCTGGGATACAGGCAGTCATACAGCGTCAGTTATATGGCATTGCAGAGACCACACAAACGGAATAGGAAGCTTCATTATACAATAGTTTAAGATCATGGGCAATTCATTTTTAATTGTAATGAAAAGATTAACATATGCATTTAGTTTTTTGTTTGTTTTTAGAGATAGTCTGTCCAAACTTTCTCCCAAGCCTGCAAATTTGACAGTTCAAACCCAGGGAAGCTGAAAGGAGAAACTTCACGGTTGAACTTTTAATCTGAATTTGACTTATGAAGCAGCCTGGCTTTATGTCCCAGTGACATCTCTGGCCCCTGAGGAAGAAAGAGAATATCACCTGTTACTGGATTAAACTGGTTCAGACAGGTCCAGACAAGATTAGAGCGGACCAGACTGGATTAGACCGGACCAGACTGGATTAGACTGGTCCAGACTGGATTAGACCCGTCCAGACCGGTCCAAACCAGATGAGACCAGACCAGATGAGATGAGACCAGACCAGACCAGACCAGACTCTACCAGACCAGGTCAGACCAGACCAGACCTGACCTGACCAGACCAGATCAGACCAGACGAAACCAGACCAGACCTGTGACCAGACCAGATCATACCAGATGAGACCAGACATAAGTAGACGAGACCAGACCAGACTGGACCAGACGAGACCAGACCACAGCAGACCAGATGAGACCAGAAGAGAGCACACCAGACCAGACCAGATGAGAGCAGACTGAGCCAGACTGGACCAGCCTGGATTAGACCAGGTCAGACTGGATTAGACTGGTCCAGACCGGATTAGATTCTAGTTACGAGCTTCCTATCTGAAATGTTGGTGGTGAATATTTTTTTCCATTCTGCTGGTTCTCTTTTTACAATATTGATAGTTTCCTTTTCTGTGCAGAAACTTTTTAATTTGACAATATCCCATTTGTTAATAATGGGGATAATTTCTTTTGCTTTTGGTGTCTTGTCAAGAAAGTCTTTGCCTACCCCTATGTCTTTTAGATATATGCAGTCAAAGTTTTAACAGACATAATAAAGACACAGGCCATAGACATGATAGCTTCATCATTTTCTAGTCTAATAATAATATAAAAGATTTTCAATATCTGACTTTATTAAAATTAGAAATGTTTTTGTCAAAAGATGATATAAAAGTGTAAAAAAGTAAACCCTAGATTTGAGGTAAATTCTGTATAACATTTATATCTGACAACAATATATCTAGAATATCTATAGTAATCCTCTAAATCTTGAGGGTAAGAAAGTTTGAATAGGTATTAAAAAAAGAATATGTCCAAAGAAAGTGTTTCACATTATTAGTAATTGAGGAAATTTAAATTAAAATCACAAGTTACTACTCTGTATCCAACAGAATTGCTTTAAATTTTTTTAAACTATTATTCGAGAATTGTTGAGATACAGAGCTCCTGGAATTCTCATTCCCTGGTAGTCAGAATACAAATTGACATGATCACTTTGGAGAACTGTTTGGCAATACAAGCATGCTACATCTGAACAAACATATACCCTATTATTCATCAATTTCATCCCAAGTATAAAAGAAAAAGTTAAAATATATATGCTAAAACACATATACAAGAATGTTCATAACAGCATTATTATTAATACTCCCAAATTAGGTACCACTCAACTATCCATTAACAGAAGAGTTCAGAGTTATATAGTCATATAATAAAACCCTGTTCAGAAATATGTCAGCATGGAAGGTAGGTTTCTTGTTTTGTTTATGATTTTTTTTTTTTTAGTTTGCCTTAAATGGGCAAGGATTGGGTGGGAAAGAACAAGAGAACTGTATTCCTACCAGCACGTGCTTTGAATAGAAAATTCAAAAGATACAGTACCTGTCTAAAGAACAGCAAATACCCCAACTTTTCTGGAATATCAGGTACAAGATTGACAATGAATAAAAAGCCCTGGAAAGTAGGTTATACCTTCATCATGTACAGCCTTGAGAGTCAAGATAAAGAGTAAACCTTCTCTACCCTAGGAAATTGAGAGCTTTGAGGATGTTTGAGCATGTTACAAATTTATAAAATTAACAAGTTGTAGGGGAGGGGAGTGAGGAGCAGGGGAACTAGAAATAGGGCAACCAGTGAGGGCCCGGTTTCAATGAACTAAGAGAACGACTAGATTGAGGCATTACACACTGAAAAAAGGTTGACTGCAGCTGTCCACATAGAAAGGGACTTGATAGAACTTGAAAAACAATTGGACTTGAGAATAAGGGGAACAGAGTAATGACAAAGACACAATGACAGACTAAAGGGAGCAAAGCAAAGACTGATTTAAGTCTAAGTGGAACAAAGGCTTACTGGAGCAAACTAGACAAAGATACAATGACAGGCTGTACAGGAGGATAATGGTGTGTTCAACGTGAAGGAATAGTACATTTTAAAACCTTTTATGTCCCTGTCTTCTTTCTCAATTAAACTACGTATTTTCTGAGAGAAGACTGTATATTATAGAAGTTCTACCTCCTAGGTGAATACTTTGGAAGTATAAGTAATAATTCAAATTTTTTTTGTTTGTTGTTATAAAATGGACAGCATGTAACAAAATTTTCCCTTCATGTTTTAGGTAGACCAGGAGTATGATTCTGATTCCAGTTTTAGCTTTGCCAAATTCAACAATGCCCTAGTCCCACAAACTAGTTAAGCAGAAAAGAGTTTCCAAAAACAATCCAAGAATCATTACAGGTCAAACATCCTTGTGTTAAATTTCAAAGCACATTTAGGTGTCAGAGTTTGTATTATTTTTGAAAGAGTTCTTCATTCAGTGAATGTGTAGGTAAGTACTTTCTATGTGTCTGGCATTTAGGGAACACACAGGATTTGGAAAATGCTTGTCAAGTGAATTTATTGGGTTTCAGATTTCAGATATCAGCAACAAACTTGTGGAGGGGTACCTTTAATAGCACTCAGTTGTGAATGTACATTTAGGTAACCAAATCTTCCATCCCCTGGGACAATTTAGACCTGTCTCATGATCATCTTGGTTCAGTGTTTTATAAACATAATTTTTTGCACTTTCTGCTGTTTTTTAAAAAAACTAATTTCTGCACCTGGATCTTTATGAAGTCAGGAGCTGAATTTTTAAAATATGCAGTTGGATAGTAGGTTTATAAAATAACCTCGGATGTTTTCTAAATAGTTACTGAAACATTGTGGCTTCTTTTCAATAGACTAGATCTGTTTCTTCCCAGAGAATATATTTCACATGGATCTTCAGTCTCAGCTGTATACAGCTGCCTCTGCAATAGTCACTGGCCACATTTAAGTTCAAAGCACTTGAAATGTTGCCAAGGTGACTGAGGAGCTAAATTTTAAATTTTGCTTAAATTTATTTCAAACTTTAAAGAGCCACATGTGACTAGCAACTACCATATTGGGTAGCACAGTCCGGGTGTTAGTAATTACTTCTTCCAGGGTGTCCAGTCTTACAAAAAATAGATATTAAAACTGAATAAGTGCTTTTACAGAGAGTGCTTACTTTGCTGAAATTTCTTAGGAACTTGGTGGGGTGACAAGGACTATTGTGTAATTAATTCAGTTGGATTCCACATTATTTGTTGGTCCCTTCCAAAGTGCCAAACTATTGGTGTGAGAGAAGACGGTCCTTGTGAAGATGGTCTTTGTTTTGCAGATATGTACAACAAAGCTGGGGGAAATGAGCAGATAATGTCAGTACCATGTCAGTACAATGGGAAAGGAAGCACAAGGGAACAGCTCTTCACCAAGGGCTTTCTAGTGAATCCTAGCCAAATCCTGAAAGCTTGAGGTGAACAAGCTAAGACTAACCCATGTAGACAAAGAAAGTCTGAACAGACATGTGCTAAACATGAAGATTGATTTAGTAGTACAGACCCCCGATCAGGATTGGATGATTTAACTGATAAACTAGTAAACCTTTAAAAAAGAATTAATGCCAATCTTTCTCAAATTCTCTAAAACATGAAATAAGAGGACACACTTCTAAACTTCCAAACTCACTTCATGAGCAGTACTATCTGGATACCAAAGCCAGATACCAGAAGAGCTGGGCATGGTGGCATGTGCCTGTAATCCTGTCATTCTAAGGCTAAGGCAAGAGAATCCAGAGTTTAAGGGCAGTCTGTACTACACAAGTAAACTCTGTGTCAAAAACAAAGACACCAGAAAAAAAACAAAAACAAAAAACCAAACGTACTACAGGTCCCTTGTCATTAGGAATGAATAAGTTCTCATAATGTTAGCAAACTGTCTCAGTTACTTTTCCATTTCTGTGACTCAATACCCAACATTCACAATTACAAAGGAGGAAAAATTTTATTTTACCTCATTATTGTGGTTTACCATGCCTTCCATACTGGGATCCAGGACGATGAGATCTAGAAGGATATATAAGCTCTTTCCTGCCTTCCTTTGAGGACTAGTCTTGACTTGGCTTCCTGTTTGTAATGTCGTGAGAAGCTGCCTCCACCTCTGCCTCTGCCATGTGCTTCCATTGCTGCCGGCTGCCCCTGAATGGACTGTGACCTTCTGAAACTGTGAGCAAAAATACACCTTTCCTCCCCTAAATATGTGAATGTTGGGTATTGAGTCACAGCAACAAAAATGTAACTAAGACCCTCACAGTTTCAGGAGATCAGTTTATTCATGGGCAGCTGGCAATAGTGAAAGGACATTGCAGAGGCAGAAGTGGGGGCAGCTCTTCACAGTATAGCAAACAGGAAGTCAAGTTAATTAAGTCAAGCCAAGTCCCTAAAGAAAGGCAGGAAGCAGTATATATCCTTCCAGGTCCCATCCCAGTAATCTGTCCCTTCCAGGTTTAAGCCCCCACTACATGCTTGTAATCCAATCCACATACCTGTAATCCAATATACATGCCTGCAATCTACCCCTCCAGACCAGGCCCGAATCTCCCAACAGCACATGATTCCATAGACAATTCATAATATTGAGACTTTTGGGCAACATTTCAAATCCAAGCCACAATATAAACCAAATGATTTTTAATGTGTGACAGCACATTAAAAAAGATCGTACATTATGACCAAGCAAGATTTGCCCCAGGATGAAAAGATAGTTTATCATATGATAATCAGTTAGTATGATATAATATGTTAACAGGATAAAGGATAAATATTATATAACCATATCAATAGATAAAGAAAATTTATTTAGCAAAGTTATCCACCACTTGATAAAAAGGCTCAACCTAGGATATCCACTCTTACCATTCCTATCCAATAAGTGCCAGACATTCTAGCCAGAGCAATCAGGCAAGAAAAACAAAGCTATGCCAGCTGGAGAGGAAGAAGAAGAAGAAGTTTTCAGACAACATGAGAAAAAGCATATCAGATAAATTAATATATATTTATAGACAATATGAATATATGTGTTTTGTGTATATGTATATATACTTCATAAAAATTAGAAGTAATAAATCAAGTAAAATTGAGTCATACAAAATCAACACGCAAAAGTGTTATGTGCCCTGTGCTAGTCAGCTTTGTGTTATCATAATGAAAAACAAGGGATAATGAATTTATGTATTAAAAAAAGATTCTTCTTGGTTTACAGATTTGAAGGTCCATAATTAGTTGACCCTGTTGCTTTGGGCTTATTGAGATGCAGGATAACATAGTGGCAGAATAAATCTGCTTACATCACTAGCCAAGAAATAAAAAGAGAGAGAAAGAAAAGAGGATTCTGTTGTTTTCAGTATAGAAGTCCTTCACTTCCTGAGGCTGATTCCCGTGATTGCAATTGTTTTGAGGGCAACTGTGAATGGGATTGTTTTTCTGATCTCTTTCTCTGTGTTTTCATTGTTGTTGTAAAGGAATGCTATTGATTTTTGTGTATTGATTTTATATTCCACAACTTCACTGAATTTGCTTATTAGTCCTAAGAGTCTTCTGGTGAAGTTTTTCAGGTCTTCTGTATAAAGAATTATGTCATCCACAAATAAAGATCGTTTGAGATATATATATATATATATATATATATATATATATATATATATATGTATCCTTTATTCCATTATCTTGCAACATCTCTTGTTCCTGGATAGGCAGAATGAACATTGTCAAAATGGCCATATTATCAAAAATGTTATATGGATTCAATGCAATCTCAATCAAAATACCAACAATATTTTTCACAGAGCTAGAAAAAATGATCCAAAATTGTATATGGAACCAGAAGAGATCCAAAATAGCCAAAACAACCCTAAACAAAATAACAAAGCAGGAGACATCACAATACCAGACATCAAATTACATTACAAAGCAACAGTGATTAAAAACCCCATGATATTGACACACAAAAACAGACAGCTAGTTCAAGGGAACAGAAGCGAAGATGCAGAGACAATCCAAGCACCTCCAGCCAATTGATTTCAACAAAGGGGCCAAAAACATACACTGGAGAAAAAATAGCTTTCTTGACAAAAGGTGCTGGGAAACTTGTTAGCTATACGCAGAAGAAAGAAATTAGACCGGCATCTTTCACCATGTACAAAAATCACATCAAAATGGATCAAAGACCTGGGCATTAAAGTGGAAACACTGAAATTGTTGGAAGGAAAAATAGGCAAAACTCTTGAAGACATGGGCATAGGCAAAGACTTTCTCAGTAAGACAACCAAAGCACACGAGATAATATCAGGAATCAACAAATGGGGTATATCAAATTAAACAGCTTCTGCCATGCAAAGGAAACAATCAACAGAGTGAAGAGAACTGACAGATGGGAAAAAAATTTTTGCTAGCTGCTCCTTAGACAGAGGTCTATTATCTAGATTATGCAAAGAACTGAAAAAATTAGATCCCCCAAAATAAAAGACCCAATCAAAAAATGCTCAACTGAAATAGACAATTCTTAAAAGAAGAAGTACAAATTTCCAATAAATAGATGAAAAAAATATTCAGCATCTTTAGCCATAAAAGAAACTTAAATTGGTTCTATCTCACTCTGGTAAGAACAGCTGCTGTCTATTACAGTAAAATGGCATCCCTGTTGCTAATCGGAATTCTTTGCTCCTGGAACTTAGCTTGCTTGCTTGGTGACACCCCATAAAAAGCCCCTAACCACAAAGACATAGAAAAACAAAATGTACCCAGAACCAAAAGACGGAACCAGCATGTAACTAAGTTATGCTATGCAATTTCCCTATACACTTGCTGTAACCTGTTTATCGTGTAAAACTGTAAAAAGTTTTTTAAATTTTTTTTCGGGGCCTTACTCCAAAGGTAGGGAGTCTTGGTTCCAGCTTTCTGGCTGTTCTCTGGTACTGATAATAGATCTCTGTAGCCTTCCTTTGCCTCCGTGGTCTTCTATGCAACATATCAAGAACTCAAAAAAAAAAAAAAAACAACAAATGCAGGTAAAATTGTGGAGGAAAAAAATCCTTCCACATCATTGATGAAACTGCAAACTAGTACAAACATTATGGAAAGCATTATGGAGATTCCTCAAAAAACTAAAGCTAGGGCTGGAGGAATGGCAGAGCAGCTATAGTGCTTGCCTTGCAAGTGCAAGGCTCTGAGTTCAATTCTACAGAATCACATAAAGCTGGTCATGGCGACACATGCTGTAATCTCAGCCCTCAGGAGGCTGAGGCAGGCACATTGTCTTGAGTGTAAGGCCAGCCTGGGCTATACCAGTGAGTTCTGGACCAGCTTGGGCTACAGAGCGAGACCCTGTCTCAGAAAAAAAAAAAAGAAAAGAAAGAAGGAAGGAAGGAAGGAAAAACTGAAACTAGATATTCCATCTAACCTAGTTATACCTCTTCTGGGTATCTTCCCAGAAGAGTTAAAGTCATAATACAAGAGCAACACATGTATACCCATGCGTATAGCAGGACAACTCATAATAGTCAAATCTTGGAAGGAGCTGATATGTCCATCAATAGATGAATAGATAAAAGAGATGTATTTACACAGTGAAGTACTACTCTGACATAAAGGTAAATTTAAATCATTTGTAGAACAGATACACCTTGAAACCATTATGCTTAGCAAAATAAGACATAAAAGGTTAAGTATCACATGGCTTCTGTAATATGAGAAAAATAGGCCATAAAAAAAGTAAAAGAGAAAGTAAAGAAGAAAGTATAGAAGGGTAGCAAGTTGCTTGAGACAAGAGGATTGTATAGGAAGTATAAGAAAGTATAGAAGAAAGTAAACAAGAAAAAGTTTAGAAGTATAGAAAGTATAGAAGAAAGTAAAAGATGGACTTTATGGAAAAAGAAGGGATGTAGAGAGTGGTGATGAGGTGAGAAGAAAAAAGGGAAATAAAAATAATCAATATGTGATGTGTAAATAGGCTGGTTTCTCAGGCTGATTGTTGCTATGTATTGTAAACACATATTGGGGGAAAAAGAGGAAGATGCTAGAGGTCCACCGTCCTCTTCTTCTAGCAGCACTAGTTGGTATCGCATTTCAGGTTAATTTCTGTTATCGAAATATAAGCCCAAAAATCAGGCTCATAAAAACAGAAGAGCAATGAAGAGACACGAGCATAGTGAATGTGCTAAATGTCCTGATTGCAATGACATGATGCCTACTGTGTTGGTGGGAACTGCTTTATAAACATTAGTTCTTTTTTTCCCTGTTAAATCCCTTTTCTATTATTATTGTCAGCAGACCAATAATTTAATTCTGTGAAGAGAAATTCTTATTCTCCTACCTCTCCTGGCTTTATCAATATTAATAGAAAGTTTTCCCATCATGTGACTTTGGACTGGGATTCCTTCTGCTCTGAGAAGGTGTTTAATCATAAATATGTATTTCCAACCCTTGTCATTAATTCTGTAATTCTGCTGTGAGCAGAGGTGGGACTCTAAGGGACTGTCGTGCTCTCTGTCTCTCTGTTTCCCACTCCTTGCTAATACTTTCAGCTCCTCCCTCAAATATGTGAAACATGGACTATGCTTTGAGATGCCGTGCTTGGTGGTTTGTGATGATGATACCATAGTAATACTCTGTATTTAGCACAGAGCATTCACACAGATGCTACCTATTATTCTCTTGTTCCTTGTAAGTAGAGAGTTATAATCTGTCCAAACAACACAGTAAGTCAGTGGCAGCCAAAACTCGAGCTAGGATTTCTGCACCTCCACTGTTTCGCTCTCACCAAAACCCTTACTTTAAGGGCACTTCAAATGGGAACAAGTGAGAAACGCGAAGCAGCTTTGTGGCTAGGGAAGGGTTCTCTAGTGACGAGGAAGATTTGAATGAGAAGGGAATACATATCCTGCCCACTTTCCTGCTTCTCCCTCTCCATTCTCCGAACTCACTTGTTTTCTCTACCTCAGCTGCACAGTTTTCTTTTCATGACTGGAGTAGAATAAGCCCTGCCCCCACTCTAAGACTTTCATGCTCTTTCCCCAGTAGACTTCTTCTTTATTTTTTTTTTTAGCCTCCTTCACTTATCATTCAGGTTTTCATGATTTTCATCAATTCTCTAACTGATTTAAGACCAACGTGTGATTTAGCTCAAGTTTCCCCCAAAGCAGACCTTAAGCCCATGGCTCTTGTGTGAGTCCATATCACAGGCAGGAACAAGGGAATGAAAGAGGGAAGAAAGGTGGATCAGTGCCAGCTGACTTCCCCTCCGCTGTGCGCAGATGATGCTTCCTCACCCAGGGTCTGGAACCTCGTGACATGCACCGCAGTGCCTTTTGGCCACTTATTCATTCACTCCTATGGGGCGTGAGGTTGAAGAAGGTTTGGCTATCAGCTCAATACTGTATGAATTTTTGAGCTCTAAAGTTTTGCAGGGGCTGGAGGAATGGCTCAGTGATTAAAGTGCTTGCTTAGCTAGTGCTAAGTCAGGCCGTAAGTACTCAAGTTCAATTCCCCAGCATCACATAAGCAGGGCATTTTTGGCTCATGCCTGTAATACCAGCATTCTGGAGGTGAGACAGGAGGATTGCTGTGAGTTCAAGGCCAGCCTAGGCGCCATAGTGAATTCAGGACCAACCTGGGCTGCAAAGCGAGACATTGTCTCAAATAAATAAATAAAGTTTTGCAAATGACATTCTGGCTTTTTTTTTTTTCAGGTTTTGAGACAGGGTCCCGAACTCATTATGTAGCCCAGGCTGACCTCTTGAGCCCACGGCAGTCCTCTTGTCTCAAGCCTCCCAAATGCTGGAATTACAGTCATTCACCACCATGCCCAGTTTATGTAGAGCTAGGGAATTTAACCTAGAGCCTTGTGCTCGCTAGGCTTTGCTGTTGAGCTATGACTCCAGACTGACATGTTGGTTTTTTTTATACTAATTTCTGAGTGTATCTTCACCTTTGAGTGCCCAAACTCTAAAGCTGCAAGAAATTATTTCAGCAAAAATCTTTAAGTTCAATAATCTTTGAAATGACTTCATTCTATTCTCTTTTGCCACATAACCCAATGCATCATCTTCAACTTTCATTTAATTGCAGTCATCCCAGGTAAGAGTAATAGTAGCTGTGACACTATTGCTTGCAAAGCTTAATGTGGAGGAGAGATTTGGCTCCAAATTCTCATCCAAAATATCTGCTTTCTAGAGCCATACTTGACTTTGATAATCTTCTACTGGGTTGATCCCAAAGTAGAATCTGAAATAAAGACTCACGTGTGAGGAACAGTGGAGTGCTGATAATCAATATTGAACAATTAGCTCTCCAAGAGAAATACACATGTGTGCATTTATATGTGCACATAAAAAAGTTTATTTTAACTTTTATTGACATAAATTACATGTGATGCACTGTTTCCAAATTATAATAAAGTGTACAGTGCTCTCTATGGAAAATGGCTGCTGATTTTCACAGAAGGCTTTCATTGATTTTTGCTGGTCATATAATCATTGCTGAACTAAGTTTGTGACTAACAAGATAGTTACAATTTGAACATTGATTCATTTACGCTAACAACTACGATTAAAGTGAAACTAAGATGATGTGTGTTGGCTTCACTCATTCATCAATGTTTTTTTCTGAATCAAGAAGTAGTTTGAACACACTTTTGTGCTCTTTACAGTAGAACTGCTACATATGGGTCACAATTTAAAGTTAACATTTTATCATTTTCTTAAATGTAGACTATCAAAAAATCAAATTCTAATGTGTAGTGTTTGCCTATTTTTCTCTCTCTCTCTCTCTCTCTCTCTCTCTCTCTCTGTCTCTTTCTCTCTCTCTCTCTCTCTCTCTCTCGGTCTGTCTGTCTGTCTTCCTTTCTTTTTTCTTTTTTGAGACAGGGTTTTACTCTGTAACCCAGACTGGTCCTGAACTTACTATGGAGACCAGACTGGCCTTGGACTCATAGCAGTTCTCCTGTCTCAGCCTCCTGAGTACTGGGATTACAGACGTGTGCCACCATGCCCGGTTTATGTGAGGCTGGGGAATCAAACCCAGGTGCTTACCTAATTTGTATTGCTTCCCGACATGCCCAGCCATCTGGCTGAGTGATCAACACTTGACAATACTATTAATAAGAGTGATGGGTTAGGGAGAGAGTAGACTGAGACTAAGGGTTAGATTTGGCAGTATGATAGAAAAGAGTATTTTTAGGATAGAGAAAAGAATGATGGAGCTCCAACTCGAGATCCAAGGAAAGTAGATAAACTCAAGCAATAGAAACAACAGAAGAAATGAGGAGAGTTATGAGTGAAATGGAGTATGTCTCTAGAATCTATGGAAAGACTTTTTAAAGAGATAGTTGAGAAAGAAATGCAGAAATGAAAAAAAATAGAAACAGAAAGGAGGGGAGAGAAAGGAAGAAGAATGAGGAAAAAAAGAAAAATAGAGTTCACAGCTTTTTTATTTTTTATTTTGAGCCAGAAAATGGACTAAGAAATGTACCTCTTTGCCAAGTACAATGGCACATGCCTGTTACCAGCACAGGGGAAGACCAAGGAAAGAGGATTGAAAAATCTAGTTCCATCTGAGCAATGTAGTGAGACCTTACAGTTCATGGAGAAGCAGAACTAGTAGAAATTACTTATATATATGAGAAAAGGACTGAAGTTTCCCTGAAAAATAGTCAATGTGGGTCTGTGCTATACATCAGTGTACAAAGGTGATGGTGAAGACCCGAAGACTGGAGTCAGTCTGCTCTGAAGATCAGTGTCCAAAAGCAATACAAAGATCAGAGCAAGTCTGCACTAGACATTGATGTCAAGAGACCATGGTGAAGACTGGAGTTGACTCAAAAGAAGAAGCTGTATAATTTTTCTTCTTTCTGTTCTTTTACTCAGTTTGAGCTAGCAGTCTGTTGGTTGAGCCACCCACATCCTGGATGGGTCTTCCTTTTTCAGTTGTCTGGCCCACATGTCAATCACTCACACCTGAAGCTTTGCTCTGTATATTATTGGCTTAGGGACTAAACACCTGCATTTACATCTCTTGAACAAAATCTATAGAAGTATGTAAAAATATAATCCAGATGTTATTTTTTAATTATTCAAGTTGACACAACACTTTAACAGTCACTGTAACTCTGACTCAAAATAAGAAATAAAAAGAACTGGAGATGTAGCATAGTGGTAGAGCACTCTTGGGGTTACTACCCTTAAGTAATGCAAAACAAAACACAACAAACAACTTTACTGAACATGCAATAAGGATTATAATCACATTGTGAGGGAACATATTGAAACCAGAACAAAAATATGAAATGCCACAGAAGAGGAAATGTCTTACATGGCTTCAATTCTACTTGGATGTTTTTAAGGCATAAGAGAACAAACAGACAAGTGGAAAACAGAAGCGAACAGAGAGCATGTAACACTAGTAGTCTGTGATAGTCTATTATTTGCTATGTAAATGAGGGTGGCAATATCAATTTACATGTTGGTTTAGACATAATTAAAACATACAAAGACTGCAATTAGACTAATACCAAACAAAGATGGAATATTAGCTCTGCCATTGGTAAGAGTTCTCATTGGGTTTCTCTGTTGAAAGAGAAATTCTGTGCCTTTGTAAAAAAAACCATTCTGTTAAAGTACTATCCAAGAATAAGAGGCTGCAAAGGAGTGTTGAGGCTCACATTATTCATGCACATATACACACATGAAATTCCAGAACATTACTCTGACTTTTAAACTTGAAAGGCTTTGATTTAGTTAAGCAGTCAGACTTTGTTATGATGAGGGTACAAACAGAAACTCTTAATTAATTAATATAATACAGTTATTTCCTTTTAAAGGATATTGGCTTAAGGCCTAACTATAGTAGAACATAATCCACATACATAAACATATTAATATGGTCACAGGTAAAAGCCTTTTTCCAATAACATCACAGTCATTTGTAAACTGCAAGAGGCCAGAAATAATGTCCATTGTAACTCTCAGGCCATGGGAACATCATTCATGAAGTCAGTTCTGATAAGCCGATGAGCCTTTGGTTTCGCCTGATGTTTTAATTCTTCTAGAGAGCTTAATGGAGCTGTTGTACTTAACCTAGATTTAGGCAAACAGCTCTGATGGTATCTGATTTACGTTTTTACATACCTTTATAGATTTTATTCAACAGATGGAAATGCAGGTGTTTAGCCCCTGTGCTACTAAGTCCAAGCACTTCTATTTAAGTTCAGTTACAATCAACTCTCGCCTGTAGCCACAACCTTGGCTGTCCATTTTGCAAACAGTAACTTATGACTCACAAAAGCAAGGTATGTAGAAAGGCTGATTCATAGCTGGGAGCATGAAGGAACGGCTAGATCCCTTTGTCTGTCTTTTTGGTAATGACAATTGAAAATCATGGTAGAGGGGCACCATACACAAGCAGTCTGTCAGCCATAATATATTGAATAAATATTAGCAAAATAACAATAGTATTGCTGTTATATCAGAAAAAGACCTTGGTTAGAAACTACCAACTAGAGGAAAATTTCTTCACTCCTTCCTACACAATCAAACCATTTATTTATTTATTTATTATTTCAAAACAGAATCTTGCCAAGGCTAGCTTGAACTTGTGATCCTCTTGCTTCAGCCTCTGAAAGTGCTGGGATTACAGGCCTGCTCCTCCAGGCATGACTATATGGTAAGTCTTGAAGTCAGAAAACATCAACATTCTGACTTTGTCTTCTTCAATATTGTGTTGACTATACAGGGTCTTTTTTCCCGCTATTTTTATTAATATACATATGCAATACATAGTGTTTACAATGAATTTGGGTTTTTCGTGCACATAATACAGGGTCTTTTTTCTCCCCATATAATCTTTAGAATTACTTCGTCAAGGGGCTGGAAGAATGTCACAGTGGTTAAAGTACTTGCTTAGCAAGTGCTAAGGCAAGTGCTAAGTACCCAAGTTCGATTCCCCAGTACCGAAAAAGCTGGGTATGGTGGCACACACATGTAATCCCAGCACTTGGGAGGCTGAGACAGGAGAATTGCTATAAGTCCAAATATTTGTTATATTAAGAATGTATTAGGATGTTTTAAAATGTAGTAGTTCTTATAACAATATTACCTGGCTTATAAAAATATTTTGATATATTTTTTAGTTATAATAGGAAATTTTCTAGCTTTTATCCAGGGTGAAGCCTAAACTGAATTAAAGAACACCTGAAGAGTTTTGAATAATTTTGTGTGATATTTTATCATAACCAAAGTAAATTAAAATTATCTTAAGAAGAACAAAATCCAAAGGAGATTTAAGCAGTTCAGTTAACAGAGAAGATGGCTTTCACTAATTGCAGTCAGTATGATGGGCACATTGAGTGAAAATCGCAAGTATTTCCATTGAGTATGGAAGGTTTCAATGACTGGTTTCTGTCTAAAGTTAAATTTATTAGATCCTTAATCTAATAAGAAATGAATGTGAATCTTTCATGTGCCAAGCATAGAATGAGAGGTACCTGAGATATTAAAAACAAACTGCACAGCATTCTAGCATTTTTCCTTGCAGTACCCATCCCCAAGCCAGTATGTACAAGAACAGCTTGTGTGACTTTTAAAAAATACATATTTTTGGATTTATCATAAACACTGGAGTTTATGAAAATGGAGGAAAAATCTCTATTTTTTAAAGTATTCCAGATCATTCGAGTGCAAAAGGACTCTAAATCAGACTGTGTAGTACATCATTCTGATTTTTTTTTAGACAGGGTCTTACTTAGTATTCCAGGCTGGTTCTGAACTCACTAGGGAGACCAGGTTGGCCTTGGACTCATGGCAATCCTCCTGTCTCAGCCTCCCCAGTGCTGGGATTACAGGTGTGCGCCACCACACCCAGCTTATGTGGTGCTGGGGAATCAAACTCCGGTACTTAGCGCTTGACTTAGTGCTTGCTAGGCAAGTGCTTTAACTGCTGAGCCACTCCTCCAACCCCTAGAGATTTTTTAAAAACTATGTTCAATTTAATAACCACCTTGTGCTCACATAGAAGGGTTTCCAGGTGGGTCTTTTTAGTCACCTCTCACCTATGGACCACATTTTATAGGTTTCTTTTCTCTCTGCTTGGCAATCACCACTGCCATCACTACACATCAATATTATAGCAAACAGCTTCATCTACTTGAGAAAAAGTAAGCTGATAGTTTTAGTAAGGATATTATGGAAGGGAAAGGATTACTAGCAAGCCTGAGTTAAAATCTCAGCCTTTACCAGGTGAACTGAGAGCTTCGGAAATATGTTAATAATAAGATGGCATGGATGGAAGGTTTAGAAGAAGGCGTGCACTTCCAAGAAGAAGGTGCACTGGGCATACCTAAAGTAGAGGTTCACTGTGGAATTCTATGGTTGAGGCTACTCTTTACTTAAAATTTCTTAATAAAAATTTGAACTCTTGCTTTTAATCATTGTCCACGCAATAGAGCTTTCAGGAAAAAAAATATATGCATGTATGTATTTTGTTTTTGGGGTTTACTTTTTTTCCTCTGGATTTTTAATTCAATATTTTAAATGGTTCCTCTAAAATCTTAGCAAATCAGCTCTTGTAGTGTAGGCCTGTAATCCCAGACTTTGAGAGATAAAAGCAGAACCATTGAAAGTTTGATTCCAGCCTCAGCCACCTGATGGGACCTTATTTTAAATGCAAATATAAAAAATTGGCTGGGAATATAGCTCAGTGTGAAGGCTATGGGCTTGATCTCCACAAACAAACAAAATAAAAGACCTTTTAACAAACACCTCTGCTTCCTTAAAATAAACAGAGCAAAACAATCCAGCAATGCAAGCTGGGACTGACACAGGCCTCTGGCCCCTGTAGTCCGCACTTTTCTAGTATAGATGGGTAAGTTAGTAGAGTTCAACTCTCTGAAGAGAATTTGTGCTCTGCAGGTGTTTGTGACTGGTGATTACAAAGCAGAAAAAAGGCTTTCTCCTTTGAGGGCAATCTTTCAGCTGTACTAATTAGCTGGCCTCCCCCACTTCTTCCAATAGTGAATTTGTCTTTGATCTTAATTGTACATAGATAATGATTGCAACTAGAATGATATAATGCAATAAATATTTGCTAGTAAGATTAGTTTGATAAAATAAAAATGGTCTAAGCAACATTTAGTAGCTCTGGACACTTTAATTTCTTCTATACAGAATGTAATCTTTGGCATCTTTTCAGCCCATTTTGTGTATAGATGTGAG
This sequence comes from Ctenodactylus gundi, assembly GCA_004027205.1. Taxonomy (NCBI): domain Eukaryota; kingdom Metazoa; phylum Chordata; class Mammalia; order Rodentia; family Ctenodactylidae; genus Ctenodactylus; species Ctenodactylus gundi. The sequence goes on from PVKB01002898.1 coordinate 235,338, forward strand.
TTAAGGAGCCAAAAAAAGACCTGCATAACCAAAATTTCACCTCAAACTTGGACACCTAACAAAGCTTCCTTTTAACTGCAATTATGTTAACTGGACAAGGTATATAATTAAACCAATGGTCAGTGATGCTTTATTCTTCTCAAAAGCTATAAAAGCATAATGAAAGCAAACATGAAGAACTGGTGACATTAAAATATTTTTGAATGTATGTAAATATGTTTTGAGAGAAAAAAATCATCCTGATTGAAATAACAACTAGTTTGGGTTTTAGAGAGGCGTATATACTATAATTGTTCAATAGCTTTAAGATAACTTGGCTTTGTTTCTAAGTAGAGGCATTATTACTTAATTGTAGATGAGTCATTTCCCCAGTCCCAGGCAATTAATCACTGTTTCTTAAACTTGCCAGAAATAGGAACTACCTGGGATTTTGTTAAACATGAATTCTGGGGCTTACCCTGACCTATTGAATTAAAATTTCTAGAAAAGGCACGTTGGAATCTATGAGTCCAACAGACATCTCAGGTATATCTTATTATCAAGCAGGTTTGAAAAAAAAATTTTTTTTAAACCTGTTTGAATTGCTTTGATAGTGGCATTAACTCCTTGACTACTATCATAGTGAGTGACCAGAGCAAAGATTCACTTCTGGAACAATCAGGACACTAGGAAGTACTTGTGGACTACAAACCAAAGCATATCCTACTTGATGTCAATAGAGCTTCTTGTTACCTGAACCAAGTTCTGGGCATTCATATAGGCTCCTGTCATTTAGTCAGGTATTGCAGACAATTTCACAGTGATTGGCCCAGGATTAAACTGATTACCACCTGGAAAGAGCAAAAGAGGAAAAAATCTCTCTTCCTGAACATCAAGTGTACATCAGACATGATACTGGTGGGCGTTTTATGTGAGCATTTCCTTTAATTTAAACAACTAACTGGAGATGTACTTATCATATTTTGTAAATGCCAAAACTGAAGGTTAAAGAAGCTAATGAATTTTTCCAAGATTATTTAGTAAGGAAGACAGACAGGGATCAAATCTACCAAATATGTTTCTTTCTTTGGTACCAGCCTCCAGAGTGTAATTTCTAAGTGAAGGAATTATAATTCATTACAAATAATCATCTTGAGCTTGTGAAATCTTCCTAGCTTGAAGTCAGAAAAAGAAAAAAAGAAGAAGAAAGAGAAGAAAGGCAATTTATCTTATATTGGATTGAGCAAGAGAGGGAAGAAGTACAAGCAATTGCAGAAAGTATGATTGATTTCTGTAAGATAACAAACTTTTTTTTTTTTCTTATCATCAAAAGTAAGTCTATGGTTTACCTTTAAAAACTGACTTTACCAAAAGACAAATGATGAAAGTGAATACAATTGTAAATGCATATGTATACAACATATAAGATGTATTTGTGGAGCCATAGCATCCTACAAATACATTTTCTGTCTTGCTACCCCATGCAGTTTATTCTACTCAAATGCTTGCAGCCAGGAATGAAAATGCCCTAGTTGAGATTTCTTACTTTAAGAACTCTTTTTTTTCCCCCAGAGAATTTGCTTTTCTATACTTGGCAACTGTTAATAGATGCTGACAGATGGAGAGCCTTGGAGACTATGAGTTCTGTGTTTGTTTGTAAAGGAAGCCAGGTGTGGACTAGGCATCCTGGGCTTCCTATGCAATGCAGGTTAGAAAGTCTTTGGCCTTCAGGATGACAGTTAATATTAAATTTGAAAGTTAAGAGGACTCCCTAAAATAAAGGCAAATACTGTAAGTCAGCAGCACATGCTGTTGTTGTTGATATCATATGCTACAAGACTCTCCCATCCGCTCATTTCTAAGGTGGACCATCAAGGAGGATCTCGGAGGAGGTAGAGGAATGCTGGGTAATTGTGTGAATAACAGTGCTATTGGAATTTTCTGGTAGCCCTTTTTTGTTGTTTTTGCACAAGAGTAGCACCCAGAGCATTTCAACTTACTTTTAACAAATTACAGTGATCACCAAATTGAACTATTGATACTTTTAAACTGGCTAACTGTTGGAGCAAAACAGGGGTAAGTGCCAGTACTGGGGAACCTGTACATGCAGAATATGGTGGAACAGGCCTGTGATCCCAGCACTCTGGGAAGCTAAGGCATAAAGATACCAAGCTTGAGTTTAGCCTGGGCACCTTAGCAACTTAGGGAGATCCTGTCTCAAAATCAAAACTAGAAACGGGCTGGGACACATTCAGTTTGAAACCCTGGTCTCAATTCCCAGAACCACCATGCTATTGTAATTTTTCCCCCATAATCAGTACGTGTTTTTTGTTTGTTTGGTTAGTTTGTTGGTTGGTTTTGTTTTGTTTTTGAGACGGTCTTAGTCACCAAATTATACAGGCTGGGCTCAAACTTGCAATCTTCCTGCCTCAGCCTCCTAGAGTGCGAGATTATAGTTGTGTGACATCATGCACTGCATGATTTCTAATTTTTAGAAAATGTTTTTTTTTGGGGGGTGGGGGGCTGGAGGAATGGCTCAGCAATGAAAGTGCTTGCCTAGCAAGCCCTAAGTCAAGCACTAAGTACCTGAGTTTGATTCCTCAGCACCACATAAGCTGAGCATGGTGGTGCATGCCTGTAATCCCAGCACTCAGGAGGCTGAGACAGGAAAATTGCTGTGAGTCCAAGGCCAGCTTGGACTCCATACTGAATTCAGGACCAACCTGGGCCTCAAAGGGAGACTTTGTCTCAAAAAAAAAAAATCACATCATAGGCCCAGGGATGAGCCCATGTTGCAGTTCTTTCATAAGCTGATGCAGGTAGGTATTCTTGATGGGGAGGCTAGTCTTTGTTGTGTTTTAAGGCCATCGACTGATTAGATGAGACCACATTATGGGGAAAAAAAATCTGCTTTGCTCTTAGCTTGTTTATATGATAAATTACACTGACTTTTGAATACTAAAATAACTTTTTACTCCTGGATAAATCCCACTTATTCATTGTATTATACTACCCTTATTACTAGTATATATAGGTGGATTGTATTTGCTACAATTTCATTAAAAATTTTATGTTGGGCTGGAGGAATGGCTCAGCGGTTAAAACGCTTGAGCAAGCGCTAAGCCAAGTGCTAAGTACCAGAATTGGATTCCCTAGCATCACATAAGCTGGGCGTGGTGGCACATGCCTGTAATCCCAGCACTCGGGAGGCTGAGACAGGAGGACTGCTGTGAGTCCAAGGCCAGCCTGGGCTCTGAAGTGAATTCAGGACCAGCCTGGACCACAGAGCGAGACCCTGTCTCAAAAAAAAAAGATAAAAAACAATTTTATGTTGACAATATCCTTTTTTTCAAAAAAATGTATTGGACTGGCTTTGGCATCAGGATAAAGTTGGCCATTAGAATGAGTTGGGAAATATTCACCCATTTTTAATTTTTTGGAAGAGATTTATAGAACGAGTATTCTTTCTATTTTAAAAGCTTGGTAAAATTTCCAGTGACACTATCTGGGCTTGTGGTTTTATTTATAGAAAGACTTTACCTATAGATTCCCTCCCATGCCCACACTGGAATTGAATTCAGGTCTTTCACACTGTGCTATATCCCCAGGTCTTTCTTATAAATTTAATTTAATTTTTATCAGAATAGAATCTCACTGAGTCACTAAGTTGCCAGAATAAGCTTGAATTTGTAATCCTCCCAACTTGGCTTCTCACAGTGCTGGAATTATAGGCATGTACTGGCTCATGTAGATTCTGTTCTAGAGCTTCTTAAGTCAGTTTTGATAATTTTTTAAAGAAATGCATCTTTATGAATGAATGCTTTATTAACAGAAAGTTGTTTAAAATATTCACGGATTATTCTGTTTCATATGTGTAAAATTTTGAGTTGTGTCAACTCTGTGATTGTGATATTAGCCATATGTGCCTGTTTTCTTTATAAATTTTGATTAAAGGTTTATCAAATTTATTGATTGTCTCAAGTAACTAGGTTTTGGATTCATCACTTTTTCAGTTGCCTTTGTGTTTTATATTTTATTGATTTCTATTCTCATCTGTATTATTTTTTCTTCTGCTTAGTTTTGTTTTCAGGGTTTTTTTTTGTAATTTCTTAAGGTAAAAGCTAAGGAGTTGACTTTGGTTTGCCCTACATTTATTTAAGCATAAAGTCATTTAGTGTTCTAAATTTCCAAGTACTGTTTAAGCTGCTCATATCCTAAGTATGTGAATATGTTGTATTTCATTTTCATTCTATTTAAAGTATAATATTCCTTTTATGTATTTTAATTGACCTGTGATATTTTTGGAATATGCATTATTTAATTCCCAAGTATTTTAATCTTTTCCAGATATATTTCTGTATAATTTCAAATTTAATTTCATTTTTCTAAGGGCATACACTTGGTAATATGTGAATCTGTTTTATAACCCTATCACACTGAGGGTTACTTTAGAGGCCAAAATGTGATTTACTTTGGTAAAAATTCCTTGCACATATGAAAAGTTATATATTCTGTCCTTTCTGGATGTGATAACCTATAAATATCAAGAATATAAATTTAGTAATTGCATTGTTAAGGTTTACTTTGTCCTTATTGATTTTCTGTTTGTCCTAAAAGAGGTTTGCTGAAATCTCTGACTATAGTTGTGACTGTTTGTATTTTTGCTTGATATTTATTTATGATATTTATCTGTTATTGGGTGCATTTACTCTTGATGAATTCACTCCTTTATTATAAAATAGAAGCTTTGGATTTTTAATTCAAAATTAAAATTAAATAAAATTTAGTTTTTATTATAAAATAGAATTTTTGGATTTTTAATTTGAATTGAAATGAATTCAATTCATTTAAGTCATCTGAATATTAGAATGACAATCTCTGTGTAACTCTTTCTTTCCACAGGTGTATATTTCTGAAACATTTCTTCCTTGGGAATCAGTGGACTCCAGGTTGTGCCTCCTTTCCAGCCAGTCTCATCAAGAACTCTATCAGTCCTTCTGGCACTGTGCTCTGAGACCTTTCTCCAGGCAGTACTATAGCTCATTTGATTTCCATCATCAAATATTTGGGAATTAATGTACATCGCAGTGATGTTTACTGTTTCCCATTGCTGGTATGTCTTGATTTTTATCCTTGTTTTTGATTTTGATTATTCTACCATTAAAAATGGCATAGTGCTTGGAGCATACTGAGAGTGGATAACTTTTAGTGGTTTGGTTTAGCACAGGAAAGCATTACAGATGCAGATTTTATTATTGACAGTGATTGTCTTTGTTACTTTTTCATTGCTGTGACAGACATACCTGACATCCACAACTTAAAAGAGGAAAGATTTGTTATAGATGACAGTTTCAGAAGGTCCCACACAGTCCATTCATGGGCAGTTGGCCATAGAGGAAGCACATGGCATTGACGTAGCTGGAAGAGTTCACCTCATGGTAATTCACCTCATGGCAGACAGGAAGCCAAGTCAGAGGAGAAGGGGGCAAGCTAGCATGTGTCCTTCCAGGTCACATCCCTGTGATCCACCCATTCTTCTCTGATGTAGAGGTGAAGTTGTGAGCGTCACCTAGCGGTAACAGTGGCACATTGTTCAAGATGGTGGATCTTTACATTTTCGCGCCGTACGCGATCAGGTGACCAGACAGGCAGAAAGGAGGGAGGAGGGATTAGGATGTGACGTTGTGATAAACGTGGCCCTGAGCCAATGCTTTAGATCTTCCCGGGAAGACTGTGAATCCCGCCAATGGGAAAC
>PVKB01002899.1:0-104724 GCA_004027205.1 Ctenodactylus gundi
ACTAACAAAATGTATGTTATCTGTACAATTTTGTCATTTTCAGCTTTTACCTTCAATTCCACAGTCCCAAATAAACACCAACTTCATTAGCACCTAGCTCCAAGCAGCTGCAATAGCAGAGCTGGAAGCTGCCCAAATGTTTCCTTTCTGTAATTTCACTGAAAATTTACTTGAGGCAGTGAAGATATGCTCCATCTCTCAGAACATCAATTTAGAGATGTCCCTCACCAAAATCCAAAATAAGCTTCCTAAGCACTTGCCCATACAGATCTAAGGGTGACTGCCACCAAAACATATCTTTGTAATTTCCTGTCACAGTCCTTTAATATCGCCACCAGGCTTCTCCCTTCTGAAAAAAAAAAGAAACAGAAAAGAGAAAAAGAAAATGACCTCAAATAAAACAATAAAAAGTAAAGAAAAGCATTACACTTGAAAGTGGAGTTAAAGTAAGAAATTATGACAGTTTTAAAACACTGTCAATGCCCCCCTAATTGCAGAAAACTCTTATGAATAGTTTTTGAAAATTCCTCGTCTCATATTAATTATTTCTGGTGCCTGCTACAGTTTGGTCTGGTAGTAATCACTAATAAGTAAAAGTATCAAAGCATTAAGGAAAAAGTCCTGAGAAGAATAAGCTAGGGCTAATCTGATCATTTGATGGTGGCTATTATTTTCTCAGATTTACAACATATAGTGAGACTTATTTTCCACTTACAAGGTGGTTGGTGGCTTCTATGATGGAACTGTACAAACTTCTGTGACATAACTTCCGAATCACAGAACACATATGGAGGTTTGTCAAATATGGCTTATGTTTCAGCTCTGGGTTTACCAAAGTTAACAGGATCACAGCTCATCTCCGCTGGGAAGAACCAAACCTCACTGTACCAATACAAGCCCAGCCAGTCTGTCAGGTGCATCAAAGAGAACAGGAAAGATTTGCATGGCAAACTGAAATTCATGCTACTGAGCTGTTAAATACTACCCACAGAAGCAAAAAAGTAAAAATCTACTGAAATTAATATGCAAAGATAAGACTTTACTCACAATCTCTGCTAGGTCTTTTTGCCATTCCTTTGCTATATATAATCACTAGTATTTCAATGAAAATCTCCTCTAGACCCACTATTCCTCTGGCCAGAAAAAAAAATCCAGATTATATAATTAACATAAAAATTGATTCCTTCTCCCAGCTCTCAGAGTTGTGTAATAATATTCTAGGTGATTATACACAGAATCTTCAAATAAAAATCTAGTATTTAAAGATGTGATAAATTTAAGGGCCAGAAATTTGCATACTGTACAGAACCACCACTTTCTCAGAGAAGAAAAAATAAAAATGAAAAATAGCTTGACTATTCTGGTTTCTGAGCTTTTGGACTGTTCTTGATTCAGTAATCCTTAACTCAGCATTATTATAATTTAAATGAAATAGCCACAGAAAATTATAGGCCACTAGACTACTAAATACCTGGGCCAATATTTCAAAATAACATCAACAAATTGTCTCAACTTCTGGAAATGTAAAGTACTCATTACATCATTAGCATAAACACGTGAAAAAGCAAACACCTATGTTTTAGTAAGATATATTAAAATATATAAAGTTGTAACATAATTCACTCATTAGAAGTATACAACTTAATGTTTTCAGTATAGTTACAGATATGTGCACCTACTACCATAATTGTGGAGCATTTCCATCATCTCAGAAACCCTACACTCTTTAGTGACCACTCTATATGTAAATATCTACAGGCTAAATTTTACAAATCCAGACTTGGTGATCATAATTGGCTAGAAACTGTAAAGCTCTAAACCTGTTGTCTTTGGAAGTAATTTTTAGTATATTTCAAGTTATATTTGTTCCTGGAGCTAGAGGAATAACACAGGGGTGAGAGCATTTGCTTAGCAAGCACAAGGCCTTGAGTTTACTTCCCTGGTACTACATAAAACAGGCATGGTAGCACATACCTCTAATTTCAGCACTCAGGAGGCTAATGAAGGAAGACTGCTAGGAGTCTGAGGCCAGTCTAGCCTCTGTCAGTGAGTTCAGGGCCAACCTAGACTATACAGCACAAGACACTGACTCAAAAAAAAAAAAAGACTCTGTATAATCTGTTTGTGGGAAAGGGGTGAGGGTGGGGCAAAGCAATCAAAACTTTTAAGTGTACCTCTCACACATCATAGAAGTGCATTTCTTCACATCTGCCAACAACTACACACACACACACACACACACACACACACACACACACACACAAAGTTCACACAGCCAAAGTCCTTAAACAAATTTTAAGATGTCTCCTTTCCAATAATCTCTTTTATGCCTGTCGTGAGTTTAGAAATAGAGAAACGGGCTCCAAGTCCAACTGTGTTCATCTTAACAGGACCTTAAAGAATGTTAGACACTCTCTTCCTCCACCCACATTAAATATACACCCCCCTAAAACTGTTGATTCACCGGATTTTCAGCTGCCAAAAAAATGCAGACTAGCGTAGTGTTTGACATTTCCTTTTGGCAATCATTAGTCTTTAATGTGTCACTGTCTAGAGGCTAAACGGAACAGTTTTATTCTACTTTTGCAGCTCATTTTCTTGGGCCCAAGGAAATATATCAAAGGTAAAACCCAAAAGAAATGCTGCCAATATAAGATTTTTGTAATACTGTATTGTTATACAATGATGATCAAAATCTCTCTCCTCAACCTCCTTACGACTAGAGTCAGAGTCATTCCTTCTTCATGCAGTAACTTTGCATAGGGGCTTTCCAATATGTTGGGTTTCTCAGCAACAAGTGTATTAGTATAAACTGAGATTACATTTAAGAATCATAGGTCAAGCATTTATAACGTTTCTTATAAAACATTTCAGGTCATCTTGTATCAGCAATGAACAAGCAATATTCCTACAGACACAAAAACAGCCTTCCAAATGCTGGGAAAACAGGTGTGTGCCACCCAGGGTCAAATTAAAGGAGGAAATGCAAGCACACATATATATTGGGGCTACAATTCTGTTATGCTGGAGTACTGATTTAGGAGGAGCAAGATCTTATGTCTGAACCCAGCACCACAAAGCAAACACACACTCTCTCTCTCACTTCTCTCTCTCTCTCTCTCTCTCTCTCTCTCTCACACACACACACACACCAATCACACTTCCTAAAGCCTACATGGTGAGCTATCCATTACTAAGGGGAAGGAGCGCTGCTAACCAGTTGTACCTGTAAAATGCTTCTCTAAGCCAAGGTTTGATATTCTCTCCACATGAATTTCTGCTTCTAAATCTAATGTTCCTCCCTTCATTTATTTCCCAATACCAATGTACATGAATTTTTTCTCCTTTGTATATCATCTCGATAGCTCTACATTTATTCCAGTGCTTTATAATTTGTAAATTTTTCAGCCTCCATTGTACCATTATTGTCTTCTAAGCTAGATCTCTTCATTCTTTTTACCTCCCCCACACAAAAATGGGAGTATAGAAAAAGATAGTAGTAAATAAATGATGCTTATGGCCAAACAAGGCTCTAACTATGGGTCATGTCTTTTTAATAATAGCCAAAGTAAAGAGCCTAAAATTATATTGAATAATATGTATTTAGGTCATCTAAAATTGTGGGTGACAACTTCTCAACAGAAACCTTCAGAAAGCAAGGCACTCCCAACCCAACAACAAAAACCTAATGATTGTCATTTCTTAAGTTCCATTCAAAAAGTCTACTGAACAAACTAAACATAATTGTCAAAAGGTAGATAAGAAACACAGTGTTTCTTGCTATATTTAATAAAGCTTTAAAAATAACTCCAGGAAGGCCCATGATTTTGGAAATGCTGAAGAACTGGGCTATGAAACACATGGATGACTAAGCAATAACCATTTCGGACTCTTTAAAAAAAAAAAAAAACCCAAGAATTTAGTCAAGAAAACTCTTCATTATTCTATGACTATAGTTTATGCACTTTTATTTGGAGAATCAAAGAACTCAATTCTAAAATCTAGTGATAAAGAATTTACTTCAAGGACACATTACAGAAGAACCCAAGTGTAGCTGGGCCGCTGGTCACAGGAACAGCCATATAGGAAGCCAGGACACCCCTTCTGGCTTTTTTCATTCTCATTCTTTTTTGCTGTCTAGCTAATTCACAGGTGCTACTCACCCACAAGTTCATTTTATCAAATGTCTCAAGGTCAGGACTCTACTGAATGGCATCATTTACTGCTTTAGTTCCCATTGCTAACTGCACTGCTATTTTCCCACACAAATTTCCAAAAACATAATTATCCTAAGAGACATCAACCAACCTATGAAAAATGAACAGGGGACTAACTGAGATAAAACAAGACCTTCCAACAAGCACAAAACAGACAAATGCTCTCCAAAAGGTATAATATGGATGCTCTTTAAACATGTGACACCTATTCAGCTAATCATAATGATATGAAATACTCTTTTCTGGAGTTTTTTGAGACAGGGTTGTAGCTCTGTAGTCCACATTAGTCCTGAATTCACTATGTGGCCCAGGCAAGGAACTCATGGCAATCCTCCTGCCTTGTGCTGAGATTACAAGTGTACACTGCCATGCCTGGCTTTAAGTTTAATTATGGGATTTTCAAAATATTTCCAAAGAACTGAGTCTAGAATCAACTCCTCATGTACCATAACCAAACTTTAACAATCATCAATGTTCTTGCTATTCTTTTTCATTTATTATCCTCTTCAATCAGGTTCTGATGGAGTATTTTAAAACAAATCCAATACATCATGTCACTTTACAAAAGACTGTCTTCCAGATACCCAAACCTGTGCTTATATCTAGATGTCCAAATCTTGAAGGTTAATGAAAATTTCCACTTGATCAAAATCTTAAATTCAAGACACACAGTGTTTATTTTCATAACCCTAAAGTCAATGTAATTCTTGATCTGGAGTGGCTTTAAGAAAACGGCTCATGTTGTATTGGCTGGGAAAGCCTCACTTGAAGTTTAACTTAGAAGAGAGAGGAGAGAGAAAGGAGGAGGAAAGGGGAAAAAAGAATACTGTAGGCAGTGTTTTTCAAAAAATGTGATTAGGAACTTTAATTTTTAAATTGACTTTTTTCTGAATGCTACAAAATTTAACTCTGCTTCAAAAAACCCATGAAACCCTAAAGCCTTGAGTCCATTTCCTACATTCAGAAACATTATTTATCTTTAAAAAAAAAAACTTTGAAAAAGTAGAGAGGAGAAAACAGAGTGAGGGGATCCTTTTTGATAACAAAAAACACTAAGACTTAAGACATATACGAATGACTGACCTGAAAATATTTTTCCCATTTGTAGTGGCATTATGTATTTTTCACTAACAACACAGAATCTTAAAATCAACAGAAACAAATATGTTGGGTTTCTCAGCAACAAGTGCATTAGTATAAACTGAGATTACATTTAAGAATTATAGGTCAAGCATTTATAACTTTTCTTATAAAACATTTCAAGTCATCTTATATCAGCAATGAACAAGCAATATTCCTACAGACACAAAAACAGCTGCAAGCCCAAGCATATATCTTTTCATTGCTGGGTGACTTTGATATTTGAATCTGTTAAACCAGGAATTCTCCCTCAAAGCAGGGAGAATACAAGACAGATTATGTTCCAGAGTTACATTTAAAGGCTAATTAGCAAGGAAGCCTCGATACAAGATGCCACAGTGCAACGTATTTAGTGGACTGTTACTAACTGCAAACACACCATGAAATGAAAATTTACGACATTTACAGATGGAGTAAATCTAGAGCAGACCAATCATTTCAACACCACTGAAGGTAACAACTCTAAGACACATGTTGACCAGTTGCAATTTTAGCACATAGCTACTATCTTTATACGTAAATAAGTTTCTAATTCATGCTAATATGAAAAGGCCTTAATGACATTTTAGAGAAAGGCCAAACAACGGTTCTCAAGTTTTTGCTTGTATATAGTCAATATTCTACTTTAAAATAAGCTACTTAGTGATTGACAATACTTACATAGCAGCCATCATTTCACCCCAAAATAAATAACATCCACTCAGACAAGAAAAACATTACATTCTACAGATATTCTAATTTTGTACTTATGACTATTTCTATTTAATCTGTATTCATGTCAGCCAAAGTAGCAACTTCCAACAGGTCTATAGAGAGCAGGAAACTTCCTGGCAGACAGGGCTCTATACTTATCCTGAAACAAGGATAGTCTGGAAAGTCAGTGTTCATCCACAAAACCTGGATCACCTGTCATGAAAGCATCCCTAAATATAACTATGTCTAATTTGTGGGGGAGAGGTTAAAAGAAAAAAAAAGTATTAATAGTTAAATAACATGGGTGTTTTGAGGGCAGTAAAAATATACATAAACCATATGTGCTTGATATTAAACTATCACAAAGTCACAACTAATTTTCATTTAGTACCTGAAGTGCTCTAAGATATTAAATTTTAAAATTTTGGAAATTTTAAGACCAATAGACCAAAAAAAAAAAAAAAAAGGACAGTATGTTATGACTGGTAAGCTTTTAGTTTTACATGTTTGTCACATATGGGTATTCTACATAAATTAAACAAGCAATCTCCCAAAATTACTAGCTTGTTATATTTAAACAATCTCAATACTTTAAATGAATCATTTCCAATACAAGACAGCTCTACTAAAAGTAAAGGCTACCTTGGGCCAAAAAAGAATGAACAAGAAAAAAAATTTATTACATTTTCCTAAAACAGTATCAATTTGCACATGCACTGCAACTTCATTATTTCAAACATGAAATTCCACCCATTCATTCACACAAGTTGGTAGTTGTAGAGATAAGTTTATCGTCAGCTGTTGTATGAATTCAGGCTGACATAACTGCAGCCATCTTGAGTCTTCACTGCCATGGCTGCCAATACTCCAAGGGTGTTTATCCTGAAGTCTCCAAACAACTATAAATAGACAAAACCATGTGAGTTGTACGTAAAGCTTTACAACTGGACCCTGGCTCCAAGAATGTGTCTGACCTTTTGATACTGGCTTAAGTAAAACCAAGCACATTAAAGCTAGGATAAAGTCACATTTGTCCTAACCTGTATTTATTACTTTTTTCTGAGTCAAACTGCAGGGATTCAGCTGGTTTTGCTGCCACTCGGGACCATGCTTACCTGAGTAATTCTCCCAATACAATGCAATCTAGTCTCTGGTGTTGAGGAATCTTGGTCCAGTCCTCAAACACTAGAACTGGGCTGCTCAGAAATAGCTGCTATAAGATGCTTGAATTAAAAGATCATGAAGACTAGGGGTAGAGACTGCCACCTTAGTTCTTTCCTACAGGCAGAGAACAGGCAATGAAGCAGACACAGAAAGCTGAAGAGGGACTTAACTCAAGGGACAGCGCCCAGGTTCCTAACCTGTTCACCCAGTTCTTTCTATACTTAATTATGTGCTCTTCTATTTCAAGGCATTTGGGTATTTTGAAATAACACCATCCATTTCATACATCATCATTTCACTTGGACCTTCTTCCCAGACTTGGCTTCTGTCTGCGATGTTGTGAAGAGCTTTCCTTTGGCTCTGGCTCTGTCACGTGTTTCCACCACTACCAGCTATCCATAAATGAACTGAGACCTTCTCAAAGTGTGAGCTAACATAAATCTTCCCTCCCTTATGTTGTGGATGTTGGGTATTCTGTCCCAGGAATGAAAAAGTAACTAAGTCATCAACATGAATATTTTCAAAAAATATGGGGAAATACATGAAAGAAAACTTGAAATGTGTACTGTCCATCATCTTAACACTTAGAAACAATTTCTAACATTCTAATGAGTTTAGGGGTGATAATCCAGGGAAGTTTAAGCCAGCCAGAAATCTGTTCAACACTGCCTGACAGATAAAGAGAGAATGAAATAATACCAAGCACAGTCCAATAGCTATCTCAAACAGGCTAAATAAAACCCTACTTGTCTGCAGCCTGACCCTAAAGCAAGTTTCCACGTGTTTTATCAGCCTAATTTCAAAAGACCATTCCACTACTGTTCCAAAAGGCCAGCATCATTTCTCCTAATATATAAACATGTATGTTTATGTATATAAAAGGTTCAGAACTTTCTTATTAGATATTACAATTTATAATGCCAGGATAGTATACTCAGAAAGTACCTCAAACCCCTTAGAAAGTAACATAAAATATAACTTGAATGTAACATCTTCCTCAAAGTAAAAATGGTTTTTTCAAACTCATCTTGCACCATAAGAAAATACATTAATTTTTGATAAATACCAAATTACACAAATGATGCTATGAGAGAGCATGGATGAATCTGGAGGACGTTAGATGAAATAAATTAGACAGAGGAAAAAAAAAAATACTGCATTACCCGGCAGTTTAGCATGGAGGAAACTCTAAAAAGCTCTTTTGCTCTGCTCACCTCAAATGCCTATACCAACATGAACTGATTATTATTCAGCCCAGAGTTATTTAATTTCAAGCATCTAACACTGAAATTCAAATCTCAGTAGTTTAGTACTACAGTATGTAATCAGAAAAAAGAAATCTCTGCAGCCACTAAATTTAAGATGATATGAAACTCTGTTTGATGATTTGGAAAGATAAAAGGGGTAAAATTACTAGAGACTTTTGGTCAGATGAATTTAAGTGTATGCATTTTTAAACACTCAATATGGTTATGGGAAATTTAGTATTAATGTATCTCTAAGCACAAAGGCTGACAAATGGTAAGCAGTAAAATACTGTTGTGGCAGTTAGGGTGGAGTACCCACATGATGAGCATTGGGAACGGGTAGAGCACACTTTTGGTATGTTTAAGTCACAGAGGTGAAGGTAAGGCCTTTGAAATCTGTTTGCTCCTTTGTTCCTTCCTCTCTCACTACTCCCTCCATCAGCTTCCCATCCACAATGAACCACAGAGCTTTGTTCTGCTATGCCCTTTGTCATGATGTTCCTGGCTTAGAGCCCAACATCGGTGGTCTAAATACCCCAAATCAAGAGACAAAATAAATTTCTCCTTTAAGTTGTGGGTGTCAGGTATGATGTCCAGTAATAATATACCTGATCAATATACATGCTGATAATCCTTAATCATTTTTAAATGAAGAATATATATATATCCAGATATTAAGTTTGGAATGCCATGCACAAAAATATGGTGGAATTAAAGACAATAAGATAATGAACATAGGCCTCACATAATCAGAAAAATTAAGCTATTCTAATTTTGAAGATAAGAAAATGTCACCACCAAGTATGCAATGATAAGCTCTTCACAGACTCCTTCAAAGGCTGGGAAGCTCTGGCTCTGCTAAAATGATTCCAGGAAATCATTTGCAAAACTGAGAAGAGATTAGCATCTAAACTGAGTGCTTCCCTTTACCACAATAACAATGTATCTTTTCAAAAGATCTTTGAAAGTGAACATTAACTGCATGCTATTCATATATTCCATATCAAACTATTACCAAATCAAATTAAATCTTATAACTGTTATGTTAGCAAACACCAAACTTTTCAAATATATGTCCAGTTCATTCAAAACATGTCCAGTTATTGTACTCTTCTTTGGAAATCCTACTATCATTAACGTTTTGGGAAAAGAACAAAGATAAGCAACATTATCCTTGCCATTCTTATCCTAAACCATGTCAAATTTCTTCTACCTAACAGTACAGTTTTAACAATAAAGAAATTAACTATAAAGGCAACTATGCCTAGATAACCACATTATTCTCAACACTCAAAAAAGAAGCTGATGTTAAATTTACCTATTTATCTTAACTGACTAGCCACTCAAGACAATCCAACAAAAATGCAATGCAAGCAAGAAAAATAAACCACGTACATAATTTTAATTTTTTACAACTCATAAAATTATGCTTAATAACAATTTTACTTAATCTTACATATTATTACCATTGAGCTATCATTATTAAGATATTTTTTGTGTGTAGTAAGTTTCTGAAAGCTAATGTATAGTTTATACTGACAGCACATCTCAACCTGGACCTGTCAGATTTCATTGCTCAGCAGCCATATATGACTAATGACTAACAAATTAAAAAACATATAGCAAGAGCTATTCAAGTCCATAGTACATGCTTTAACTCACCAATTGTAAAAATATGGGTCAGTCATACATGATCAAAAACTGCTAACCAACACTGAAGCCAAAACCAAATGGAATTCATTTCAAAGACTATGAGTCCTTTATATTTCAGACATTGTAATGAAGTCTTATCAGATCAAGGGAGAGGTAATTTGTTTTGGGAGGAGTCTACAGTTGAAAGGTGTAATGGAAACAAGCTTAGTTTCAGTAAATTTTACTACTGGAAAAATATATGCCTTAGAAAAGGTGAGAAAGGAAAATATTAAGGATCAAAATATCCCTTTGCAGAATGAAGACTCGGATAAAGAATTCAGCTGTGTGGAGTAGAGAGCCCTTCAGAAGGTTTTTTACTGGCAATGAAATAAGAACACAGAACATTTCAACTCACAATTGGGCACCGTAATTAGCTCTATATTCAAGGAATAAAAATTTTAATTGTGGATTCCACTTAATATTTTGTTTATACACAACAAAATGGTGACAACTTCAAATTCAAGTACATTTTCATTTCAAACCACTCACTTTTAAACCTTTTAATATTATAATACTATAACTAAAGCTATTTTTCTTTCTCTAGAACTCCAGAACGAAAGCAACCTTTGGTTGACAGAACAGAAACAAACTAAATTTTATCACAATAACTACATTTCATTTCAAGGAAACTTGACAGCTTTTTTTAAAACTACAAGGCTCTTCTGGCAGACTGAAAAATCTCTACAGCCAGGCTTGCATCTATAGCATTTCTGTAATGTTAAGTCACGGTCAAACACATTATTTTTATATCAATATCTCCTAGAGCTGTACAATAAGTTATCTATACAATCAAGACTACCTGACTACCCTACAACTCCTCAAAACACAACAGAAACAGGAACATTAAAGCTGCTGGCCTCTTGACCCCTACAGCCTTTATAAGGGAATTTGGCCTTCGCCTGATGACTTAAACTTGACATTCTAGTACAAGATCATACTTTCACTAATTGCTTATTTTCAAGTACTTGGTTTAATTTTTTTCTGAAAATGTCACCTACATACTGAAAAGTTTAGTAAGTTCAGGTAAACTATGTGTCCCTCACTTACCTGCCCCAGAATTCAGGGCCCATAAGCATAGATTTTTGAGATTGTTTTCCCCTCAACTCATATCCTTAGCACCATGAATATACAAAATTACTCATTTTATTACTTCTCTCAAGTAAGCATGAGTTCATTAAGCAAGATTTTACTGAGTATCTCTTGGAACATGACACTAGAGCACGAAAAGAGTACTTTTAAATAGTTCAGTCTTCCAAAAGCTTAAAACCTAGATGCAGACATTCCACAAATAAAGGAAATACAATTAAGAAACAATTCAAGAAAGTAAACAATTTAAGTATAAAATTTCAAGCACCGAAGAAGTAACATAAGGTAGTGCAGGCTGAAATGTGTTTTCAATCACTTAGGAGGCTGACACAGATTGCCATGTGTCCAAGGCCAGCCTGAGCTATGTAGTAGGTTCAGGAACTGCCTGGATGATCCAGCAAGACCCTGTCGCCAAATAAATAAATAAATAAATAAATAAATAAGAAAGGGGCCTTAGCAAACAGACTGGGGAGAGGGCGAGGGTAACAGTTAAAAGAAGTACAGATTAGGATTAGCTTTAAACAGGTGCGAAGGAATTTCAGGAACGCAATGAATAATGTCCTATTGATGACATGGGCTTGGATTCGTCTGAGCAGCTGAAACTGAGGGCAATATGGAACATGAGAATAGCCTGAAGGCAGGCAATGGCAGTGGGCACAGAAAAGGACTAACAGAATAAACCATCAGAGCAGTTTCTGCACACAGGAATCACCTGGGATGCTTTCGAAACACTGGTATATGGACCTTGACCTGGAGAGTCTGACTAATGGGTCTAGTATAAACCCTTTCAAAGGTCTCCAGGGTCTCTAATGTTCATCATTGCCTAAAGGAAAAACCAGTAGAACTTGGTCACTGTCAACAAAAGAGAAAGGAAGATCAGATTATGAAGGAGGAGTGGGTGGGTATGTATAAAAATAATGATGAAAGAATCCTGGGAGTGGAAAAAATTAAAATAGGTTAGTTAGCCTTTCTGGACTTTGCCACTTGGTCAACAAAGTTTTATGCAATAATTTTAATTACAGTCTTACTGCAGGGTTTTTTCCTTCAATGATCCACATACTACAACTGCAGAAGATTTTTCAACAGAAATTTTTTAAAACCTGAAACCATTCTTCCAAACTTAGGTAAAATTCAATCTGAAGAATATACAGTAAAATTTTCAGGAAGGACTTTTTGGCTAGAAATAATCTTATCCTTTATGCAATTCTCCATGGCATTTTTGCTGTACTTATGATGACACTCCTTTTAAAGACAAAGCCTTTTCCTCCGCCTGCATGGTGCCAGGAAAACTGCTCTGCATGTGACACATGCTCCAAATTAAGTGAATAAGTGAAGTAGGCAGAAATGGCTAGTTAAATTCTGATTGTCACTACTGGTTCTAAATGTTTCTAAATGTTTTGTAAACGTGCAAAAATCCATCTCCACATGCTTTTTTGGACCCTTCCATCCTTCTAAGCTTCCTTCTAGGCATCTGGGCCTTCCCCATTTATCCTCACTCCAATGTTTCCTGGGCAATACTGAGCCTGTTTACTTTACTAAGTCCCAGCATGCGGGAGGTGGAGTCAGGAGAACTGCTGACTGTCCAAGGTCAGTATGAGATATACAGTGAGTTCTGGACCAACCTGGGCTACGACACATTCAAATTTTGACCTCATATCAAGCACTGTTCTAGTTTTCTTTTAAGAGTGTTATTTCTCTATCTTCAGTATACATGAGCACTTCACACCTTTTCCTACATCCCCAAGAAGGACAGAAAGTACTGGAGGTACCTGTATGATACCGTAGGGAAAAAATCAAAGTTTACTCAGGTTCCAGGTAACTGCAGAGAGGCTGAGCATCTTAAAACTCTGGGGTTTTGAGACAAGCAAGGAATCTGTACGAATTCATCAGGTTCTTTTCCCTACCAAAGGTTGTTTTCAAAGTAGTTTCCTAATCTTTACTGCACTGGACCCTTGCATCACTTCCAATGCCTACACATAACAGCAGGTGACTGATCACACATATCCTATGAGTCTTTATTCCCTTGGCTAGGATGCCAACACTGGAAGTCCTTCTTCAACTTATCCATTTTTTTCATTTGTTATAAATTTAAAGACTAGATATATGAATTTTTAAATGTATCCCACATTTCTACTGTGACTTATCAGCTACATTTTCCTTTTGATTTAACTAAACCTCTAATTCCATTTTCCTTAGGTAGACTGCCTATGATCAAAACATGACAATGGCTTAAAACAATTCAATATGCTTCACTAATTTCACAATACGGCAGAAACAAGATAAACACAGGAAGGTATTCATCTTCACCCTAGGAATTCCATCATGACTCACCACTACAGGCATTTAACTGAGCAATTACGATGTGCAGAAAATGAGCAAATGAGAAAGGACCAAGATCTTTTTATGAGAGGTATTAAAGAAGCAAAACAAACCATTACTGATGACAACAGATACGTATTATCTCTCTTTAAGATGATTTTAAATAATTTTTAATTTATTCCTTCCTAACAGCAACAAAACCCCAAGGATACAGTCAGAACCATAGTAATCTTAAATTAGCATTAAGTTACTGGGAATAGAAGAGAAAGTATAAGGGAAGGAATAAGACATGAGAGAAATAAATCAATCCAGTCAAATTTTCTAAAAAAGTCATGTCAAATTTCACAGCACTGGTTTCTAAACACAAACTTTTAAAACTGAAAAAAAAAATGGCTTAGGGCATAGCTCAGCATTTAAGAGTATTTGTTAAATAAGTAAAAGGCCCAGGGCTCATATTCTGCAGCACCACGTAAGCTGGTCACGGTGATGCACGTCTGTAATCCCAGCAACTCAGAAGGCTTAGGCAGAATGATCACCATGAATTTGAGGACAGCCTACATGGAGTTTAGAACCAGACTGGACTACAGAGTGCAAAACTCTGTCTCAGAAAAAAGTCAAAATAATTATCCAACTTGCCTCATACAGATCTACATTGCAACTAACCACTATTTCAACACTCTATATATTTGTGAAAAAATTCCTAACTGTAAGTATTAAAGAGTCGATTTTCAGTATTTCCTTTTACCCAAACTTAGATGACTACCTGGTTATGATAACGGAAATGTAGTAGTATAGAAGGTCAAGCATCAAAATATTTATAGTTCACTTCCAAATGTTTCAGAGAAAAAACAATGGATTTGTGTATCACTGTGTACGAACTTTTACATACACATCCAAATATAATTATGTCAATGAATCTAAAGAAAGGGTATGCAGGTGCTCATTTTACAATTTTTATAAGTTTACATTTCTGCAAAATAAAATGAAGAGAAAAAGCGTCACTTAGAAAGTCATTTATCTATTCTCCGATCCACAAAAAAATCCAAAAAATCAAGAATACACTTGATATTAATAGTTGAAACATCTCAGGTCCAACACGCTATAGAAAACTTCTCTGACATAAATATCTCACTTCAAAGAAAAGTTCTATTTAGGCATGGTGGTGCAAGACTGTAATCCCAGGACCCCGGGAAGCTGATGCAGGAGTATACCAAGTTATAGCCTACCCTGGGCAACTTGGTGAAATCTTGTCTCAAAAATAAAAATATAAAAAAATTAAGAAAGAGAAAGGGCTGGGATGTAGGTTGGTGTAAAGGCCGTGGGTTTAATTCCAAAACCACAAAAAAATTAAAAATAAGTGAAACAAAAAGTCTGACACTCACATTACCCATGTACTCTGACAGCAGATCCTGCAGAGCCTGGCGTACTGCATTGCACTCAGCCACAATTCGTTCACGTCGGTCATCACGTGTGCAGGACGAGTCAGCCATCAGAGCAGCGCCACTAATGATGCTTTCAAGGCGCTCCTCAAGAGAAGGTCTAAAGCGTTCCTCACTGAAGCTCAAAGGATCCACGATAATTTGCTTCTGCAGAGAAAGTTTTACTGAATGTTAATACTCATTTCTATTCCCTTCACTATTTAAGAGGACAAGGAAAGTGTCTATTAGGAGTATCAAGATGAGAGTAAGACCCTGTCTCAAAGAAAAAGTAATATGAAGATTTAATACCTAGCATAAAATCACTCTTGGTAGATGAAGAGCTCTCTCATGTAAACTGGACTATGGTACCATGATAGGTCACATCTCAAAGAAAGTACTTCCCAGCCAGGCAGGTCCTGGGCAAGGTAGAATATGACAAGGTGCACTCATGAACGCATTATGTTCACGTTACTTCTTCTAAATATTTAGGTCAGCCATATAGTACTGGTTATCAACTAACAAATTATCAAATAACTACAAAGAAAATGAAAGTTTTCTATGTGCACAGTATAAAATTGCTACATTACAGAGATAGAACTGTTTTACCACAAAAAAAGTTAAAAATAAAAATGTGACTACTGTCCCAAAGCTTCAGAAAGCAATACATTGTAAAAAAAAATTTTTTAATCTATTTTCCTCACTTTATACATCTGGTAAAAATGTACAAACAACTCAGCCTCAAACTTATCCTGTGAACAGACCTGACTGTCTTCAAGGCCCAGTAGAGGTTAACAATCCATTCCTACAAAGTAACTAGTGAGTTACCTGTTCCAATAAGAGAGAAACAAACAAACAAACAAAGGAAGGAAGAAACAGAGGAAGAAACAAAAGAGAAAGAAAGAGAGGGGGAAAGAAAGAAAGAAAGAAAGAAAGAAAGAAAGAAAGAAAGAAAGAAATCCTCCCATTGTTTCCCCCTTCACTCCCCTGACTCTTTGGTCCATCTATGTTTGCTAGTGATGACTAACATCTAGTCACAAGTACAATATTAAGTTCAACCATCAATACTTCTACTTGATACAGTCCTGGCAAATGTCTATGCAAATACTTTGGCCATAATTTTTCAACAGGGACTGTATTCTTACAAATTTCAACATTAAGTACCAATTTTTTTTTTTTTTTTACCGAAGTTTGTCTTTTTCCAAAAAGTAAGTATTTCATCCTGTCCTTACAAAAACCCTCAGTTTCAGTTTTTAAAGGCTGGTTATTAGTCTATGTTTCAGTTGAACATTTTCCTTACCAGATTTGGTTATTATAAGATTTTTGTGATCAAAACTGAAAAAACAACACTTTCTGGCCAACAGACATGAGGAGTAAGTGATCACACAATTTTAACAGAATTACAGAGTCATAACAGGCCTGAGATTACTTGGTATAAACCAATCATTTTACAAATGAATAAACTGTGGGGCTGGAGGAATGGTTCAGCGGTTAAAGTAGCTGCCTAGCAAGCACTAAGTCAAGCACTAAATACCCAAGTTCGATTCCCCAGCACCCTGTAAGCTGGGCATGGTGGCACCATGTAATCCCAGCCCTAGGAAGTCTCAGGCAGCAAGACTGTTGTGAGTCCAAGGCTAGCCTGGGCCCCATAGTGAGTTGAGGACCAGCCTGGGCTACAGAATGAGACCCTGTCTCAAAACAAGAAATAAAGAAAGTGTGACCCTAAAACTTTCTGATAGCTATTACCCAACTTAGGATAAAACGCAACACTTCATTGCCAAATTTGAGGGAGAGAAAATAGTAGTGACAATAAATCATAAGACATATCCTAATAAACCTGGCATGGTGGTACATCCCATAATTCCAGCATTCTGGGAGGCTGAGACAGGACAAGCTTAATCTTGAGCCTATACTAGGCAATTTGGCAAGACTCTGCTTCAAAATAGAAAGTAACAAAAGGGAGTGCTGGAGATGTAGTTCAGTGTGAAAGCCCCAAGTTCAATCTCCAGTAACAAAAAGTAGGAAAAAATATATAACCTAGGACTATATTGAAAGCACTAGGGTAAAACCTCAGTCCTAATTAACATGATATTTAGTTAGGATTAACATTAACTTGCTACTGTATGAAAATTCTTAAATCCAAGCAGAAGGGGGTATGCCTCCCCCCCAACAAAAAAAAGACAAAGGTAAAGCAAACAAAAACTCTTAAAAACACAACATAATCTTGTATCGACTCTATACTTTGAAGCATTCCTATCATGTAAGGAAGGATGCTGGCCACCATAAACTCAATTTTCCCCTACTCTGACTTTAACCTCCCCCTCCCTGGTTTAAAAAAAAAAAAAAAAACTTAAGCTGCTGCCGTCTACTGGAAGCCATGAAGTACTACAGGTAGCAATTTTTAAAAACCAGTGTGTGTACACATGACAGTGTATATGCACCATATACACAAACGACTGATCTAGGACATCGTTTATAAAAGATAGTTATACAATATTATACTAAAAAATCTTTTCATTCAAAATATGCTTCCACTTGATTAAACTGTGCACTCATGATTCACATTCCTTCACTAAAAACTATATCTAAGCACAAGAGCAAGATTATGATGACACAATTAATCTGATGTGTTGTGTCTCCCAGCAGACAGTGAGTACTTGGGGAACAGGGCTCTGTACACACTTGCTGCTGTTATCTCCCATAGCTTCAGATCTGCCAGAAGATTAAAATCTTGTTTGAAATGAACCAGATTCATATCCTCATAAAACAAGCTATATAAAAAATCCAGAATTTTAACTCAAACTGAAAGAAGATAAATGCTTTGAGCTAAGTTTTGATCAAGCAAGCAGACAGATGATCTACAACAATTTCTTCCTTCCACCAACATCACAGATCTAAATGCAAACTTAACTTTCATCAGAAGACTCTATCACATTACCCCAAGAACCTGTTACCTTCTGGGGGTTGTTGAAGAGCTTGAAGTTCCCTCCCAAGTACAACTTACATCAAAGTTATTGAGAGCATATGCTAGCTCTCCTCCTCCTGCACCCTGGTGCTGGTTTGCATCATCTGACGCCGTAGCCTGCGCAGCATTGGAAATGCCGGTGACCGCCTGCTGCAGCTGCTTGTATATCAGGTCCCGGTTGGCCTTATAGGCTGCAACATCAGGGTGCTGTAAGCACGCCTGGGATGCAGTGTAGAGGATTGGAACATTTTTCTGCAGGATTCCTCTAGCTGCAGCCATCTGATCACGATGACCCACATCCTTCAGTTCCTACAGGAATAAAATAAGAAATTGAAGCACTTTTTCTAAGGGTTCTATTAAAATAAAATAGCTATCTAGTACAGGCTGAAAAGTTAAGAGAGTTTCTACTAATCAGACACATTATTTTCATGAATATTAATCACAAAGGAAATAGTATCGCTTATGAGGTTAAGGCTGAGCTTTGCAATCATATGATTTAGATTTAAATCCCCTAGTCAACTTTTTCTTGGCTTTTGTGACCTAACTTTAAACTCTGTGCTGGGTTTTCCCTTCTGCTAAATGGGAGTAGCAACAGTGGCTCTTTTGTCATTTTAAGGAATGAGATAATGCATGCAGAGAACCTGGCAGAGTACTAAATGTGTAAAACTGTTCATCATCTTGATAATTGTTAACAGATATATGTATATAGCTATTCCAACCGAAACAGAAAAATCATACACACACAGGTTTAAACAGAGTAAGAATATGAGGATTTATTAAATTATACAACTGAATTTGGCAGTAATGCTTTTAATCCCAGCTTTTCAGAGGCTGAAAACAGGAGGATCCCGAATTCAAGATTAGCCTGAGCTACATAACAAGTTCAACGCTGGCCTTGACTACATAAACAAAATCCTATCTAAAAACAACAACAAAAAAAACTATTAAGTCACACTAATTCCACACTTTTCTCCCCTTTCCCACTCACAACGTATCTTAGAACATAGAACCATTCTTCATTTACATAGGAAAAGGGAAAAGATTTATACAATCTGAGGAGAAATAAGAATATGTCCTTACATAGTAAAATCAAACCATTTACAGGTCATCAGACACAAAGTTGAAACTCACATGATCCATGATTACAGCATTTTGTAGAGATGTGGTTTTCAGTAAAAACAGGCTTTTTAATTTCCTCTACCACATAATTATAATCCACAGTTAAAAACAACTTCAGTCTCCATTAATCGCATGCACTTGTCATGCTGTGTGGATTATACTAAGTGACAACTATGTGGTATCAACAATAAACAAGATAGGAAATGAACACTTTCTGGCATCAACTATTACTGAATAAGCAAGGAGAGGAGAGGAGAGGAGAGGAGAGGGAGAGAGTCTATGGTAAATGGAGATGTCATCAGAGGAAGAATTTTGGTGGTAAGACTGTAAGACTAGATTGGGCATGGGTTTTTATTTTTAGTTTTCATTTTATTTTCTTTATTGCCATAATAAAAACTTCAAAAGAAGTTTTATTACTTATACTCAAAAAAAAAAAAAAAAAACACCAAGGGCCAAAAAACCTGGTGTGGTTTGGATACACCTGAACTAGATGTTGCAGGTTGGACACATCTAGACAGATCTATTCCAAGGCTATTTTACTTGTGATCACAGAATTTCAATACCAATATAACCAAGTAAAACCTAAAGTATAAACTTAAATGTTTTTATAATAACCATTACATATATAAAAACAAGAGAAAAATTTAAAAGGTCAAAGTCAATTACTCAATAAAATTCTGATTTATGAACATAATGACCTATCTCTCCAGATGAGTTCTTAATTAAGCATTAGAGACACCAAGCTAACCTTCCTTTTTATGCAACTTCATCTCAGTATATATTTTAAGATCTATAACTTCATACAAACCATGTTTAATACGACAGCATACCTTTCCCCTTTAGAATTCTTCTCTCATTTTGGAACCTGAATTTGGAAGTAAGAGCTCACAGCATTCTAAATGCCCTGCAGCACAGTGCATTAAGTTAAAATATTCAGAAACAGGGCCTTGTGGATTTAAAGAATGAGTAATGATTTCAAGACTCAAGCTATCACAGGGAGCTGTGGCTAACACTACACTGAAATAGCTGGCGCACAAATCCTGTGTGGCAATTTTCTAAATATTTTGCTTTCACCACAAGATCAAAGACTTGTTAGTCTTCTAGGGAGGAATTTGCCTTTAAGAACCTAGACTGTTCTGTTTTCTAAAATACTTTACACCATCTTTGACATTCCTTCTAAGTGTACATCAGGAGAGTCTCTAATAAAGGCTGCTGAAGAAAATGGTGGTCAATTAAAGTTAACAGGTGTTAGAATTCCTAGTCATCATCTGACATCCATAAGCCATTGCCTGGCCTAGATGATAACCTATTTTCCCAGACTATTACAGAATATTTTCCACAATATTTACATCAGGGTAAATATTCATAAATAGGATTCTGTAGATTTAGATACTGGCAAAAATTCCAAGACTCAAATTATTTAAGTGAGTGACTGATTTCAGCCAAACCACGAAGACTCAGGAACAGCCAAACTTAGAGGAAAGATCTCAAATAAGAAATGTGAACTGTTTATCTTATGCAGTGACCAAGAAATACAAACTTAACTTCTAGGCAATGTGCTGTGGCTACTCTGCTTAAATAACAGGTACACATGTCCCATTGGCCCCTCATTCAAACATATTTCAGATAGACTATTTGCCAAGTGATGAAAGGTGTATTTTAATCTATAATTAAAATGACACCTGAATATCATTTACCCTGTTAAAGGGTTCTACTTTCTTTAGAACTGCTTCTGCCTCAGCACAAAGAAACTAGGTCTTTGTTAAGTGAAGATGGAAAAGTGGACGCTCTGATGGGCATCACTATTTATTGTAATGAGAATAAATCAGGCAAAAAGTATTCTTTTCTAGATATGTAGTGCCGATAAGTAATTTAGGTTATTAATGAAAGTCAGCCATGAGCAATCTAATAGGTTATTTTAAAAATTAATCTTGTGACCTACTCTGGCCTTCATGATTCTTCACTTCACCAAACCAGTTACAGTTCAAACAGTGTCAGAAAAAGCCAAAAGTACAGAAGAATCTCTAATAACAAATTTGAACTATTTCCCCATTCAGTAACCAATAAACACAAACTAACTTCTAAGCAATCTATAACACTATCTCTACCCCAAAGCTGAAAATTCACGTGAAAGTTTACTCTTATTTTCCTCAGCCACAAATACATTTGATCACATAGGTCTTGTCGAATTCAAACGACTATACTTAAAAAATAATCCTTGGTTGGGGCTGGAGGAATAGCACAGTAGTTAGAATGCTTGCCTAGCAAGGGCCTGAATTCAATTCTCCAGCACCAATAAACTGGCTGTGGTGGCACATGCCCATATTCCGAGCACACTAGAGGCAGAGGCAGGAAGGCTGCTGTGAGTTCGAGGCCAGCCTGGGCTACACAGTGAGTTCAGAACCAGCCTCAAAAACAGTCCTTGGGTCAAACAACCCAACCAGTTGAGATTTTTTTACAAATAAAATATTGACAGAGCCAGATATGATAACACTCAACTGGAATCCCAAAACTCTGGGAGACTAAGGCAGGAGAATTGCAAGTCTGAGCCCAAATTGACCAACTTACTTATCAATTTAGCAAGAGCCTGTCTAAAAAGGGATTGAAGATGTAGCTCAGAGCCTAGGCCTTGTGTTCAATTCCAGGCACTGAAAAAGTGCTAGGAATATAGCTTAACACAATGGTCCCAAGTTGTTCAATCCTTAGTAACACACACAAACACACACACACACACACACACACACACACACACACACACGCGCGCGCGCGCGCACAAAATGCATCTGTTCGAGTTTTCAGAAAAAAAAAACTGTCTTGTAAATCAGAGTTTACACACTAGTTACTGAGCTAAGAAATAGAGAGGAAGCACTAAGTTTTTCCCAAGTATCTCAATATGCTCTTTGTTTGTGGGCGGAAGGAATCTGAACGCCAAAGCATTTTCTAGTATGATGGAGGCCAGAATGAAAAATGTGAGGTACAAATCAGAGCTGATGTTGGCCTATCTTTATCTCTAAATTTAGGCTTTGTTACAGTTTGAACAGGGTCTTTTGTGTCCCATCCCCCAAAAGGCTTACATGTCAAAAAACAAGCCCTAAATTCATATACATATTAACAATATTTGGAGGTATGGCCTCTGGGAGACAATCAGGACTGAAGGAGGTCCTAAGGATAGGGCCCCCATGATGGCATTAGTGGCTTTGTTAAAAAGGGAAGAACCACGCACAGTGGTGCAAGACTGTAATCCTAGCACACAGGAGGCTGAGGCAAGATTGCCCTGAGTTCAGGCCAGGCATAGCTACATAATGAGTTTAGAACCATTCTGGACTACAGAGGGAGACCCTGTCTCAAAAAAAAAAAAAAAAAATTGCTGGGCAGATATTGGCACCATGCTCTTAGACTTCCCAGCCTCTGGAACTACGATCAAAATAAACATCTATTTTTTTAAGTTACCTAATCTACTATATTCAGCAACAGCAACAAAAAATTGGCCAAGACCCTCCTACAGTCAAAGTAGAGCCTGGAGACTAACAGAAGTGTAAATGCAACACTTCAGATCAGCATATAATATAACCCAGGACAGTAACAGATTAGAGCCACACTTAGAATCCCATTCCAGAATAGATCTGCAACAAAGCAGTGGTTTATTCATTCAACAAGTAATTATTTATTGTGCACTCCTGAATCCAAGCAATGTTCTCAGCACTAAGAATTAAAAGAGCAATTAAAATCCTTGTCCTCAATCCAGACAGCTTAGGTCGAAATCCCAGTTCTACCTCCTAAATAAACATCCCTGCCAGATTACTTAACCTTTCTGATCTATAAAACTATAAAAAGTGACAAATTATTATATCTGCTTTGTGAAGATTAAACTGAGTATATGTTTATAAATGACTTACAACAGTATCATTCGGCATAAACACTTTGCTAGAGTTATATATTATTTTCAGCAATATCACACTAACCCCCATCCCATATCCTAGAAAAAAATCTTCTTAAAGGTAAATTCTAGAATGCTTACTCACCTTAGAAGGTTTTCCTTAATGAACAGCTGCTTTAAATGGTTACAAGAGCAATTAAGGGAACCCATACATGTATGACACCTAAATACTGACCTTCAGAAAATACTCTTTTCTGGACTAAAGCTGCCTCATAAGAAAAGAAAAAGTCAATGGTTTTGAAAACAGACCAAGGGAGTTGATCCAAAATATCCTCCAAAGACTTCACTGTGTTGAAAGCTTGGTTGCCAGCTCACAGGAGTTGAGACACTGAATGAAACATGAGCATACTAATTTCAAGTGGACTGAGGCATCAATGAGTTCATAACTCAACAGGCTTTTTGGATTGGGGGGAGCCACTGGGGATGGGTGCATCTGGTCCCTGGCCTTTCCCTTGTTTTCTGTGAGGCCTGAAATCATGACCTAAAAAAGCTTTCCTCTGTATTTTCCGACCCAGCTATTTGGTTATAGTGATGAAAAGCTGACTAACACAGAGGCTAAATATAAAACAGTAAAAAAACACAGGCTGGAGAAATGGCTCAGCGGTTAAAGTACTTGCCTAGCAAATGCTAACCCAAGCAACAAGTATCCGGGTTCAATTCCCCAGCACCACATAAGCCAGGCACGGTGGCACACGCCTAGAGGTGCATGCCTCTAGGGAGGCTGAGACAAGAGGATTACAGTGAGTCCACAGCCAGGCTGGGCTACAGAGCGAAGAGCCTGTTTCAAAAAACAATAAAACAACAACAATAACAGCAAAAAACCATTTGTTAGGAAACCTCACCAGTTACTACTAAAGGAGACGTATTCAAAATGAAGCTTCCCAAAGGCCAGGCCTTCAGGAAGGACTGAGCAGAAATTTAGCTTCCACAATAAGCCCTAGATCACAGGAATGCACGTAAAGGTCCAAGTCCTATAAAAGGCCATTTTGTGAACAGGGGTACATATCCAGCCAGTGTAGTAGATTTTCTCACAGGAAATTAAGGGGAAAGATAAGGAATTAGGGAAACAGCTAGGCAAAATTCTATATAACAGCAATACCAGCTACTTCTGAGGATGAGGTAGAAGGATTCCAAGTTTGAGGCTAGCTTGGGCAACTTAGCGAGACTGTCTCAAAACAGAAAATAAAGGGGGCTGGGAATGTAGCTCAGTGACAGAATACCACTGGATTCAAATGCAGGACCAAGAGAGAAAAGAGAGTAGGAAAACTATAAATGAGCATGACAACAACAAACCCAAGAAAAAAGAACAAAATAAAAACGGGTAACAAAAATGGTTTTGAGACTATAAAAATGTTAAAGTAAGAAAAGCAAAGTATAGTTTTCTTTTACTACCATATGCTAACAAGGAAATCTTAATAGACTCATGGTGCACAGAACAATACTCTAATACCATTTTCCAACTGCATACAGAATCCTGACTGTTGCGATGTTCTACCGCAAGAACAGCGCTACTTCTTCCACCATTTTGTGAAGATACAAAACACTAAGTTGCAGTCTAAATGTTCTTACTTTACCTCAATGACTTTAAGTCTTCATAAGCCAAAAGTAGAATAAGCTTTTAAGACAGGACTATTCATCAAAATTCATTTTTAAATATTTAAAAACTTTTATTTCATTTATTCAAATGAGAATTTGTATCAAGAATATTAAGTGAAATAAACTGTGAATATAATTTGGCCAGTGTGCCATATTTATACAATTATCAGTCTATTAAGTAAGTTTTTTCAGGATCCTGAAAGCTGGCCCTGGCAAAAAGAAAAAAACTACTATTTGTAATTGATGTGAACAAGACTATGCCAATAGAATAATGAATGATGAAAGCACACTGAGCCTAAAATAACTAAATTACCAGGCAGTACACAAAATCTAGTTAGTTATCATGTATAATATTAAGTACTAGAAATTTAAGATCAGGATTTTACATGTACAAAATGAGACAGGAGGTAGTAGGCACATACACAGTTAGAAATAAAGAGGTCCCCCTTAACAGAGAATTTTCACGAATACAAGAAAAATCAGGGGTGGGTGGGTAGGTAGGTAGGTAGGCAGGTACGTCAGGTAGTTACAGCTGATCCTCAGCACTTAGGCTGTTGATTAAGATTACTTCCCTAATCAGTTTATCCATCAAAGCCCCTAGGCATTAGCATTAGCTGAGTGTGACGACACAGGCCTGTAATCCCAGCGCTTGGGAGGCTGAGGCAAGAGGACTGCTAGAGGTCAAGATCATCTTGGACTACAAAGTGATTTCAGGACTGGGCTGGACTACAGAAATACCCCATTTTTAAAAGCCCCTTGACAACAGAGCCAGATGGCAACCCTCTTTTGCAGAAGTCTTAACCTTCCCTGAATAAAGTACTATTCCTACACCTTGCTTCCTTCACCTACATTTTCATTCTTTGACTTCATAACACAAAACCCCAACACAAAAATAGCCAGCCACAAAAACAGCTGATGAAAGTATGATTAGATCCTGTGGCTTGAAATAAGAGCAATAAACCACTATTCGCCCCCTGTCCACTAAGGACCTTTTAGTGTCTGGTCTTGGTCAGTACTGCAAACACATTATTAAATTTAATCCTCTCAATCCTGTGGTTAGACATTTTATATTAATATAACTATAGCTAAATAACTTAAGTCTCCAAAGCTGAGGCTGTCACATTTATACACTAACAACTATCTTTCCCTAACTGAAAAATCTGCACAGGGTCCTAGGCTGCCTTCTCAAATCCACTTGCCACTCCTGCCCCAAATATCATTTTCTCCTGTCTGTCATAACTTTTGTTGTGTATTCCTGTCCTCCATAAGGTTAGCCCCACCCCACAGCAGAAGGTCTGTACTGATTACTGTGCATCAGCCATGTTAATTCCTTTCTTTTTAGAATGATAAAGTGAAGAAAAGGCATGTTACACAATTCCAATGTAAGGCAAGTCTACTGTCTTCTAAACTGTTTGCACATAGATGTATATGAGCATTTCTTTTTTCCTCACTGGACAGATTGGGGTGTGCAAATACCATGCTTAGAACATCTGAAGCCAGCCAGTGCTGGACATTATCAAGAACCTTAATTACAATACAGTGCTTTTCTGTTTGTTTTTTCCAGTCCAGGAGATTGAACATAGGATCTTCACACTGAGCTGAATCACCAGCCCTTCTTTTAATGTTTTATTTTGACACAGGTTCTTGCTAAGTTGCCTAGGTTGGGCTAAAATAAAAAATCTTACTACCTCAGCACTCTTCAGTATTGGGATTGCAGACTTATGCAACCACACCCACAGTGATAACACAATTTTCTTAACAACCCTGAAGTCAATCCAGATCAGGACTTCCAGTTAGTGAGAAAACAAACCCCCAGTTTTCATGCAGTCTGAGAACTGGGTTTTCCGCGCACTATAGCACAAGGTGCCCTAATTGATATAGGCTAACAATAAGCACAATCATCTTTCAGGGATTGTTTTTAAATATGAATTAAAATCAAATGCTTTATCGGGACTTCAGAAGCTGTAAGAAATCAGATGGTAATGTGTGCATTCTCTCTACTGAACATACACCCAAAACACAGCATACAACAGGAAGGGCACAAGAAAGATTTCAAAGCACTAAAACAGCAAAAACATCTAAGGGCTAAGTCGGGAAAAAGAAGAACATTGATTCACATGTCACACAACAGAAACTACTAGTAAGGGATTAACAAGA
Organism: Ctenodactylus gundi; assembly: GCA_004027205.1. Lineage (NCBI taxonomy): Eukaryota > Metazoa > Chordata > Mammalia > Rodentia > Ctenodactylidae > Ctenodactylus > Ctenodactylus gundi. The sequence goes on from PVKB01002899.1 coordinate 26,748, forward strand.
ACCACTTAAAGAGTGACAACATGGATAGGGTGTGGGGAAGATGCTTTCTGATACAGAGATAATTCTGCTTTAACTGGTTTTCTTAAAAGATCTGAATCAAATAAATACCAAAATTCAGGTAACCCTTAAACACACACAGCAAAGAATCATCACCTCTTCAAGTATTATCTTGGTTAAAAATTGCTAAACAACCTAGAAAGTTTTTACAAGAATTATAGCAGGAGCATAACATGAATGCAACTTATTTGTAGCTTTGTTCACATCACAACATTGGAATGATAGTTCTTAGCTTAGTTTAAGTGTTCTAACTATATTAGCAAATAATTGTACCATTAAAAACTTAGGCAAAATGGGTTTTCCCCACTACACAGTAAAATAAAAAACTTTGAAACATCTCCCAAAATGATTGTACCTGCTGCCTTTTAGCAGCCATAATGTTCAGCTTATCCACTTCAGGCTTCAGGGCTTTATACTGTATTCCCAAGTCTTGTTCATTGCCAGCATTCCTCAGTTTCAAGATACCATCTTCCACCTAGAAAACACAATCCCCCAAAAAAACAAAATTTCTAAACCATACAAATCTATAGATAAAGATGATGTTGTAGAATTTTTTGTTACTCTAAACAGTCACTTTTAAAAAGCAAGACAAACTTAAGTTTTGTTTTGTTTTTTTTCCCCCCCAAACTGAAGTTCTTGAGTTGGCAGGGCCTCCTATTACAATAGGTGCTTAAAGGACCTAACTATTAAGGAGCCTTAAGCTATTATACTGGCCATCATCTAAAAGAATACAATCCAACATGTCTTGGTTTCTCAATACTGGACTCTACTAGCACAAGAAAATACTTCATCAGGACTGCAGAAATGGAGGGAATCAAAACAACACTGACTCATGGCAGCCCAGACTATGCACGCTTGGAATAAGAGCCAAGTGGAAATGAAAAACATTCCTGGGTCCCTTTCGATAAACCAAGTAAAAACCAAACAAAATCCTAAGGAATGCTAAACTAAATATGGCCAGCAGTGGCCTCACTGTGACACAAAGAACAAATTACATACATAAGCCTGTACTTACAACTTTCAGCTGAACAAGTAATTTATAGACATCTGCCATGTCAGCCAAAATCAGCAGCCTGGTAACTGCAGATAGTAAAGCTCGAGCTGCCCGAACCATGTTGCCTCGCTTCACAGAAGAGCAGGGATCATCTGCAAACTCTCCTGCAGCGCTCTTCATCAAATCTCCTGTTTTACAGAATAAAGGAAAAAAGAAAAACTCAGTAGGAATTAAACTGAATAACTGCTCTACACTTAAACAAAAACAGCGCAGCACATAGTGACCTTAATCAGCAATGACTGTCCTCTATTAAGTCTTTTGTCAGAGTGCTAAAAATCTCACTATTATAAATGTACAGTGAATAAAAGTCAACTAATATTGAATAAACCAACTTAAAACACTACAAAACTTACAAAGTTACCAGTTTTTGTTTAGAAAAATGTGTCTCTTAACTTGAGGCGCAGAGTGAGCATCTTTTTTATCTCTTAGCAAACTGTCATTATTTCTTTATAAATATGGAACAGTTTCTAGCACATTTTCTCTTGCACCTCCAACATCATGAAGTATCTCCAAGAATTCCTTTAATGTAACACTTTTTATTCCATCGCTTTCTCCGCTTTCTCGTGGTCATTGTCATCCTTTCCACTACCACCACGTTCCTTACAAGAGCTAAAGCTTTTTTCTCCTCAAATTTCTCTGACTGCATACCTTAAGTTTTAAACAGCAGCGGAGTCAACATTTCTATAGTCATCTCATAGCCAGAGTCAGCTATTTCTTCCACTTCTTTGCTACACATTCATTTCTGTTGGCTAATTTCCTCTAATAATTTCCCACTTTGGGGCTGGGTTCTAGCCCAATGATTAGAGTGCTTGCCTAGCAAGAGCAAGGTCCTGGGTTTGACTTTCCAGCACCACAAAAGCAGGACACGGTGACACACACTTGCAATCCCAGCATCTGGGAGGTGAAAGCAGAATTCCCACAAATTCTAAGCCAGCCTGGGCTACACAGTGAGTTCAGGACCAGCCTGGGCTACAGAACAAGGCCCTGTCTCAAAAAAAAAAAAAAAAAAAAAAAAAAGAGAATACTTTTTTAAATGGTTCAAGTGAGTTTATCACTGGGAATGGGAGTGAAAACAATACAACTACATACTTCACATAAAATGCATAGATGCACAGTGACCAATCACCAACAGACTATACAGAAGAAAACACATCTGATCAAGGGTCATGATGTAACTTGCTATTTTTGTGTATGTATTTAGTAGCAAAGTCTGAACATTCTTTATGCAATTACCCACATTTAACACACTGTGGTAACTATAAAGTTTGAAATCAGTTGGGAGCATAGCTTAGCAGTTAGACTGTTTGCCTAGCAAGCTCAAGGCCCTGAGTTTGATTGCCCAGCACCACGTAAGCCAGGCCCAGCATTTGGGAGGCAGAGGCAGGAGAACTGCCGTGAGCTCAAGGCTAGCCAGGGCCTTGAACAGTGAGTTCAAGACCAGCCTAGACTACAGAGCAAGACGTGTCTCAAAAAATAAAATAAAAAATATAAAATTTGAGCCATGTTGGTATTTAACTGTCATTACTAAAATTTGCGCATATGAGAACCTTGAAAAGTTGAAAGTGCCTACCCCGACCACTTCCTAGGGTTGCTATACAGATGAAACCAAATGCTCCACGACACATAAAGTAGACAATAGTGTTTAGAATGGTACCTGGTACTCCGGGACTTTCTATCACAATTGGAGTAACAGGGATTAAGGGTGGGGCAAAATGACAGTGAACACATGTAATTCAAGAACAAAGATTCTCGATCACAGACAGGATCACAATGAGGACCAGATACAATCATGACCACAGGAGGAGGTGACAGCCATTAAAGGAGTGGGTGGTGGTTCCTGTACTTTCAAATGAGAAACAAAAACAAGGTAGCAAGAGGCTTCTGGGCTTATGGAAGTCCAATTTTCTCTGAAGCAAAGAGAGAGGCTCTCTCCTACACAGTAAGCAGGGTGCAAGTGGAAGAGTTTCAGAAGAGAGTAGAAGAAACAGACACAGCTGCTAAGAGAAAATGACAAGGGAATTAAGTTCAAGTAAATGAAGAACTAGAGGACAGAGGTGGGGCCCAAATTGGGTCAGAAAGAATGACATAACTACAGACCATCTAAATGAATCAAAACTCTTCAAATAAAGAAGCAAAAGGTCTTATTAACAATCACCTAATCTTCAAATACTAATCCAAATTTTTCACCAACTCTAACCACTCTTTCCATCATAGCATTACCTTTCCTCTAAATTCCAGCTCCCATATAAATACAAAGTAAAACAAAGGTGAGATGTTAAAAATCCAAGAGGGAAGGTTTTGGAGATGGGGAAGGGAACGAGGCAAAGGAAGAAGGGGATCAAAATGATCAAGCACAGAGGTTAAGAGCACTTGCCTAGCAAGCACAAGGCCCTGAGTCTGATTTCCCAGTACCACATAAAGTAGGCATAGTAGTCCATGCCTATAACCTCAGCACCTGGGAGGATGAGGCAGGAGAGTTGCCCTGAGTTCGAGGCCAACATGGGCTCTAACAGTGAGCTCAAGATCAACCTGCACTACAGAGCAAGACCCTGTCTCAAAAAAAAAAAAAAAATCCTCAAAACAAATGTTCTCACTGTGTAGAGCAAACACATCCGAACTATTTAAAAAAAGAAAAAATTCTAAAGTGGGGTCAGCAGTGCAAGCCTATAATCCCAACACTTTGGGAGGCAGAAGCAGGATTTTAAATTCAAGCTCAGCTTAGGCAATTTAGCAACTCAGTGACACGATCTCAAATAAACTATAAAAAGGGGCTGGGAATGCAGCTCAGAGCTAAAGCCCCAGGTTCAATTCCCAGTACAAAAAAAAAAAATCTCAGTTTTCTTCAAGCACCAAGGTATCCTGTAAATAACAGTAAACAACTGCCCCTGGAAGGAAGAAGCCAGACAAACTGGATAAATTTCCATCTACAATAATCTCTTTTACCTCAGAGGCATAATGGCAAATTCATAACTTCATGGTTAACATAGGGTTTTAGTAATTTAAAAAGTCAAAGACTAGTGATAAATTAAAACATTCAAATTTTATCTATTCACAAAACTATGAACAAATATATAAATAAGCCCTTAGCTATGCACAAGGTCTTCAAACTTCTGCTCAGTGGTCATCCCTATAAAACAGATCATGACAGTAAGACTGAGGAAAAACTTAGTAAGATTTTTCATAAAAATATATACATTAAGAATTTTCTTTTAAAGATCAAGAATGCTTTGGGCTGGAGGACTGGTTAAAGTGCTTGCCTAGCAAGTGCAAGGCCCTGGGTCCAATTCCCCAGGACTACCTAAAGCTGGGTGTGGTGGTACACACTTGTAATCCCAGCACTTCGGAGGCTGAGGCAGGAGTATTGCCATGTCCAAGACCAGCCTGGGATACAGAGTAAGACTCCATCCCAAAAAAAAAAAAAAATCAAGAACTCTTAAAAAATAAAGGTAAGTGTCATCTTCTATAGAGCTCATTTCTAAGAGAGCAAAAGCACTCTTCCTACACACAATAGGGCAAACTAAGGCAAACGGAATGTATGGCTAAATGGTCATAAGTAACAGCTGAGAACATAACTGGGGCTCTGACCTTGTCCCAGCTGCCTTCAATCAACTCCATTACATCTACAACTAACTAGGATATAAAGGAGATTAAACTTAAAAAAGAACTCACTAGTACTATATCATCTCCTGGTATTTTCTCCTTACTAAGCTGGGGATAAAAGTTATCTCTGTAGGTCAAAACAAAGGCTACTTTGTAAAGGAAGCGACAGAACAAAAAAGAAAAAAAGAAGAAAGAATATCCACAGTTCTTCATGAGAACAAGACAAGATCAAGGCCTTTATAAAGCATCAAATATCTTGGCTATATTTATTACTCTGTAAGCAACTTTATAAAATTATAGGAAAATAATGGGAGGAGAATATTAGAAATATCTGAGGATATAGCACTTGACAGCATGCTCAACAGACCTTGGTCTGGGATCACGCCACAGTATGTCCACTAAAGAAAAATAAGCCACCAGGAAGATAGCTTGGTTTTTTCTGGGAATAAGAAACATGAGATATACTATCCCACCTACTATGTGTTTGGCTTGCCTGGGTCATAACGAGCAAAGAAGAGTGGTCTTGGGGATACAACACACACACACACACACACACACACACACACACACACACACACACACACACACACGTTAATGCATACAAGCAACAAAACTTAAAACTATGTTTTATTATAACATTGAAATAAAAATAGCACAAACCTACATTAGCAGAAAAACTTGACCATCGGCTTCATAATAAAAAAATGCCTGTCTTCACATACACACACACATGCAGGTCTGAAATACTATTACTGGTAATTGCTGTGTTTTACTGTCCAAGTGCACAGTGCACATTCATGACTGATATGTGCAGGATTTGATTCAGTTGATTGTGACAAGCACAGTTGGTACAGTCAGCACTGTACTGCAAGCTCTTCACCACAGAGTTTGGTTGTCACCAACATATTGCATTCTAGCATCTTATAATCAAATCATAAATAATACAACAAGCCACAAAAATATGTTAAAGGCTTATGATCTTGCAGTGCAGGGTCATGTATCTAACGGTCCAGGACTCTATGGGGGCCAAAGATTGGACAAGCCTGTTTTACTATATATTTTTTAGTAATATACACATTTTTTTCCTTTTCTATAGGAGCATGCTGACAGGAGGTAGAGCTTTCTTTTTATTTATATAGTACATCGTTTTCCCCTCCCGTCATTATCCCCCACAACTCCAGCCACTCTCCCTTTCCCCCTCTACAAAGTCCACCTTCTTACCTCTTACTTTCTTCTATATCTCTTACATTTTTACATGGTTTGGTTTCCTCAGATTCGGAAAATTTATATATATATAATTTTTTTTCCTTAACTTCTTTTTTTGGGAGGGGGTACAGGGGAAGAACTCTTGGCCTTTGCACTGAGCTATATCCCAGTCTTTTTCTTTCTTCCTTTTTTTTTTTTTTTTTTTGTGGAGACAGAGTTACATATACAATCTTTCTGACTCAGCCTCCCCGCCCAGAGTACTGCAATCTACAGGCCTGAGCCACCAGATCCAGCAAGCCTATTTCAAGGAAGTTTATAAATTTCTATTAGGCCACTCTCAAAGCTGTCTTCAGCCACAAGTGAGCCACGGTTGCTTTAAAACAAAGAATGTTGCAAAGGCAAGTTAACAAATATATACTCTATTTCTCCCAGAATACTACCTGGTATAGATAAACAGGTTTTTCAACTGGGCCTAAGTGCCACCTTTAATTTAAATTTCATAGTTATATCACTTCGGGCTGCTTCATTTCTACCTGTTTTCTCATTTGCATATATGAACACCATCTCCAACATGAATGGGTTGTTTTGGAAATCAAATTTTTAAAAAGAGAAAATTAAATGAGGCCAGGCCTGGTGGCACAATCTCGAAATCCTAGCACTCTAGGAGGCTGAGGCAGGAGGATCACAAGTTAAAGCCCAGCCTGGGCTATTTATATAAAATCATAAATGTATACATTATACAATTCTACCATCCTAAGTGTTATTAGCAAAAATTTTAATACGTTCTTTAAACAGCAGACATATATCTCCACTAGACAGAAAAAATGGAGATCACAGTGCATTTAAGTCATGAGCAAGAAATGGAACTGACTATACCAACATATACCAAATACTGAGTTTATCCCAAGAAAGTCTTGTCTGATGTGTGAATGTTTTAACTTCCTATAATAAATAAACTTGTTTTTGTTTGTTTTTTGAGACAAGGTCTCACTCTGTAGTTCAAGTTGGCCCTGAACTCACTATGTAGCCCAGGCTGGCGTTGAACTATAGGCAATCCTCCTGATCAACCTCCCGAATACTGGGATTACAGGCATGAACCACCATGCCCAATTTATATGATACTAGGGAATCAAATTCAGGGTCTTGCTAGCAAGCACTTTAACCACTGAGCTACATCTTCAGCCCAATACATGTTTAAAGAACAAAGTTTTTTTCCACCATTTTTATTAATATACATATGCAATACATAATGTTTACAATAAACTTGAGTATTCTGTGTACATATATATCACATCAACTTTACAATCCCTTCCCATTTTTGGCCCTCCCACAACCTCCCCATCCCCCCTAACTCCCACTATCACACCATGTGGTTCTATAGAATGAGAAAGCCTGCATTCTGGGTTTCCCAAATCAGAGAAACCATATGCACTTAACATATTTAATCTTTTGCGTCTGACTCATTTCACTCAAATCACCACTCTAGCTCAGGGTCCTACCCCTAGAATGGGTTGCAGTCGTCAAATCTTGATGCCTCTTCTCTTGAGTCCAGCAGATCCCTTTATTGGGATATTTGTCAGAAGTTCTTTTTTTCTATATTTTGCTATATCTTTGTTGAGATTCTTTAACCTGGCCTCACCCACCAGTCCATATAAGAAAAGAACTATAACAATGTAATTCATAAGGCTAGTAAATGTAAGAAAGAATAAAAAGTTAAATTTCAAATTTCTTAGCTGAGTACTGAAAGGTAAATGTTTGTACATTCAAAAGGTTATCATTACATCAATCAGTTTTTATAGAAAAAAGTTAAGTGACACAAAATTAAAAACATCTTTAAGAGGCTGCAGGAAGAGTGCAGCAGTTAGAATGTTTGCCTAGCAATCACAAGGTCCTGGGTTCCATTCCCCAGCACCACATAAAATGGGCATGGTAGTCCACACCTGTAGTTCCAGCACTCAGGAGGCAGAGGCAGAGGCAGAGGCAGGAGTATTGACATGAGTTCAAGGCCAGCCTGGGCTAAGCTACACAGTGAGTTCAGGACCAACCTGGACTTCAGAACGAGACCCTGTCTCAAAAACAACAACATATACTCTAGTTTCTCTTCAAATTGTATAAATCTTTTGTCTTTTTCAAAAACAGCAACAAAAAACTTTAATTCATTTGCACAATACATGAAACTCAGGTTTCAATTTTTTTCTAAGGCATAAAAAGCCTATGGTTAGTTACTACTTCACTGCAAAAGTGAAACTGACATACACAAATATCTTCTTTACAGCTTTATTAAATCATCTGTCTTATCTTTAGCCATCAGAGAAATACAAATTAAAATAACACCATCTAGCTTCAGTAAGAATGGCTGCTATTAAGAACTCTAAAAACAACAAACGCTGGGAAAGTTGTAGGGGAAAAAAAACCCTTCTACACTGCTGGTGGGACTGTAAACTGGTCTAACCATTATGGAAATGAGTATGGAGATTCTTCAAAAACATGAAAATAGATATCCCATTTGACCCAGCTATTCCTCTTCTGGGTATCTTCCCAAAACTCAGGAGGCATCATACAAGAGTGATACATGCATGCTCATGTGTATAGCAGCACAAGTTATAATAGCCAAATCTTGGAGGAAGCCACTATGTCCAACAAAAGACAAGCAAATAAAGAAGATATATTGTATATATATTTGGCAAAAACCTCAGGTCCCTAGATGATTGTTGCAAGAAGGACAATGACTCACAGAATCTATGACAGATGTTTTAAGAGAACTTTCTTGGGTGCAATTCTATTCTAATCCACAAAACTCTACCTTTGAAAAGCCAACTCAAGAAATAAGCATTTAATATCAACTTATTTAAATCTGATCCAGTTGGAGCCTAGAATAACCTTTCCACCTTCCCTCCCTTCTCACCCTGGGGACATCTGAAATTTCCACTTTTTCCAGTTGACAGAATGAAAAAATTTTTAAGTTAAAATAGAGCACCACACATATTCATGTTCTCATTTTCCTTACTAATTCAAGTGCGCCCTGCTGCTATTCAGAAACACTCCAAAGAGAGGCACTTACTTCCTGATTACACATTCAAATAAATGCATAATATGCATTTCAAGTTGGAAATACTTTTTTAAGAAATTAAGTAGTGGCAACCAAGTTACTGCAACATCATGGTTGAAGTCATGACAAAGACAAAATTTTAATACCTAAGATAACTCCCTCAGCTACACTGCACAAATATATTAAGGCAGTAGTATTACCCACTATAACTGAAAGTATTACTGTCCTAGTTAAGTGTTTTCTTTTTTGAGTTTAACAAGGTAGACTTTTAAAAAATTTAAATAGAAGAAGCTATTTCAAAATGACAGGCAACATTAGAATTAATAATCTCACTCTTTCTTCATTTCCAAGTTGGCTATACCGGAAGTCAAATCTCTGCAAAGCAGCACCTGCTCCCACAAAGCAGTGATCCAGAAGCAGACAGCATCCCTGACACAGCCATGTCAAAGAAAATACAGCTCTACCCTAGGGACTCACAGTTTAGGTCACATAGACAACTTTCAGACATAAAGTCACAGACGACAACCAGTTAATGATTTTCCAGCATTTTACTTTGATTTTCCTGCTCAAGTTAAATAAGGAGCAAGAGAAACTGGATTAAATCAAGAGGCTAGAAACACAGAAGTCAACGATAAATAATTTTTAATCATAGTCTTCAGGAATATATGAAGGGTAGGAACTGGAGTGGAAGCAGAAACAAGAGGCCCAGACATGAGATTACATCCCAAGTTGTACATTATTAACGTTATTGAATCTGCAGTTCGTTCATATTCAAATACAAACAAAATTTTTAAAAAGACATCCACAAAAAGAAAACTGGATGAAGGGGCTGGAGGAATAGCTCAGCAGTTAAAGCACTTGCCTAGCAGGCTCAAGGCCCTGAGTTCAATTCCCAAGCACCACATGAGATGGGCACAGTGGCACACACCTGTAATCCCACCACTTGGGAGGTCGAGGCAGGAAGACTGCTGTGTGTTCTAGGACAGCCTGTGTTACTGATGAGTTCAGGAACAGCCTGGATTACAGAGTGAGGCAGACAGCAATGAGAAAAAGGAAGAAACAAATGAAAAGTCAGAACTCAAAGTGTACTGTGAGAAAAATCAGCTGATTTGTTATTTGACCTAATATAAAAAGCTATTACACTGATCTGAAAACCTAATTAACCTAATTTTTTTCAAACATTAAATATTTCCGTTCTATTGCTATTCCAGAGCATCAACACCTTCTGAAACCCATACTCAACAATTCAAGAAGAAAGCACTTGTCATTTTTCTTCTGTAGAAAATTAAAGAGCCTATATGTAAGATTAAGCTCATGATCTCAATCTGATTAAAGCTACACTAACCAGACTAAACAAATTAAAATAGTTTCTTTACCACACATCCACACAAAGCTCCTTGTAGCTATGGTTTAAGCCGCCACATTATAAAACTCAGCAAATCTACACTTCACTCTTGACTCTGTTCTGCCCCTCAAATCCTCCCTGAAGCCCTGGCAACTGCTTTGTCCGGATCACATCTGCCTTTCAACATTTATCTCCCAGGTGCCTACATTAGATGTGGGTCCCTCAGTCTAAAGCTGTCAACATCTACACTGGACAGGAGGCCAAATTTCACCTCCTGCAATCTCACTCCAATCAGTTGCCAGGGGAAACAGTATACTTCAAGAGCCTGACAGCTTGTGCTCTGTATCCCTTTTGTCAGAGTTGAAATACATTATTTCCCTTAAAATCATCTTGCCAAGATTCACAAGGAAAAAATCCCATATGACTGCACACCCCCCCCACACACACACACATTTCCTATTATGTCACTCAAGCTGTGCATCAAGGATGATGGCATGTCTTCCATCTCACTACACAATCACTAATGGAAATTCAAGAACGTCTCAAATTTAGTATCTATTAAAAACTGTCTTTGCCCATCCCTTCTTGATGGCAATGTCCAAGGAGACCATTAGGTTTTTTTCCTTTTTTTCCACCACTATTTTTATTAATATACAAATGTAATACACAGTATTTACAATGAATTTGGGTGTTTCATACATCTATGTATCATATCGACTTCACAATCCCTTCCCATCTTCTACCCTCCCACCCCTTCCCTGTCCCTTCCCCCAGCTCCGGCTATCACTTCATATGGTTCCAAAGAATGTCTGTGTTCTGGGTTTTCCAAGTCCGAGTAACCATACAGTGTTTAACATATTAATCTTCCACGCCTAAGTCATTTCACTCAAGTCACCACTCCAACCCAGCTTCCTATTCCTCTAATGGGTTCGCAGTAGTCAAATCTTGATATCTCCTCTCTGAATCCAACCAATCCCTTCATTGGGATATTCACCAAAAGCTTTTTTTCCATATTTTCCTACACCTTTGTTGTTATTGTTAAACCTGGCCTTACCCACCAGTTCACACTAGAAAATAATTATAAGCATGTAGTTCAAAAGACTAATTAATTTGGGAATGAAGAGAAAGAAAAAATAAATAAAATTCAATTGCCTTAGCTGAATACTGGAAGGTGCATATTTGTATATTCACAAGGTTATCTTTACATCAATCAGTTTCCTTAGGATAAACTTCCATTAGTGACCTAATAAGTGAATTGCTACAACAAAACAAAGTTAAAACTATATCACATTGCTACAGCAAATGAACTTAAATCTATAACACATAAATATACCTAAAGTGACAGGCATGAAGGCAAACCTAGTTATTTCAGAATTTCCTAACTTTCATATCTTATTTACTCATATTTCACTGATTACTAACCTACTTTTTTCTCAGCTCATTCTCCTCTAGCTGTTGTCACTTTTTCTCTGGGGTCATTGGTGTCGCTGGTCTCCCTTTCACTGTCCAAGTTTCCTTTAAGTATTTTCTGCAATGCTGGCTCACTGGCTGCAAATTTCTTTAAACTGTCTCTGTCATGGAAAGTTTTAAGTTCTCCCTTTAAATTAAAAGATAATCTGCTGGATATAGCAGTCTTAGTTGGCATTTATGTTCTTTTAGTGCTTGGATGACATTGCTCCATGATCTCCTTGCTTTTAGAGTTTGGATTGAGAAGTCTGCCGTTATCCCGATGGGCTTATCTTTGTAGGTCACCTTCTGTTTTTCTCTTACCGCTTTTAGTATTTTCTCTTTGTGTTAGGTTTCTAGAATTTTAATTATGACTAATTCTATGCTTTCAAGATTTTCATTTGAAAACCTGAGAAGATACCAGCAGAGTACATTTATGAATCACATTTAGGTTCCTGTATCACTCAGAGGCTAACAAACTCAAAAGTTTTGTAACTATACTGTTTTAGTAGCTGATACATGTTGCTTTCGTACTCCTAACATATTTTTAAATAAGACAGTTCACGTAAAAATTCAAACAGTATTGAGAACTATTTTTTGCTTTTGATAAGTTGAAGTCTTACTTATACTTAAGAATAATATCCTTGAGCTGCTGCTAGCGAAGTTTATTATCTAAAATAACATAATGACCCAAAAGCCAGCAATTTTTTTTTTCCTCTCAGTGCTGGGCGATTGAACCAAGGGCCTTCATACTGAGTTTCAAAGCCAGGTTTTTGTTGTTGTTATTGTTACTGTTGTTTTAACTTTTTTGAGACAGGATCTCATGAAGTTTTCTAGGTAAAATGTGACCTAATAATCATCCCACCCCAGACTCATAAAGCACTAGGCCTTCAGGCATGTACTGTATCTGACTCCAAAAATTCCTAAGACAAATACTACCAAAATACAAGTAGACATAAACGGGGGAAAACTGCATACCAAACATTCAAATACCTACTTTATATTTACTGGCCTTTAGCCACTTGGGAGGAGTATGTTACACAAGAGTCACTATTAAAAGTCTGGTTATTTGTTTTGTAGTTTTTGAGATGGGGTCTTGTTTTGTAATCCAGGCTGGTCCTGAACTCACTATGGAGCCCTAGCTGGCCTCGAACTCATCTCAATCCTTCTGTCTCAGCCTCATGAGTGCTTGGATTACACACATGCATCACTATGCCCCCACTTTATCCAGATATTTTTATGGTGTCTGCGATGGGAACAACAATGAATATAGGAGAGGTGACCGTCTGTGGTTAGTGGTATGACAGTCACAAAGCGAAGATCAAAACAAATGCTATAGGTAGTTTTGGCTAAAATCCTAGCTTCATTCAACAGAACTCAATCATCTTACCCAGGGGGGTAAAAAAAAAACCACAGACATACATAATCATTTCTTGATTTTATGCTCCAGGTAATTTGACCTCTGCTATGCCAACAGATTAATAAAGGGAATATAAAAGATCAGCCTCTTCAGTCCAATGAGCTACGTTTCAATTTTTTAAAAACCTGGTCGAGCTCAAATCAATAAGAAAAATAGCAGTGCTTCAAAAAAAAAAAATCAAAAAAGAACTAATAGTTATAGATACCTATCATTGCTTTAGGAACTCTCATAAGAACTATGATGTTTCAGAAATAATAATACACATTAACAACAGAAAAAACAAAAAGCTCAACTGTTACCACTAAATAGCACTCCCCCAATATTAACAAATCAACCACAAGGTCTTGTGCATGCTAGGTACGTGAGAACATGAACCACTGAACTATACCCTCAGCTCCAGCAGTGTACTTTTTTTTAAAAAGAAAATCACACATTTAAAGAGCAAAAAATTATTTTTTCACTATCTCAGTATTTATCAAGAAACACAGTCAACATTTTGAGGCCATTCAAAATACCAAAGCAGCCATGATAACACAACAACGGGCTGGAAGAACAGCTCAGTTGTTAAAGTGCCTGCCTACCAAGCGCTTAAACATCTAAATTCAATTCCCCTGCACCACATAAGCCAGGTGTGGAGGCGCACACCTGTAATCCCCCACTCAGAACTCAGAAGACTGAGATAGAAGGATTGCTGTGAGTCCAAGGCCAGCCTGGGCTCCATAGTGAATTTAGGACCAGACTGGGCTACAGAGTGAGACCCTGTCTCAGGAAAAAAAAAAAAAAACCATAACCAAAGACATTCATGAAAGGGGACCTCCAGAACCACTTCAAAAAGTGACAAGAATGATGGGGCATGTTTGAAGCAAAGGGAAGCATTTTTAGAGAAATTAATGGCATGTATCTTGTACTGTAATATATTTTGTTTAAACAGTCACTGTAGTTTTTGATTATACCTCATACATACAGTCAAGGATTTGAAAGGAAATACAAACTAAAAAAAGATTATAATTGTTCAAAAAATAAAATAAATATCAATCTAATAAAATATACTACTTACATGCTAAACTCTGATAGCAGAAATGAAACTATCCCAATAATGAAGGCACACTTTGTTGATGGATTGTTAAGACTCAATAAAGCAAAACTGTAAATTCTACCCAACTTTATATATAAATTTAATGTAATTCCTATTGAAACCTCAGATTTTTGCCAATGCGGTAGCACAGATCCAGAGACTAGCACTGGAGAAAAAGGGCTGGGTGCATAGCTCAGTAGATAAAGTGCTTAAGTAGAAAGCCCTGGGTCCCATTTCCCAGCACCCCATAAAGCGGGTGTGGTGGCACACAACTATAATCCCAGCACTCAGCTCAGAAGACTGAGGTAGGATTACCCAGAGTTTAAGGACAACCTGGGCAACATAGTGAGTCCAGAATCAGCCTGGACTACAGAGCGAGACTCTCTGTTCAAAAACAACAACAAAAATAAATAAATAAACATAGGGCTTGTAAACCTGAGGCAGGAAGACCATGAGTTCAAAAACACCCTGGGTCACACAGACAATCCAATGCCAGTCTGGACTACATAGTGAGATCATTTCAAAAAAAAAAAAGAACAGAAATCCCAACTTTTCTTGTAGATATAAAATTAATCTAAAATTCATACAATAAAAAAAATTTGTACAGGAAGACGGGGTTGGGGCACAGCTCAGTGATTAGAGAGTTTGCCTACAAAGTGCGAAGCCTCAGGCTCTAGCACCCAGCACCACAAAATAGCTGGATGTGGTGGCACATACCTGCAGCACTTAGGAAGCTGAAGGTAGGATTGCTGTGAGATCAGGGCCAGCCTGGGCTACACACTGAGTTCAGAACTAGCCTGGACTACAGAATGACACCCTGTTTCTAAAGGAAAAACAAACAAAAGAAAAATACATGGCAAGGCAAAAGAACTAGAATAGCTAAAATATGAAAATGAATAAACTGGGAAGCTTAAAGTTTAATTTGTTAAGACTAAAACATACTGTCTTAGTTACTTTTTCGTTGCCGTGACTCAATACCCGACACCCACAAATTTAGAAAAGGTTTATTTTAGCTCACAGTTTCATACAGTCACAATCCATTCAGGGGCAGCCGGCAGCAATCAGAGTACAGGACAGAGGCAGAGGTGGAGGCAGCTTCTCAGGACATCACAAACAGGAAGGCAAGCTGAGACCAGTTGAGACTAGTCCCAGTCCTCCAGGAAGGCAGGTGCAGCTTATATATCCTTTCAGGTCTCCACCAAGTAATTAGATTTCCCCCCCCACCCCCCGCATCCAGGTGTGGCCACTACACACCGATAATCCTAACTAACATGCCTTTAGTCTTAACTGTAATCCACCCCTCCAGACTAGACCCCAATCCACCAACATCACATGGTTCCATAGACAATCCATAACATTAAAATACATGAAACTCTTGGGGGACACTCCAGATCCTAACCACAACACATACATAGCTAGAGCAATCAAGACAGTGGATCTAGGAATCCTGACACAAGCCTGTAATCCCAGCACTCTGGATGGCTAAGGTAGAAGGATTCCAAGTTTAGGCCCAGCTTAAGCAATTTGGTGAGACTCTGTCTCAAGAAACAAAAAGAGGAAGAAAGAAAAGAAAAAAAGAAAAGAGAAAAGAACAGGGCTGAGGACATACCTCAGTGTGAAGGCCCTGAGTTCAATCCTCAGCACAAGGTGGAGGAGGGTATATATTATATAGGGCTAACAGAGGAGGAGGAATGGACATATGGATCAACAGAATAAAATAGAGAACGCACATATTCCACACAAATACAGCCATCTTTTTTTTAAGATGCAACACAGTCTTTATGTATGTATTTGGGAAGTGGTTAGTACTAGGGACAGAACCCAGGGTTTTCACCATGAACTACATCCCCAGGCCTTTTATTAAAATTTGATTCTGAGACAGTCCCACTAACGTGCACCAGCTAGGCTTGTGATCCTCCTGCCTCAACCTGGGATTAAAGTCAGGGGCACAGGGCCTAGCCTAGCTTACAACATTTTTGTTTGTATATGCATGTATTTGGTTACTGGAAATTAAGTTCAGAGACTTCACAATGAGCTATATCTTTAACCTTTATTTCCTTTTTTGAGACTGGATCTCACTTTCTAGTCCAGACTGGTTCCAAATTCACAATGTAGCCCAAGCTGAACTGAACTCACAGTGATCTTCCTGCCTTAGCCTCCAGAACAAAGAGATTCCAAGCATGTACCACTATTGTGGTTTGGATCTGAATGTCCCCCCAAGTCTCATGCATGTGGATGTTATAGATTGTCCATGGAACCATGTGCTGTTGGGAGGTCAGGGGCCTGGGCTGCAGGGGTGAACTGTAGGTGTGTGGATTAGATTACAGGCGTGTGGTGGATTAGAACCACACCTGGAAGGGGCAGACCACTGAGGCTAGGTAGACCTAGAAGGGGCAGATCACCGGGACAGAACTTGGAAGTACATATATGCTACTACCTTCCCCTGGGACTGGATGAGACTTGCCTTCCTGTGCTGAGAGGACCTGCCTCCACCTCTGCCTCTGCCACATCCTTCCTCTTGCCAGCACCCCTGTGTTGACTGTGACCCTCTGAAACTGTGAGCTGAAATGAAATGTTTCCTGCCCTAATTTGTGGATGTTGGGTACTGAGTCATAGTAATGAAAAAGTAACTAGGAAAACCACCAAGCTCAGCTTATGTGGTGCTGGGGAATCAAACTCAGGGCCTTTGTGCTATTCCTCCAGCAACCTATTTCTATTTTTTAGTTTGAGAGAGGGTCTCATTTAGCTGCTAAATTGTCAAAGCTGTGCTTGAATTTACAATACTTTTGCCTCAGATTCCAGGGTGCTGGAATTACAGGCCTACAACACAGGGCCCAAATAAATGACGAAATGAATGTCTGTGGGAAAAAATGTGGGAAGGAATGTGGGAAGGCAGGTATATGGGAATGTGGGAAGGCAGAGGCAGGTAGAGTTGTGAATATGACCATAAAGAGGCAGTGTCATTCTGGGAGGATGAAGCAGGAGGATCACAAATTCTGGGCAGGTTAGCATTATAGCAAGACCCTCTCGATATTAAAAAAAAGAAAAGAAAAAAGAAAAAAAAAAAAAGTCTGGGAACTAGTTCAGGAAGGCTCTGGGTTCTTCCCCTAGTATACTGTTACCATCAGGATCTGGAATGTCCCCCAAAAGCCTCATGTCTAGAAAGTGATTCAATCCTGGGAGTTAATCTACTGATTTCCAGTGCTACAAAGAGGTGGGGCCTACTTGGAAGGGGCAGATCACTGGATGTCAGGTATTGTATCCCAGCAATAAAAAAAAAAAAATAATCAAGAAAAGCACTAAGTAAAGGAGGGGCCTGGTGAGAGAGAAAGATAGTGTAGAGAGGAATAGTTCTGCATCTTATGGAAATACATTTTGCGACAATGGTTATACTAATCTACACGTCATATTATGACAAAGAACGACATACACACATTGTACCTCATAACCATGGTCTGAAGGTGCACCTGATCTCACTTCACTATTATGTTTTTGCTATACTAAAAACTGAACCCAAGGCCTTAGCATTAAGCATTTCCAGCCCCTCCTGCTACTGGGGATCAAACCCAGGGTATACTCTCATCTACATTCATAGCCCTTTTTATTATTAGAGACAGGGTCTTGCTAAGTAACTAAGTTGCCGCTATGGTTTGGATATGGATGGGCCCCACAAAAGCCTCATGTATTTGGATGCAATAGGATAACTGTGGAACACTGTGCTATTGGAAGGTAGGGCTTAGCTGGAAGGAGCAGGTGCTTTGGGGTTTAACCTGAAGAGACTGTCAACTTGTTGAGAATGGGGGAGTGCCACCCAGGGCTTTCAAGTATATATTATTGACTGTGGGCCAGGAAATGAATGAGGAGCACTCACCCTGGGTATGGGGGTCCCTACTGGCAGACTGAAGTAATTAAAGGAAGAAAAAGGAAATATTACAGCTTCTTCCTGGAAATCACTAGCCTTGTCTGAGTTTCCAGACACAATGTGTTCTGATTCACTTGGCTGTCTATATTGGGCAGCTCTCCAGCCTCACCCATGTGCTCTATGAACATACTGTGTGAGGCCTTCTAAATAAATCTTTCCTCCCTTTGATGGTGGATGTTGGGTATTTTGTCCCAGCAACAAATAAGTAACTTAGACAGTAGCTCTGGCTCAGCTCAAACTTCTGATCCTCTTGCCTCAGCCTTCCAGAGTGCTAGGATTACAGGAGACATGTGCCACCAGGCCCAATTTCCAGCCCTTATTTGTATTTTGAGATGAGGTCTCATTAAATGACTTGGATGTCCAGACTGGGCTCAAATTTGAGATCCTCCTGCCACAGCATTCCAGGATGCTAAGATTAAAGACATGCACTACCACAACTGGCCTCTCCATGCTGTCTTGTCCACTATCTGTGAGCCTATAATTTCCAAATGAAGAGTTCTTTAAACACACACACACACACACACACACACACACACACACACACAATTGATTTTGGTGGTATAACTAAATACTGGAGGAAACACTGTCAAACAATTTTATATTGACTAAAAATGCCACAGTAGAATCTTTATGGCTCTAAGCTGAGAGGTGTGTGTTCTAACTGTAGATAATTTACCTGAATTTTAACCCACATTGCCTCAGCATGCTCTTAAAATGATTCAAGTCACAAGAAAACAAAATATAATTTTTCACATACTAGGTCCCTTAGTTCGATCTGCTAAGATCAATTATTTGCACAGGCCAAACTGGTAGTTAGTTTACACAATAACTGGCCCTTTCTCCCTTTGATTCCCGTGTTGTAACACTCAGTCCCTGCCTTAACAGCTCCATTTCCCCCACTGCTGTCACATGTCCAGACTCCAGGTCCTACCACTAAGCTGACTCAACCTTTTTAACTCCTCCTGCATGCAGCTGAGATTTATCTCCCTCGAAACTTTTCCTCATACTCCATGCTGCCCAAATGGCAGAATTTCTTAAAACTTAAAGAATAAAAGATATATCTCAGTTTAATTTAAGGAGGTAAAAAAGTTTTTAAAATAAATGCAAATCAATCCTGGGAAGAACTGCTTCCTGCGGTAGTGAATCCTGTGTCACCTGACACCCCAGAGCACATGTGAAGAGGTGAGTCCTGTCCCAGCCACAGAGTCCTCTCATTCTACTACATCTTCTCCTAGCAGCTTCTCCTTTCTTCATCTGGCATTCCAACACTCTACAAAACCTAGCTCCAGACTTTTTCTTTCTTTTCTTCGCTAAGGATCCAACTCAGGGCTTTGCACTGGAAATCACACACTCCACATACCTCTAGTGCCCATATTCTCATCTAACTTCTATCAGAAGTTCTGGATGTGAGCTCCTGTAGAGTCAAAGCCCTTATTTTTCTCTCCCCATGCATGACGTGCATGTCTAACAGTTTTATTGCCTGAATGACTTTCCCCTTCCCTTCTTCTACATTTCAAGACCCAGTGCAAACTCTAATGTCATCAGAAGATTTCCAATCCCATGCCTACTCCCATTCTTCTGATATTCCTGATGTTAATTTACTTCACATGTCCATGTGTTCTGAATATGAGCTCTAGAAAAAAAACTTTTTTAAAGTGAGCTGTAAGACATTCTTATGTAAGAGATACAGAAGAAAGTAAGAGGATGGACTTTGTAGAGAGAGAAAAGGGGGTGAGAGGGTGAGAAAGAGGAAAAAGCTGATTTGTAAACAATAAAAATTTTTGATTTTTTTTTAAAAAAAGACATTCTCCACCAGGAAGAGTACTGGCCAACCAGCCCATTCTCTGGCACGGGCATCTATCCAGGAAATCCATTGTTCCCCAAATCCCCAATCATATATTTGATACCTTTACTGAGAAAAATATTACTACAGGCAGTGCGGAATTACACAGATGGCACTTCAGTTGCTCCTTTGGGTATAGTATCCTGTCTGTCCCCCAGAAATGCCTATGAGCTGTAGGGAAGATCCTGACAGAGTGGTAAGTCTCTAATACTGACTTTTGAGAGCCAACTGTAAAATGTGACCACTGCATTACAAGATCCTATTCTAAGAGAAGTTGTTCCTCATCATTCCCCTTCGAACTTAACACAGCTGGTCCTGTTTTTGATACCTCCCCTTTTCCAAGTAAGATTCATTTAAATCTTCTCATCTTTCCCCTGGATGTCCCACTATCATTTACATATAAAAGGAATGAAGGAAGGAATGGAGTCATGAGACATGACCCAGAAGGATATACTCTTGCCCCAGGCTCCTCTTCTCACTCTCTGCTTCCTGGCTGCCACAGGATGAGCATACTCTTCCACCACATAAACTGAACCCAATGAAAACTGTAATCCAAATAAATCTCTCCTCCTTTAAGTTGTGAGTGTTTGCTATTTTTGCCTTAGTGATAGGAAAGTGACTAATACAGAAAAATGGTATCAAGAACGGAATCACTGCTATAACTATACCTGACCAGGATTTTAGAAGCCTTGGAATTCATTTGCAGGAGGAGTCTGGGAGGGTGTGGGAATGGTATTTTAGTGTACTTAGAAATGTTTGTGTACATTATACATGTTGTAAAGAACTAACACAGAAAGGTAAGTACTGCAGCAAAACCTGTATACATTCAAATATGCAAGCAAGGGAGAAAAGAGAAAGGAAAGAGGAAGCAAGAGAAGAGGAAGGGATAGGGAAGAGAAGGGAAAAGGAGGAAGAAAAATAGTATTGGTAGCTTATCTTTCAGACTGTCTTCTTTCCAATCTTGTAATAATTATGACAATTTTTGTAATATTAATTATTGGTGAGCTGCAGATTAATTACTATATTCTCTCAATTCCAAGTTTCCCCAAAATGTGGTTCCTTTACACTCAGATTTATTTAGGTCAAACTCAAATGAATACAAGTTTGCATCTCTGGTTTAACATATCAGTGTGACAGAATGAGACATTTTCTAGAGTGTTTTCAGAATAATGAATATTATCAGGCTAGATATTTTTCCATTTTATTGTTCCAGTATGGTAAGTATAAACTAAAAAAGGGTACCACATTGGATGAAAGTAAACTTTTGTCCCATTTATCTATAGAGTTGTTATAACATTTCCGACTTAACTATCCCTTGAAACTCCCAACAGAAGTGTATTCAGAGTCCCCAGAGATATTCCTTTGTAAGCAACTTTCCTGACTAAAATATTGTTACGCCACTGAACAATTAGCAAGCATAAGAATGAGACTACTCATCACAGAAAGTCTTCTTCAAAGATTGTTTTTGCAGGGACAAAGGATGGAGCTCAGCAGGAAAGCACTAACTTAGCATGTACATCAGACTGGATTCCCTTCCCAGGGTCTCACAAAAAAAGATTTTCTAGAAGGCCTGTCCCTCTTTATATAAAAAGGAATATTGTCCTACCTTGTTTTCGAACATCTTCTACAGCAGCCACAAGTTCCTCCTTAAGAAACTGACTCTCCTTTGCAATTTTATCTCCTTTCTCCAAGAAATTCTCAGTTGCTTGTTCAACAGATGCAGCCAAAACATGAGCCTTCTTAGAACGACCTCTCTTTTTATTAGAGGGCCCCTTACTATTGGTGTTGACCAGGGTTGTAACCTAAAAATATCATTTTAAAAAAGAAAATAAAACTTCAGTCATTCAAATGAAAACAGAAAGATTGACATCTGTAGCTAACACAAATAAGTCATTCCTAAGAAAATGAAATACATTTGAGCCTGCTAAGTACTAAGTAACACATAACTCTCTGTATTTAAGATATACAGGAATGATACTTGTTTCCATAATAACTTATCTTTCTCAATGTGTAGACGAAGTATAAGACATATTTAATTCCTCAACTATCTTCATTAAGTTTGTAACTTTTATAAATTAAAAACTGATTAGAAACAAATCAAATATCTCTTCTTATATGTCACCAAGAAGTTCCAGAAGGAGGTTAACAACGAACTTAGCTTTAATCTGAAAGTCACATTTTAGTTATTGTTACCAATTTCTGCAAAATGTTCTAAGACAACTTACTTCTGAAGTCTTTCTTCAGTTTATTCACACAAATCTTAGCAATTAATCAGCAAAGGCCCTTAATAAAGAATGATTGCCCAAAGAAGCCTTCTGCAATGATGCTTTAAGTCCCAGAACAATAACTGTCATTATTAACTATAATACCAGCTGATCTGTAGGTTGAAGATGATTAAAGATTTGTTACAGTGTATATTTGCCAAACAAAAGGCCTACTGAGGGCTTATGGAACAAAGGACTCAAGAAAGTAAACATTCCCGTCTGTCGAAACAACACATTCCTACATATAGATCCTGGGTTGGAACGGATAACAAATGCCACTAAATCCTTCTCCCTCCTTTCTCCCCCCATGCAAAAAAAAAAAAATCTAAAAATACATAGCTATTTGCTAACAGTTAAGAAATGTCATCAACATTATAATGTATTTATAACAGAACATATCAAACCTAGACCCTTCAAAATGAGTGACCTGTTAATTAATTCTACACAATGAAAAAGGCATTAAGCTGAATGAATTATTAAAGATTAATGTTCCATCTTCTTTAGGTTTAGTTGCAAAGCAAAAGTGAAGTTATAAGCAAAGTGTAAATATTTGGAAAGCTGCGCCTACATACCAGTAACCTCTACTACTGGCAATAAGACAAAAGAAAATGGCAGCAGGTGTCTTATAAAGAATTAAATGCAAGTTTCAATATTCAATTACTAGTGCAGCCAAATCATTTTAAGTATCATCAATCTAAATCCAACCATTCAAATTAAGACTTTAAATAATCTTGGTCTGTGCTTGTTACCCAGGCCTGCTGCTACAGAATCATGTTACAGCTATGTATTTGTATTTTTACGTTCTTACCTGTGTAACCAGAGGCTCCAACAGTCTTTCAACTGCGAGAGTCCTGATCTCCAGACTTTTCGGGTCCCATTTAAAGTTTATGTTGCCAGTGTGGACAGCAGTCATTTCTGACAGAAACAAAAGGCCAAAGTCAAGCACACATCAAACAGGAACATGAATTACATAACAAAGTTCCTCTGACTTAAGGATTAAAAAAAAATCACTAAAGTGGCATTTACCACAAGATAAAAATCTAACACATATGAGGACCCCAATAACTCTTACAAGCACCTATATACAACAATTTCAAGTTTACAAACACTAAGGTTAATATAAGAGAGCATGCTTTTTTGGGGTTTTTTTGGGGGGCGGGGGCGGGGTGGTTTACCCTTTTGAGACAGGGTCTCATTATGTAGTCTAGGCAGGTCCTGAACTCATAATAAAGCCCAGGCTCGCTTCAAACTCAAAATAATCCTCCTGCCTGAACTACAACAGTGCTGGAATTACAGGCATGCACCACCACACCCAGCTTATACACTGCTGGGGAATTGAACTCAGGTCTCTTTTGGGATTCTCTAGCACCAAGACGTTTCTATCTCCAGTATTTCCACCTCAACTTCACAAGCAAGATGAAAAGCTCAAGTGAATGAAGGATACTCTAAACTTCTTCAGAAACTAGCATCAAAGAGGATTACCAGTTAATGTTAAAACCAATGGATAAAAGGCTGTTGGGGAACTGAAAGATGCCTCAAGTATCACCTGATGGGTCACTTGACAACAAAGAGTTAAACTTGCAACACTGCAGTTCAATGGTCACTCTTAAATAAATTTAACATTACTAATAAAGGAACACAGTATTATGTCTCCCAATATGATGAAATATTATTAATTATCCTTTATCACCTACAAAGTATTTTTATGCAAGGGGGAAGAAGTTTCAGGGGCTGAAGGAATAGCATAATGGTAAAAGCACTTGCCAGAAGGCCCTGAGTTTAATTCCCCAGCACCACACAAATTGAGGATGGTGACACACACCTGTAATACCAGCACTGGGGAAGCCAAGGAGAGGACTGCTAAGAGTTCAAGGCCAGTCTGGGGTTCAGAGTGAGTTCAAGACCAGCCTGGACCACAGATAGACCAAAAGGAGGCTAAAGAGAAAAAAACAACTAAATGAAGTAATTCTGAATTCAAACTGTACTGGGAAGGGAAAAGAAGTTAACAGCACAGTACCAATACTATATTTCCAAATATTCATCATTATGTTGTAATTATCCAAGCATCAATTTCTTAAAGAAAAAACAATTACATCCATATCACAATTACTTCATAGAACTTAATGTAGAGACTAATGGAAACTGGAGAGGAGGGGAGGGAAGTGGGTCGAAAAAGAAAAGATTTGCAACTTTTAACACGATATGTATGTGCACAAAATACTCAAGATCAATGTTAACTGTATGTATTGCACTTATACACATCAATAAGATGGGAAAAGAAAAAACAAGACAAATATCAAGATTCCAACACTCAAGAGGCTGAGAGGCTGAGACAGACTGCTGTGACCAAAATGGACTATACTGTGAGAGATGGTCCTTAAAAAAAAAAAAAAAAAATCTGCAAACACGGAGATAGGCTTGCCGAAATAAATTCGAATCTTCCTAATCTGGGAACACAAAATGCATTTTCTGGAGAATCTGCCTCACTGCAGGCAGGCAAGTTTGCTCTGTACACCCTTATTATAGCAGGCCTATACTTTGGTCTTTAAAGGTTATTTGTCCACTAAATTGATCAACCCAAGTCAGTAAACTTTAGGAGATGGAACACTCTAGACTGCTAAAGGGCTGCCTAACAGCTCAAACAAATGTCATCAAATGTCACAGATAAGACATTTCAGAAGAAATTATTTGCCCCGTGGACCCTATCTTTCCTAGCACTTCACACTGACTGCTTCAACACAAATAACACGGAAAACCTTTCAGAGCTATAAAAGGAGGTAGTCAAGTACTAACAAGTGAAGACAGCTCCAAATGGACATTAAGTTGATTATTAAGCAAGCACAACATAGAACAATTTTCTTTCCCAAAAAAATCTACACTTCCATATTCACTTAAAATAAAATGCCTTCTGGTCTTTTGTTTTCCTAATTCTGATTTGGGGCGGTGGGAGCGTCTTTTTTTGGGCAGTGCTGGTGACTGAACTAGCAATGCTAGAGGCATGTGCTCTACCATGCCCAGCCCCACTTCCTTCTTTAAAGGGGAGGTGAAGTGCAGAGGAGGCCACAGTTCAGAATATCAACACAACAATGGTGAATTGTAGAAGATACCTGCCCTCCCCACGTGGCGGTGGGGAAGACCAGTAGGAGGAAGTAGCAAGCTTGTACCCTGGTGCCCACCAACTCCAGGCAACCATCACCACACTGTCACCCTTGGAGAGATTATGTCAACTTGAGGCAATTAGGAACCAGGCCTTGATTAGAGTGTAGTGTGTGGGCCAGTGAATGAGAGAAGAACACCCATCCAGATATGGGAGGCCCAACTGAGAACTGGAACTGTATAAAAGGAAGGAAGAAAGACTGTTACAGCTTTTTCCTCTGGGGAGAAATTGGACTCGATGGGACGTGGCTTCTGTTTGTGATGTTGTGAGGAGCTGCCTCCACCTCTACCTCTGTGATGTACTTCCACTGCTGCCAGCCGTCCCTGAGTGGACTGTGGATTAGTGGGATGTTGGGTACTGAGTCACAGCAACAAAAAGTAACTAAGACACACATATCCAGGGTTAACAGATCATCTGATTTTTCAAGAGAAGTCAGCAAAACAAACCTTTACATCAAATCTCCCACTTTAATATTAGCAACAACTACCAAAAAACTTTACCACCATTCAGGACAAACAAATATGTCCAAATACCGTTTGCCTGGATGGTCACCACTCTACAACCTAAGATTTAAGATTCTCCCAGCAAAGCTTCATCCTGTCCAGAACTCCACATCCAATATAGTGACTCCGTGGTGGTCTCCTTCCTCTATAAAAATTTCCCAGATTCAGTGCCCAAGGGGGTTGAAAAAAAGGATCCATTCTCTGACTTACACTGAGAAACCTGAAATACACGGACACTTGAAAGTTGAGAAGTCACTTGTGTTATCAAGACTTTCAATAACCATGAGGGAAACACACTGCCTTATACAACATCTTTAATCAAAACTCCTGCCTAGAGTGACACCAAACATTACAAAACTATACCAAGGAGCCACGTAATGCTTGTGATGACCCCTAACCCTAAAAAAACAAAAGTGGAAAGCTTAAAAATCTAAAGAGGTTGTGTTCTCCTGGAAAGAACACATCTTCTAGGCTACTTTTGTCACTTACTCTCACCATGGACAAGTCCCTTCACCTCTGGACATTGGTTTTCTCATCTATAATATTAAAGAAGTTGAATTCTATGTCCAACCCCAAAATTCCACTTCTCTTATCATTTATGCTATCTCAATAGCCTTTGAATTGTTTTGTTAAATTTGATTAATTTTCTCAGGCTCAGCACATGGTCTTCCTCACAATAGTTAAGGATAATAACTATGTTTGTGGTTCTTTATACTCCTTAAATTGCTTGCAAGGAACTTTAGGCAGGGCAGACACAGGATTAGTTGAACTGAATTTATGCAACTTATTGAAAAATATTACAAGCCTCCATAGAAAATGCTTCTTCCTTAATCTTAGTCATATCTTCTCATTCTTTACAATTAATGGTACTGTTTAGAGTAGCTAAACAAATAACTTTTAAAACTCCTGGCAGTTTCTGGCTTTTCAATTAACTCACAGAGCACTCATTTGAAAGATCTATTAGAAAATCTACTAGAGCTAGCGGACCTTAATGAATTCCAGCTATCTTAAGTTTTTCCAAAAAGGATTATGCTTAGCAGAACTAAATAAAAAGTTGAAGTGTAGTTATTCAGTCTTCATTACCTTATAAATAGCAATCCTGGCTACACAGCAAAATATCACTATAAATTCTGAAAGGGGCAGAGATGCAGTCATTTGACATGCAATCTATATGATAAAAAGAGAAAGCAACAAGGAAAAAAATAAAAGTGTAATTCCATCAGAACCAAGGAATGGCAAACTGCCTCATTTGCACAAAGAGCTACATAGCTTCTCCAAAGACATTAAGTTCACCGACAATAGAATAATCACATCATTCTTAAAATGTGTATGCTCCAAAACATAATCCTATCCTTACCATGTTACTCAAAGCCAATTTTTTAACAGCAAGGCTAAATTAATGAAATCTCTGGATGGTTCATTTAAATGCAAACCAGAAAATTTAAAAATTATAAATATCCAAGGCAACATTAACTAGCACAGTGCAAAAGATCTGTGGATTGTGGATTACTCAGTGCTGTCACACAAAGGCCAGGATGTACTTGTATTAAGCAAAGTTAACACGGCTGTTGGAACCTCAACCCTCAAATCTGGTATCTGTCTAACAAAAAAAGAAGAAAGAAGAAAGAAGAAGAATAAAGAAAAAGAAGAAGAAGAAACAACAACAACTAAAATAATTCTTATAATTAAGACCCAGTATGATGGCACACACCTGTAATGCCAGCTACTTAAGAGGGTACCACAAATGCCAACAAGTTCCAGCCTAGTCAACCTAGTACCTTAGACCCTGTCTCAAAATCAAGACCAAAAAAAAAAAAAAAAAAAAAATGGGCTGGGATGTATGTAAGCGTGAGGACCCTGGGCTTGATCCTCAGTACCACAAAAAAAAGAGGAGGCTTAGGGTTTGTTATGGCCTGGATATGGAATGTTCCCCAAAAGCCTCGCATATCTGGATGTTGTAAATACCCATCTGCTGTCCAGAGGTGGGGCCTTGGTACAGGCAAAAAAACTGGGACTCGGCCCAGAAGGCGAAGATCAATGGGACAGTACCTAGAAGGGTAGCTCCATCCCTTTCTCAACAACATGGACCTCCCCCTCTGCCTTGCTATAAAGATTTCACTGCATGCACCCCCACCATGTGTGTTCACCACTGCTGGCTGCCCACGTACAGACTCTGACCTATTCAAACTGTGAGCTAAAATCTTTCCTCCCTTAAGTTGTAGATGTCAAGTATTCTATCATAGCTATGAGAAAGTAACTAAGAAGGGTTGGAATGCAGCTCTAGAATATAAGCTTATCATGCATGACGCCCTGGGTTCAATCCTCAGTACTTCGGGCAAGGAGGGGGCCAAAGGACAACAGTTCATCCAAGTAAACAAAAAGAAAATAAAACTTCTCCCCACATAATTACAGTATATTTCTAATCACAGTATCTTCAAAAAATTAGTCTTGGTCAAAGAAAGAACTGGGGTACTCAAGGGATAAGGTATCCTATGGACTGGGGTTGGGGATATCCACAAAACGGGTGATCTAAAATATTTATGTTTAAGTTATTTGTCGTTCACTTAAGTGTTTACCAGGTTGCCCACTCATAGGCCAAAGCAAAAACTGATTCTATCAACTAGGTTAATAAGCAAACCATTTTTACATATTTGAAATTTAGAGATATGACACCCATTTAATAATTGCTGTTTGGAGCTGAAGGAGGAGCACAGCAGTTACACAGCACTTGCCTAGCAAGCACATAATCTGGCCGTGGTCACACCTGCCTTTAATCCAAGCACTTGGGAGGTTGCAGTGTAGGAGGATTGCCATGAGATTGAGGCCAGCATGGGCTCCATAGTGAGTTCAGGACCAGCCCAGACTGCAGAAACGAGACCCTGTCTCAAAAAAAAATATTTTTTAATTAAAAAGCAGCTTTCTTGAGGGGAGAAGACTGTTCAACTTGTAGATTTATAGTATCAGAAGAAAAACACAAACCCAATTATAGACTTAATAGTATCTCTAAGACTTCGGAATTTAGGAATGAAGAGCCTAGAAGAAAAACAGGCCTGAGGTAAAAGGTATTGCAACCTTCAATTACTGTGATTATGTTTTGAAGCTGCAGTTTTCTAAAAATCACCAACTCCCTGTCTCCCTTCTACCGATCTTTATTTCTTATATCCAATCTCACTATGAGAAAAAAAGACACTTGGTTAGATCTTTAAAAACCAATAATCAATCATAAAAAAACACTTCATTCACTATTTAACTGAGGACACCAAAGGCAATGGAGAAATAAAGGAAACAGTTGAGATACCCTGATTACAAAAAATACTGCGCAAAGGCAAAAATGTGAACCGAATAAAAAGTTCAGCCAACCATTTAGCCATACAAGCACATTACCCTGTATATGTAAAACCTCATTTTTTGTTAAGATTCCATTTCGTTCACCTCCCTCTCCCCCTTTATTTGCCCACTCCTTCATTTCAACTCCCATTCCAACTGGCCTACACCGACCATAGCCAGTCAGGAGTTGGGAATGTAAGGTCAACCCTAGCCCATGAGGTAAGTCCCAGTGTCCCTCTCCTGCCTTACCATAAATGGTTGAACAAATTACTAAGTGTGCCAGTGACCTCAGCTCAGAGACACTGTGTACCCATCTGCAGCAATAAAGCTTAGTTTGCTAAGAAGTTTCATTTCAACTGTCCTTTGTTTGAACAAATGTCTTAGTTACTTATTTGTTGCTGAAACAAAATACTTAATAACCACAACTTAGCTCAGAGTTTCAGGAAGTCTCACATAGTCCATACATAGGCCACTGGCAACAGTGGAAGCCCATGGTAGAGAAAAGCTCTTTAAAGCATGGCAGACAGCCATCTGAGTGAGTAAGGGGGGAGCTACCTTCAAGTCTGGTCCCAGTAATTCACCCCTTCCAACCAGGCCTCACCCTGGATGTAAGTGTGATCTATCACCCCACTGATGACCAGGGTTGATTCAGCTGATCGGGGTGGCTAGGCCGTGTCCCCTTCTTCCCTTACTGCTCCATGTGTGTCCCTTCTGAAGCTGCATGCTCAGTGGAAGAGGAGGACCATTCTGCAGTTAAGGGTATACCACTTGGTTGCCCTCCCCCGCTAGAACATACCAACAAGATCTCAAGGTCCAACCAGGCCCTACCTCTTAACAGCACACTGTTCCACTGGTATACCACTACATCCAAATCCATGTAGCTTTTGAGGGAGATTCCAAATCCAAACCATAAAACAACACTGGGCTCTATTTCCGACACTACTAGTTCAACAGATACTTGAGTGCCTCCTCCATAGGCAGGTACTACTCCAGACAGTAGTAAACAAGACAAAAAGATCCTGGCTTTCAAGCTTACATAGTAATAGCATAGGTAAGTAAACAATACATTAGCACTGCTAGGAAGAAAATTAAATATGGTAATGGTAAAAAACAATCAGGTAGGGTCCTCACAGGGCTTTCTGTCTTGATAACATTTGAGATAAAATCTGAAATTCAAAAGAGAACCAGTCAAGCTCAGAGGAAGGCATTACAAAGAGAGGTAAGGCAGATGAGGCATCTCCAGTCATTTTTTTTAAACTGTGGAGAACTGAAAGAGAAGGTAAATGAGCTTGATAAAGGGGAAAATAAGCTTCTGAGATGAAGTGACAGTTTACTATGAGCAGATATATATGGTACTTAGCTTCCACTCCTTTATGGTTGAGGTCATTAACAATGCAAGATTGTTTAACATAAGGCTATTTTAGGCTTTCATAACAACCAACCAACCAATTATGACAGGAAGTTCCTGTCTCCATAAAAGACTTGATGACTCCAATATGAAAAGGAAAGACTATGAAACAAGCATCTGAACTGGAGACACAAGAGAAAAAGACAACAGAGAAAAGTTGTTTTATGTTTTAGAACAATAAAACTAAAAGAAAAAAAGCTGTGCGTGGTGGCACACACCAGTAATCCCAGCACTCAAGAGGCTGAAGCAGGAGGACTGCCTGAAGCCAAGGGCTCCAAAGTGAGTTCAGGACTAGCCTGGGCTACAGAGACCCTGTCTCCAAAAAATGAAAAAATAAAAAGGAAAAGAAACATTTCATACAGCTGAGAAGCTCACAGAGGACAAAGAATGTACCTTTCTTGTGGAGCCAGGCAAAACATGACTTGAGAGTCCAGGTGATTACCTGAACTGTATAGAGAAACAAGAATTGTCTTTGAAATGTGTACATATACATTTGATGGCATACTTTATCAATAATTAATTCATCGATGACTGACCATACTCAAAGATCCAGGGACTGAAAGACTAATCAGAAATCAAAAGCAGATGCATAGTAATTAACTTAAGACCAAAAAGAACAAGTCCTTATAACATAGAAATCTAGCTAGCTGATGCTATTTAATCAAATGATAGCATCAGCGGATTAATTTGACAACCCACTGTGATGCATCATGTATCACACAAATTCAAATTACAAGACTCACCTAAACACTTCAAAAATTTCAGTGGGGGAAAAAAGGACTGGAAATGAGACTAAAGAGATATGACCAATGAATGTAATAATATGTGATCTCTTCCTGATTCCTGATTTTAAAAAAGATACATCACTGGGACAACTGGGGAATTTGAATATGAAGATCTTGTCAAAAGACAAACTCTGATTCAATAGGTCTGGATTTTTCAGGAGTTTCCGGAAAGAGCCAACACATCATTTTTAAACCACTCTTTAAAAGGTGTAACATAGCTGGGCCCAGCAGCGCATGCCTGCAATCCCAGTACTCGGGAGACTGAAGCAAGAGAATTGCTGTGCTTTCAAGGCCAGCCTGTGTTCCATAGTGAGTTCAGGACTAGCCTGACTACTACACAGTGAAACTTGTTTCAAAAATAAAAACAAAACAAAACAAAATCAAATAGGTATAGACACAGCCAGGCATGGTAACACGTCTGTAATCTCAGCTACTAGAGACTGAAGCAGAAAAATTCCAAGTTTGAGGCCAGCCTAGACAACTTAGCAAGATACTGTTACAAAATTTTTGAAAAATAAAAGGAGGGGTGTATGGAGGAGGTATTAGGATATAGCTCAACATTGTATAGAGTTAAATATTCCCTGGATTCAATCTCCAATACATAAATAAATGCACAAACATACACACACACACTGAATATCTCCCTAGCACCTAACATAACTGCCCTGCAAAGTAGACTTAATGCATCTGTATTTGAAACTCCTCCCAGCATCATGAAGATACAGCAAACCAAATACCGCCTTAGGATGTGACTAACAAAGCTACCTAGAAAGCACTGTCAAACATGGTATGAACACAAATAAGACCGAATTCCTCTCAAGAGCTGGCATCTCTCAAGTACATGGACTTTTCCACCCTTCCAAGAGGTCAAAGCTCACATTCCATTTGGCCTCTTATCTGCAAAATAACACATTTCAAAATACACCATTTCAAGTCAGAATCGTCAAAAAGACGATTTCAGGTCCACTGAAGTAAGAAAATGATAGCAGATGACTACAGAAAACCTTTACCAATTTAAGGGTTTTCAGAAACAGAAAAATCCCAAACACTGACTTGTCCATAGCTGTAACTTACCTTTTCCATTGAGCTAAACTATCATATTTCACTGCACTCTCATCTTTCATAAGCCATGATTAAGACCCAATTAATAATGAAGTACTTAATGAAATATTCAACATACCATGAATGAATAGTAACAATGTACCTTTGCTTAGGGGAAAAAAAAGGCATGTATTAGAGCTATACTACGCTAGTGAACTGTTAACAAAGGCCATTATCCTTCAAGTCAATTGATATGGGTCACAACTAATGTATTTCCTGAACGACAGCATTTTCAGTTTCAAGAACAGCCTGTAGTTGAATCTACTTTAATGCAGGACTATATAACCTGATCGTAACCAGACTTCACCTCACATCTTCAACTGAGAATGTCAAATAGTAATAAAAGTAACATAAACCAAGCAATAAAATTTTTTAACACTGTATTTTTGACAGTATTTAACAACAAAACCTCTGAGCCGGGCCTGTAATCACAGCATTCTGGGAGGCTGAGGCAGGAGGACTGTTAAACTCAAGCCCACCCTGGGCAATTTAGTGATTATAGAGAGACCTTGCTTCAAAACAAAAAAAAAAATGGACTGGGGATATAGCAGTTTCATCCCCCATACTAAAGGAGGGGAAAAAATGAAGGCTCTGAAAACAAAATGAGGAAAATCCACAGCTAATATAATACAATGGAATATCCAAAACCAGGCCTTTCAGGAACAAAAACTAGTCTTTAAGTTAGCAATTAAGGACAAGCTGGGCATGATGGTGCATGCCTGTAATACCAACACACAGGAGGCTGAGGCAGAAGGAATGCCATGAGTTTGAGGCTAGCTTAGGCTCCATAGTGAGTTCAGGACCAGCCTAGACTATAGTGTGGGATCCTCTCTCAATTTAAAAAAATAGCAATTAATGAATAAGACCAATTATTTAACAGTATGAGTAAAGACGACTAAATTAAACAACTTATTACAACACTTTAATGCAAAGGACAGTCTTTGAACAAAGAAAGCTGTCCTCTGTAGAGTCCTTGATCTTTTTTTAAGGGGAAAAAAAAAACTCCTAAAAATGAAAATTACAGTGAGTTCTACAATAAAATCCATTCTTCATTTAATGAAACCAGAACATAGAAATAATGTCAGATTTTAAAAATCAAATCTTACTACTCATACAGTACTTGCTGCATAATCAAATCTTTGTTAAAAAAGTATTTCGAACAGGGACTAAAGGAATGGCACAGCAGTTAAAGCGCTTGCCTAGCACTTGCCAAGGCCCTGAGTTCTATTCCCCAGCATCACATAAAGCTGGGCATGGCGACACATGCCTGTAATCTCAGCACTCTGGAGGCTGAGGCAGGCGAATTGTCCTGAGCCAAAGATCAGACTGGATTTACACCAGTAAGTTCAGGACCAGCATGGGTTACGCAGCAAAACCCTATCTCAAAAAAGAAATTTTTTTTGAATAATATCCAAAGTCAACCCTGTGAACTGTATTTATGTTATTCATTACTTCAAAATTGCAGCTTGTAAAACAAACAAAGTATAAGTTAAATCCCAATCAAAAAGTGGAGTTGATAGATGACAGTCCATCAACAAGTAAGTAGAAATGCATGGTAATTTCAAGGTCCATTAGAAATGGAGTTGAGACATACTTGCATATGAAGAAAAAGTATAATAGCTATTTTCTTCATAAAAACTACAGAAAATAATGAACTTTTAGAGGCTGTGACCAAGAAAAGGCAATATGGAAGGGTGTTTATTTCTGCATACTTTTGAACTTTCAACAGGGGATAATTCAATATAGAACTCTCACAACATGAGCAAGCAGTATAAGAGATAGCAAGTTAAATCAGACTATCCAACTGCCTACACTATGTGGTCCAGCCCCATAATATGAGCAATCTCAGCAGTCTACCAGTCTATACAAGTAATATTTTCAAGGCCTAGAAGCATATTCACTGACACCTGGGCAAGTTTCTCTGCTGCCCTATGAGATTCTCCCAAAGGCCTAGTATGTTTTACCTTTTTTCCTTTACAGGAGGTGCCTAACATTAACAGTATAACCAAAATGTCTTTAGGATTTCAAAGTAAAGCTGGGGGAATAGCACACTGGTTAGAGCACTTGCCTAGCAAGCATTAGGCCCTACGTTAATTCCCCAGCACCACATAAACCGGGCCTGGTGGTGTACACCTATAATCCCAGCACTCCAGAGGCTGAAGCAGGAGGCTTACCATGAGTTTGAGGCCAGCCTGGGTTACAGAGTGAGTTCAGGACCAGCCTGTACTGCAGAGCAGACCTCATCTCAAAAAAAAAAAAAAAAAAAAAAAAAAAAGGCGTACAGCTTCATAGTAAGGCAAAACAAAAAAAGGGCCAACATTCCTCAAAAGGCATTTTTATTCTGTGGCCGCCCCAAACAGCTTGCAGCCACATCAGGCACCACTCAGCCACTTAGGGAGGTATTTGTCTACTTGCTTTGGCTGCTGCAAGCTTCAGTCACAGACTTTTCCCAAATGACTCTGTCCAGCAGCCATTCCTCATTCAGATCTGCAACGGGTCCCCCCCTCCTATCCATGACCAAATAGAAAGCCTAACACTGAACATGCATGAAGGGCATCTTCTTCTTCCTTTATAAGCAATATCCCCACACCCTTAGAAGATTCAGCCCCAACCTGTTTCCCCTTAGGCCACAGCCTAAGTCTTTAAAAAGCCTCTACTGGGCTGGACGAACAGCAAAGGGGTTACAGCACCTGCCTAGCAAGCACAAGGCCCCAAGGCACAATTTCCCAGTTCTACCTGAGCTGGGCATGGTGGCAAATAACTATAATCCCAACATTTGGTAGGGTGAGGCAAGAGGACTGCCATGAGTTTGAGGCCAGCCTGGGCGATGCAGTGAGTTCAGGACTAGCCTAGACTACAGAGCAAGAGTCTATCTCCAAAAAAGAGAAAGCCTCTACCGGTGGCATATTCTTGCCTATTCATGATTTCTATCTCAAGTAAAACATGTTGAACTGGTACACAGGAGCTGGTAACATCAAGACTAGTGCCAAAAGCACTGTTAACACCAAAGGACTAGTGCTAAAGCAGCCAAGAGGGGCTGGAGGTGTAGCTGAGCAGTTAAAGTACTTCCCTAGCAGGCCCAAGGGTTTGATTCCCCAGCACCACATAAGCTGGACATGGAGGCAGGAGGATTGTCATGAATTCTAGGCCAGCCTGGGCTACAGAGCAAGATTGTTTCAAAAAAGAGAAAAGCAGTCAGCAGCTGGAGATGCTAACATCTGAGGCCGTGGCTCTGAAAGCTGCCAGCAGCAGGGCTGGTAACACTCAGTTCTTGGCCCAGAGCAGAAAAAAACAGACAGCTATAAAGAACAGCCAAAATCTAGACCCAGCTGGTCCAGGCCTGTAATCCCAACACTTCAGAAAGCTAGAGCAGGAGAAGCCTGGGCAACTTGGCAACTTGGCGAGATTCCGCATCAAATTAACAATAATGAGGTGGCTGGGAAGGCAGATCAGAACGAAGGTCCTATATTCAAACCCCAGTGCCACAAAAATCATCAGAAATTTTATCATCTCTAGCTCCAGTGGCAGGAAGTTTCTCAGACCCACAGATAGCAGCTGCCCCTTAAAAATCAAGAAATCCAGTACCACTGAAAAAGTTGAAATCCCAGAGTTGCATACACACAGGCACACACACATATGCACGCACACTACACTTTATTAACTCATCATTTCTCTACCAATTAAGAACCCCTTAGCTAACTGGTTAAGACCTCAGATACTAGTACAAAAGATCCTCCTGCCTTAAAAGACCCTGAAAAAAAAGAAAACAGTGTCAGTTGCCAGTAGGTTCAAGATCCAGCCCACGTGTGATTTCCATTTTACTCCAAGTTAAAAGTTTACACGAGATAGTAACAGTAACCACCTGAGTGTAAAAAAAAAAAAAAGAAAAGAAAAGAAAAAAAAGAAGATGTAGGCTAGGAATAAATAACTGAGTTTATGGTTTTCACTTTATCTCCATAAGGTCAAACTTCAGCCCAAAAAAAATATTTCAATGAATTAATTTTTCACCTGCTCATTCATTTCCTCTTTTATATGCAATAAAATTCACTATTGAGTCAGGCACAGTAGCTAGCACCTGAAGACCCAGATCCTCAGGAGACTGAGGCAAGACCTCTTGAACCCAGTAGTTACAGATTAGCCTGGGTAACAAACTAAGTGAAATCCAGTCTCAAAACAAAACAAAATTCACTCTGGTATGCTGAGCCTGAACTGTTTAGAGTAAAAGAAGCCTCAGAGAGGTCACATCAGGGTTTCTGGGGACACTCTTAAACAGTACCCAAGAAGAAAATGGCACAAGACAGTTGAGGAGAGGAAAGAAATGGCAACCTCCTAAACAGCTCCAACTCCTGAATGGCTCAGGTGGTACTGGGAACACTTCAGAGCACAAAGTGCCCTGCCCTTGGGAGAAGGAAGACACAACAGGGGAGAAGATTTTTGCTGAGGGGGTTGGTGTGAACAAGAAACCTCAGAGGCCTGTTAGGTCCCTCATGACTGCCTACTCCCAGCATAGAACTCAGAGGACTCTTGGCTCCCCCTACACACCTTCGTAAGCCTCCTGGCAAAGTCATTAAAGTGAAGTTCCTCAACAACAGAATCACGGGAAGACAAGGCAACAGAACACATGCAGAAACACCTGAAACTCCAGAAACTAATGTCTTGGGCTCAGAAATAGTGGAACTCACTGGGAAGGAAGTCAAAATTCAAACAGATGAAGTGGTTTCTGTGAACAGCCAATCCAAATAAGACATTCTTAGAGAAATGTAAACAATGATCAGCAGGCTTAAAGAGGACCTTACTAAACAAATAGTGGTACTAATAAATACAAAGTTTACTGAGTATATAGAACACAAATAAAAAGTTGGATGAGGTAAATAAGGAAATGCAAGATATTAAAGAACATTTTGATAGACAAGCGGAAAATCTGAAAAGAAATCTAGCTGAAATTCGGGATACAAAAAAATTTATTTGAAAGCAGGGGAAGTCTGCTCAAACACTGTGAGGACAGAATTTCAGACCTTGAAGACAAGGCCTAGGAAACAAATGTCATAATTAGGCATGACTACAAAATTAGAAATGAGCAAAGTAGCTGGATACAACAGATGATGGATCATTCAAAGAGAATTAACCTCAGAATTATACATGTGGGAGAAAGAGAAGACAGCACCAAAGGTATGAAGAAGTTATTCACTGAAATCATGCAAGAAAATTTCCCAAATCCAGGAAAAAATTAATATTCAAGTACAAGCTTACAAGACACCAAATAACCTCAACTAGAAAAGAAACCTGCCACAACATATCATAATCAAAACTTCAGAAAGCCAACATAAAGAGATAATATTAAAGGCAGCAAGAGAAAAAAGAAACATTATTTTACCAAGGCAAACACATTTGAACTTCCACAGATTTTTCAATGCAAATCATAAAAACCAGGAAAGCCTGCAGCAAAATCTTTCAAGCCCTAAAAGAAAGCAAGTGTCAATCCTGGTTGTTGTGTCCAGCAAAATTACCACTGAAAATAGAAGGGGAAGTCAAAATTTTTCATAACTAATAAACCCTAAAGAATTTTGCAACCATGCCCGGCATTGCAGAAAATACGTGAAGGAATAACAGAGGGAGCAGACAGACAAGCAGCACCAAAGAACACAGAGAAAGTAAACATCTAAAGTGTAACAAAAATATACAAAGCAAAGAACCAACACTAGAACAGGACAACCACAGGATTCTGTAAAAAATCGCACAATAATTACTCTCAGTGCCAATAGTCTTAACACAGCATCAAAAGACCAAGATTGGCAGAGTGAATCCAAAAAACAAAATGCAACCATTTGGTGTCCACAAGAGACACACTTCACCCACAAGGAAGCACAAAGACTGAAGTTAAAAGTCTAGAAACTAATACTACATGGTACTAGAGCCTGGAAACAATCAGGAGTAGCTATCAGTCTCAGACACTGCAGACTTAAAACCAAAGCAGACCAGTGGAGACAAAGATGGACACCATATATTGGTAAAAAGAACAATCCAACAGGAAAAGTTCACAATGATAAACATTCATGCAGCCAATTTGGTATACCCAGTTACATACAACAAAAACTACTGGACATGAAGGGCCAAATAAGCCCCAGTAAAATGACAGTAGGGGACCTCAATACACTACTTTCACAAACAGACAAGTCAACCAGACCAAAAATAATAATAATCAGAGCTCAAATGGACTCAATAGGTATCTACAAACTATTCTATCCAACATCAACAGAATACACCTTTTTCTCAGTACCACATGGAACTTTTTCCAAAATAGACCATATCCTTGGACATAAGACATGCTAAAATGCATACAAAAAAATTGAAATTATTCCATGCATACTTTCAGATCAGAGTGGAATGAAACTAAAAATCAATAGCAAAAGTAACTACAGAAACTATCCAAATACATGGAGATTAAGTAATACATTACTAAATAAGCAATGGATCACAGATGAAACGAAGAAAGAAATCAAGGACCTCCTAAAGTCAAATGACAATGGAAGCACATCATACCAGAATCTACATCATACACAATGAAAGCAGTACGATGAGAGAAATTTATAGCTATGAGCGCATACATTTAAAAAAAAGCAATCTCAAATTAACAATCTAATTATCAATGCAGTTCAAAGTCCTAGAAAACCAAGAACAAGACAAAACCAAATGCAACAGAAGGAAGGAAATTATAAGAATCAGTGAAGATCAATGAAATTGAAACTAAAAAAAAAAAAATCAAAGGGTTGGTTCTTCAAAAGAATAAATAAGATCGATATACCTCTAGCCAAACTCACCAAAAGAAGAAAAGAAAAAATTCACATCAATGCAATTAGAAATGAAAAAAAATTAAATCACAACAGACACGATTGAATTCCAGAGAATTATAAGAAACTATCTCCAAAACTATATTCCAATAAATTCACAAACATAGAAGTGAATTCCTTGACAGATACAATATGCCAAAATTGATACAGATACAGAAACCCTGAGTAGAGCAATCACCAGGGATAAAAGTGAGGCAACAATAAAGGATCTATCAACAAAGAAAAGCCCAGGACATGGTGGATTCACTGCAGAGTTTTATCAGAACTTTGAGAAAGAGTTAGCACCAATGCTCATTAAACTCTTCCATAAGATTGAAAGAGAGGGAATACTGCACCAGTCCTTCCTGAAATCAGTATCAACTTAATCCCCAAACCAAATAAATACCTAACACAAAACTATAAGCTAATTTCCCTAATGAGTATAGATGCAAAAAATCTTCAGTAAGATACTTGCAAACAGAACGGAACAAATTATTAAAAAGATCATATACCACAACCAAGATGGCTTCATCCCGGGGATGCAAGGCTGGTTCAACATACACAAATCTATTAATGTAATACATTGCCATCAACAAAAGCAAAGACAAAAACTACATGATCATCTCAATAGATGCAGAAAAAGTCTTTGACAAAATACAACACCTCTTCCTAACTCTTGATGAAATAGGCATAGAAGGACCCTACCTCAAGCTGATAAAAGCAATTTGTGATAATCCTACAGCAAACATCATACTAAATGGGGAAAGACTGCAAGCATTTCCTCTCAAATCAGGAACAAGACAAGTGTGTCCACTCTCACCACTTCTATTTAACTTAAAGTTCGAAACCTTAGCAGGGGCTACCATCCAAGAGAATGAAATAAAAGGAATAAGCACAGGAAAGGAAGAAGTCAAACAATCCTTATTTGCAGATGCTATGTCCTCTACACAGAGAACCCAAAAAACTATCAGTAGACTTTTTTTTTTGATTTATTATTTTGAGACAGGTTCTTGCTCAGTAGCCCACACTGGTCCTGAACTCACTATGGATGTCAGGCTGGTCTTGGACTCAAGGCAATCCTCCTGCTTCAGCCTCCGAAGTGCTAGGATTACAGACGTGCACCACCACGCCCAGTTTATGCAGTGCAGGGGAATTGAACTCAGGCACTTAGTGCTTGATTCACTTAGCCATTCCTCCGGCTCCTACTATAAGACTCTTAGACCTAAAAGACAAATTAAGCCAAGTTGCAGGATATAAAATCAACAAAAAATCAATAGCATCCGCTACAGCAACAATGAAAACACAGAGAGATTAGAAAAGTAATCCCATTCGGTCACCTCAAAAAAAGCAAATATCAAGGAATCAACCTAACAAAGCAAGTGAAGAATCTCTATACTGAAAACTACAGTACTCTGAAAAAAGAAATCGA
Source organism: Ctenodactylus gundi (assembly GCA_004027205.1). Classification (NCBI taxonomy): domain Eukaryota; kingdom Metazoa; phylum Chordata; class Mammalia; order Rodentia; family Ctenodactylidae; genus Ctenodactylus; species Ctenodactylus gundi. Next base: position 67,566 of record PVKB01002899.1, read on the forward strand.
AGAGAATTTCAGAAAATGGAGACATCCTAGATAGACACAACCAACATTGTAAAATAGCCATACTAGCTAAACCAACATACAGATTCAATGCAATCCCAGCCAAGACACCAACAGCATTTTTCACAGAACTAGAAAAAAGATCTGAAAATTTATATGGAATTGCAAGAGGCCCAGAATAGCCAAAACAATCCTAAGCAATAACAGCAGGAGGCATCACAATACCAGATCTCAAATTACACAGCAACAGTGATTTAAAAAAAAAAAATGACATGGTATGGGCACAAAGACAGACAGCTGGATCAATGGAATAGAACTGATGATGCAGAAACATCCAAGTACCTTCAACCATCTGATCTTCAACAAAGGAGCCAAAAACATACACTTAAGATAACCTCTTTAACAAATGATGGGGGGCAGGGGGAATTGGCTAACCACATGCAGAATGTGGTTAGCAGAAAGATGTGCAGACCCACATCTTTCACCATACACCAAAATCAAATCACAGTGCATCAAAGACTTAGACATTAAAATGGAAACATTGAACTTGTTTGAAGAAAAAAACAGGCAAAACCCTTGAAGATATAAGCATAGGCAAGGACTTTCTCAATAAAACACCCAAGGCACATGATAACACTAAGAATCCACAAATGGTTTTACATGAAATTAAAAAGCTTCTATATAAAAAAGAAACAACAGAGTGAAGAGAGCACCACAGAATGGCAAAAAGATCTTTGCCTGCTACTCCTCAGATAGAGGACTATTATCAAGAATATACAAAGAAAAAATTAGACCCTTCAAAATAAAGGATCCAATGAAAAAATGGGATCTTGAAATGAATACAGTTCTCAGAAAAAGGCCAAATACATGAAAAAGTGTTCAGCGTCTTTAGCCACCAGAGAAATGCAAATCAAAACAACACTGAGGTGCTGGAGGAATGGCACAGCGGTTAAAGTACTGGCCTAGCAAGTGCAAAGCTCCAAGTTCAATTTCCCAGCACCTCATAAAGCTGGGCACAGTGGTGATTGCCAGTAATCCCAGCACTTGAGAGGCTGAGGCAGGAGGATTGCTGTGAGCCTGGGCTACATAGTGAATTCAGGACCAGTCTAGGCTACCGAGCAAGATCTTCTCTTTAAAAAAAAAAAAAAAAAAAAAAAACACTGAGGTACTGTCTAAGGCCAGTAAGAATGGCTGCTATTGAGAACTCAAAAACAAATGATGGCAAGGTGGTAGGGAAAAGACTGGTACAACCACCATGGAAAGCAGTATAGAGATTCCTCAAAATATGAGTATAGATATTCCATCTGACCTAGCTATATGTCTTCTAGGTATCTTCCCCGAAGAATTAAAGTCATCATACAATAGTTTATAGCAGCTCGATTTTATAATAACCAAACCTTGGAAGAATGTGCCCAACTACTGATGAATAAAGATGTAGTATACATATACACACACAATAAAGATGTGTTATATATACACACTGGAATACTGTGCCATAAAGAATGACAAATTTGAGTCATTTGTAGGAAAATGAATGCACCTTTATGAACACCATTATGCTCAGCAAAATTAATCAGACCCAGAAAGTTAAATATCATTGCTTATCATATGAGAAAGTTCAATATCATAGTTTATCTAATATGAGAAAAACAAGCCATAAAAAAATGTAAAAGATACAGAAGAAAGAAAATGGACTTTGTGGAGATGGGAAGGGAAAGTGGGGAGCGTGGTGAAAGAATGGGAAGGGGAAAAGGATGTGATATGCAAGTTTTTTAAAATATTCCATTGTAAAAGAAAAAACAGTTGAGATCCTGTCTTTTTCAAAAGAGTCATGTATATATAACAATACTTATGTCAAGAATGGACCAACGTCACATATATGACAAACAACCTCATACAAGTTTAAAAACTTACAATGGACTATTCATGTTATAGTGACAACAATATAAACAAACCTACTACTAGCTGCATACAAGTATAGCATACACAATTATACACAGAACATAACACTTGATAATAATGGTGTATGTCATTGCTTAATGTACTACAGTATACTTCCTACCATTAAAGGTACACTCCCAATTACTAAAAAAGGTTACCGTGAAATAACATTCCTTGTTACAATTACAAAGGCAACAGCCTTATCTCATGTTTATTTTCTCTCACTCATATAGGAGGCAAATTCAGTGTTACAGTTTGGATCTGCAATGTCCCCCAAAAGCCTCAAGTGTCCGGAGGGTTAATCCATTGATTTCCTGTGCTGCTAAGAAGGGGCCTGGGAGGATGGGGCAGATCACTGGGGCATGGTAGCTCCCCAGGTAGCTCCGCCCTTCACTCTGCTTGCTGTAGTGATGCCTAGGCCCTCCAGCAGACCCTTCCACCATTGCCAGCCACTCTTGAATAGACAGATAGCTCATATAACTGAGTTAAAATAACATTTTCCTTCCTAAATTTCGTGATATCAAGTATTATGTCCCAGCGATGAAAAAGTGACTAAGCATTCTAAGTCTGTTTACACAAACACAGACACAAAATCACCTAATGATACATTTCTCAGAATGTTTTCACTATTAAGAGATTGATGACTACAGCTAAAATGGTAAACATTTACTTAACAACTATATTAAAAAAGTATACTTTTTTCCTTCAGAAATTCCACATCAAAGAAGGTATCCTAGAGTAATAATCAACAATGAGGTACAAACTAAAGGAGCCCTGAAAGCATGCTAAGTTGTCAACAGAGAAATTATTAAAGAATCCACATAATGAAAAAGAAGATAGCATGACATGTCAGCGTTATACAATTAATCATCTTTCATATATTCAAAAACACATCTATTCCACATTATTAAGTCTCGAAATCTAAGTGTGACTTATAACTGATGGCATTATGACAATTCATAGTTACTTTTAAGGCATTTTTCTTTTTCCTTTTCCTTTTTTTTTTTTTAAGACAGTCTTACTAACTCACTGAAATGCCCAGGCTGGGCTCAAATTTGCAATCTCCATGCCTCTGCTGCCCAGAGTGCTGAGTTTATAGGTGTGTACCACCATATACAGCAGTATTTCTTCTCACTACATTACAGTGACTACTGATTATATGTTACCAGGGAAAATGTCCAAGTTAAAATCTGATTACAAAACAGCACATAAACAGTGTTTATGAAGTTATATACACACAACATACAAAAATCCCGAGTAAAAATGATTAAGATATAAACCAAATGATCACAGACTTTTCTCTAGACATTATGAATTATTTTTTATACTTGTTTTAGTGTCCTGGGATTGAACCCAGAGCCTGGTGCTTGCTCTGTCAGTAAGTTAGCCTTCTTTTCATTTTAAGACAAAAATCTTGCTAAGTTGCCAGACTGGTCTCAAACTTGCTCTCCTTTTGCCTCAGCCTCCAGGGCAGCTGAGATTACAGGCATGAGCCACTGTGCCAAGCTAAGCAAGTTTTATTAAAGAAAAACTTAATAATAAACCACCTGTGAAGCCAGGTCTTCATTTTCATACCAACCTGGCACACTCCTATAGAGAAGTATATCAGGAAAGAGAATGATACAAAATAATGTGATTGCCCTAAAGAAATTCAGAATCCATCAAAAGAACTTAAGCTCTAGAAGGGTTTTAAGGAAGGTATATCAGCAATTTATTGATATTTAAATGTAGAACCTGTTCAATAGTTGTACTGGGAAACAGCTCAGCAGTTAAAGGTCTTGACTAGCAAGCACAAGGTCCTGGATTCTTTTTCCAGCACCACAGAAGCTGGGCTTGGTGTATACCCAACACTCAGGAGGCTGAAGAGGAGGACTGCTGTGGGTTCAAGGCCAGTATGGGTTACGTAGTAAGTTCAGGACCAACCTGGACTAAAGCAAGACCATGACTCCCCAAAAAAGACAACCCCTTAATATGAATACAAACATGTCCTGTCTAGCACTTTGTAACTGAAAGCATAAATTAGCATTTCAAATTAGAAGTTAAAACAAATATCCGTTATAAATCATCTTATTCATTACACAGATGACAAAGTTCAAACTATAGACCTGTCTCATAAAATTAAAAACTCCTAAGAGCTATGTTATCATAATTCATTATATAATAGACATGTAATAACAAATCAGCAATAAGAAATGCTCTACACATAAATCAACTGTTTATTATAATCTATTGCAAATTACATTTTTAACTTCTTTCCTTGCTTACCATGAGCAGGGAGTTAAGTGGTCAGAACAACAACACAGTTCCTGCCTTGAAGGTATCCACATTTGGGGGCATGGGGAGGCAAAAACAAAACAAAAAAAGGAGCTCTAGGACCCTGGATCAATGGATTTGGCAATGACTTCTTAGATAGGACACCAGTATAGGTAAAATAAATAAACTGTACTTCTCCAGTTCGGCATAGTGGCACATACCTATAATCTCCAATCTGAAAAACTGAGGCAGGAGGATTGCAAACTGGAGTCTAGCCTGAGCAACTTGGTGACTTAGTAAGATCCGGCCTCAAAAGACAAAAAGGCAAGAGAAGGCACTGAGTTCAATCCTTAGTTTTCAAAAAAAAAAAAAAATTGCACAAAAATTAAAAATGCTTTTGTATATCAACGACACTATCAACAAGAGTAAAACAGCAAACCATGGGATGGAAAAACTAGTTCTCAAAATCATATAGCAATCTGATAAAGGGTTAATATTCAAAAATATATGAAGCACTCCTACAATAACCACCAAAAGAGGGGAAAAAAAAAACCCATAAGTCACAAAACCTTGGACTGAATCCCCAGCACCACAAAAAATAAATATTAAAGGGAAAACTTAAGCAGGGCCCGCTGGCTCACACCTGTAATCCTACTAACCCTACAAATTGGGTCAGGAGGATTACAAATTGAAGGCCAGCCTGGGCAACCTAACAAACTATGTGTGACCATTGGAGAGTTTACGTCAACCTGAGGGAATCAGGAACCACACCTGAATGAGGGTTTGGGAACCATGCCTAGATTGGGAATTGAGAACCAGCCTGGATTAGAGTGTGAGTGATTTGTGGGCAGGCAAATGAGGGAAGAGCACCCACCCAGATGTGGGAGGACCACTGGAACTCCAATGGTAAGAAAAAAAGAAAGTTTGTTACAGCTTCTTCCTCTGGGAAAGCTCTTGCCTTTGCAATTGTCTACTGAGAACGTGACTTGCTACACAACTTGCTACACACTGCAGATCTTCATCTCAGATTTGATCCAGTCCAACTTGCACCAGACTTGCACCTGCCTACCCATGGCTAATCTTCAGTAGTTGATCATCACCTGCCAATCTTCAGTCTCCAGTCTTCCAACAAGGAAGATCTGCAGCAGACTCTCACCAGCTGTCCTGCAGTCCCAGACAGGAGATCTACTTCCGGGCTAAGCAGCCATTAGACACTCCAGTTCTTGCACATGCAGGCCACCATCTTACAAAACCTCGGATTTGTAAGCCTTCCAAATAGATCCTTTTGTTAAATTCTGCCTTTTGAAAGAACCCAAACTAATATACCATGTCTTGAAAATAAAAAGGCCATGCTGCCCAATAAAGAACTTGGGTTCAACCCTCGGTAACACAAAGGTGAAGGGAGGCAAGCAGTTTAAGAAGACATTTCTCTAAAAACAATATACAAAAGGCCAGTAATCACATGAAAATATGCTCAATACCCATCATCACTAGAGAACTGCAAATCAAAACCATAATGACACACAGCCTCGAACCCATTAGGATAGCTATCAAAAGAGAAAAAAAACAATTAGGAACAGTGGCATACACCTGTATCCCAGCTTGGGCGTTTGAGACTACCCTAAGATACATAGCCAGCTCCAAGCTAGCTTGAAGAGCTTGCCTAGCAAGCACAACGCCCTGGGCTCTATCTACCAGCACCAAATAAACCAGGCACAGTGGCACATGCCTGGAATCCCAGCACTAGGAAGGCTGAGGCAGAAGGATTGCTGTGAGTTTGAGGCCAGCCTGGGCTCCATAATAAATTCAGACTAATGTGGACTACAAGGCCAAGACCCTGTCTCAAAAAAAAAAAAAAAGAATGTAATAATGTTTGTGAGGATGTAGAGAAATTGGAAACCTTGGTGCATTGCTGATAGTAAAGACATATGGTACAGATGCTGCAGAAAACACTATAGAGGGTCCTTAAAACATTACACATAAAATTATCTACTTCAGCAATTCCACTTCTGGGTATATTCCTAAAAGAACTGGAAGCAGAAACGTAAAACAGATATTGTTACACCCACATTCACAACAACGGCCAAAAGATGGAAGTAAAAAGTAAAAGTAAAAAGTGCCCACTGACAGGGGAATACATCAGATTATTCCATTTTTAAAAATAAATTCTGATACATGCTTCAACATGGATGAACCTTGAAGACAAACAAAACACAAATACCGTATCATTTTGCTTTTATGAGATAACTAAGAAACAAAGTAGTAGTTGCCAGACCAGGGAAAAGAGAAATGGGATGTTACTGTTTAATAGGTACAGAGTTCAGTTTGAAGAAATGAAAAACGATTATGGAAACAGATGGTTGATAATGGTTGCACAATAATGTGCACGTATTTAATGTCACAGAAGCACACAAATAGTTTAATGGGAAATTTTAAAAATACTTCACCACAAAAAGAAAGAATAGTAAGTAAGAATGTTATAAGGCAGGTACAGAACTTCAGATAGAACAACTTTTCAGCAATGGTGATCAAGGCTTCTACAAAAAAAAAAAAAAAAAAAAAAATTCATGCTAGTCAGCCTCCAGAGATGGATTACATTTGTTAGATAAGGATGGAGCATTCCAGCAAAGTGGAAAAGCAGCAGAAGTATAAATGGCTGGTAGATGCAGAATACTCTTAACACTTTACAATGTAAAACAAGCCTGAAAAATTAAGTTACGGCCAGAACTTAGGAACCTTGAATACCAATATAAGAATCTAACCAGCAAAACAGATGGAGCACTGATCTTCTCAAGAGAATAAGCCCGGGCAGTGGCACAGCCTGCAATTCTAGCACAGTAGGAACAACAAGCAGAAGGATCTACAGTTTCAGCCCAGCCCAGAAAATGTAGTAACATGGTGAGAACTCAAAATCAAAATTCAGAAAAGGAGCGAGACCTTGTCTCAAAAAAAAAAAAAAATCAAGTGTTGGGTATGCAGCTCAGTGTGAAGGTTCTGTGTTTCCATCCCCAACGAGAGCGAGAGAAACAGAGAATTTGCTTATATGTAAAAGAATGAATGATGGAGGGGAATACAGGAAGAAGTTCAACTAACTTTATCAAACAGTTACTAAGCAATCATACTGTTCCAGATCCTGACATTAAAAATTGAAAACAAGCTTGGCCTCGTGGCACAGGCCAGTAACCTAGCACTCTGGGAGGCTGAGGCAGAAGGACTGCAAGTTTGAGCCCAGGCTAGGCAACTCAGCATCATAATGAGACCTGTCTTAAAATAAAAAAAGGCTGAGGATGTAGTTTAGTGAAGTCTCTGGGTTCAACCACTAGTAAGGTGAAATTAAGTACTTAAAAAATAAAAAAACTAAAGACAGCAGAAGGGCAAGTAGAAATGCAAAACAGCGAGTATTTCTGGAGTGCTGATAATTTGGAGTTTCTCAATAAAGGTGGTGAATATGGGTGGCACTACTACTTTGTATCAATTCATTGAACAAGTAGTCATGATCCGAGCACTTTTCTCTATGTATATTACACATTCATATTAAAATTTTTCACCAAAAGTAAAGAAATAGACCCTACTTCTAAGCAAAGATATAGCTCAGTACAGTACTGGCCATTCCCAAATACACAATACACAAGCCTAGGTTCAACACTCAGTATCACACACAGATACACACAAATTACCTAAAAGGATAAAAGATGTAACCACAGGTGATGTACATGACACCAAGATGCACTGAGTTTCAGGAGAAAAGTCTAAAGACTATGATATCTAAGTATGCTGTTTTGTTTGCAGTATTGCGGATTAAATCCAGGGACTTTGCACTGAGTTATATCATTAGTCTTTTTTTTTTTTTTTTTTTTTTGAAACATGGTCTCAAACATGGTCTCATGAAGTTTGGCTCAAACTTGTAATTTTCCTGCCTCTGCCTGCAAGAGTGCTGGAATTTCAGGTGTGGGCCACCAACCTGGCTCCTGATGCATGTTTTAAAGAATGAGCTTGTCAGAGGGTTAAATGAAAGAAGCATGACCTAGGAGAAGAAAAATCATAGGGGGAAAAAAAGTATCAAGGCAACAGAACAATCTGTTCAAAAATAGAGAAATTTCCATAGTTTAAGATAATCTAGAGTGGAAATAAAGAACAAAAAATGGAGGTATGTACATCAGAGTGTATAGAAAAGATCTCATCACTAAGTAGGTCTGGGCAGAAAGAAAAACGAGCTGGAGATGGTTCTCAGTGTGCTCAAAACAGCAACTGGTCAACCCACTGTCTCACCTAGCACTGCTCAATCCACAAGATACACTCCAGAAATAAAAGTTTTCCTCCTTTCAAAAATATCTAATTTGCCCTCCTTGTCAGGTACCAATTCAAAAGTTAAGAGTCCCAGCCTTCAAGGAGTTTACAAGATTCAGTTTCTAGCCCTTTCTAGGCAAGCAGAGTCATCAATAATAAGGTACAAAGGAAAACTGCTTTTAAAAAACTGGGGTTAGAGGAAGAGCAGTGGTTAGAGTGCTTGCCTAGCAAGCATAAGACCCTGAACGATTCCCAGCACCACAAAAACTGGATGTGGTGGCACAAGCACTAGATGATGAGGGATTACTGTGAGTTCAAGGTCAGCCTGGGCTATGTAGTGAGTTCAGGACCAATTTGGACTAGAAGCAAGACCCTATATCAAAAAAAAAAAAAAAATGGTGGTGGCACACCCCTTTCATCTCAGCATTCTGGGAGGCTACGGCAAAAGGATCACAAGTTCAAGTCGCACCTAGGCAGCTGAGCTAGATCCTGTATCCAAATAACAACAGAACAAAAGGCTGGGGATATAGCTCACTGCAAAGGCCACGTACTGGGGGTTGGGGGAGATGGTAAGAAAACTTAGCAAGCAGTTTGCTACCAAAAAATTAAAATGTTGACTCTTATGGTATGACTAACAACTCATCAAGAAATGCGGACAGGATGGGGGTCATGGGATACATTTATGCATCACTAAGGAAATTACAAAGCCTAGCTCCCCAGTCTAATCCATATTTTAAATCCAGTCTCTTTTTTCTAAATAAACCTGCCTTCATCCCTACTGCCTTTACGCCCACCACCTAGATTCCTAGCTTAATGCCCTGTTCCAACACTGCACAAATGTAAGCCTCCTGATAAGCATAAGCAGGAGTTAGAAAGGCTACCATAACATGAAATACTCTACAGAGGCTACTTACAACTTCAGAATTCTTGATTCCCCAGCACCACTAGGTGTGGTGGCACATGCCTGTAATCCCAGCACCGACGCAGGATTGCCACAAGTTTGAGGCCAGACTGGGCTACACCGTGAGTTCAGGGCCAGCCTGGACTACAAAGGAAGACCCTATTTCAAAAATATTTAAAAATATAAATAAAATCCATACATGGTCCTCAGTGACTCGGCCTCTCCCTTCATGGCAACCTGAAGTGAGGCTCTATCCACACCAAGAATACACCAGCTACACAGACAGATCTCTTTCAGGCCTCTAAACACATGAAATCCCTGCTGTCTTGAGTCCTTTACCTCTAGAGGACCCTGTTTCTTCTGTCCAAGTCTTCACCTGCACACACACCATCATTCAACAAGCAGGAATGCCTGTCATATCTCACATTTACTTTCTCAAATAATTCCCAAGATCTCTGATACTCTGATTTCCACATCTGGTGTAAGTCTTCAGAATGAGGAGTCTTATTCTGGACATGCTGAGTTTGAAAAGCCTATGAGACATCAAAGGAGTTCCCCAGAACATAGGTGACCATGTGGATCAGAACTCTGCACTCAAAATAGAGAGCAGGACATTAGCACTTAACTTTGCTGAGACTGTGCAGAGGACTGACTTTCAACTAGGAGGGAAAGGCACCTCTCATCTTTAAACTGATTGGGAATTAAGGTGATGCCACATCAATGGTACCAATGACCAAGACTGGCTGGATGGAGCTCTAAGTACAGCAGGGAGGAAAGATAGAAGAGCCAAAAGTAACAGAAAACCAGGACAGTGATATCATAATTCCTCATACTCATCTACTCTTTTATGTTTCTCATGATCTTCTCCCTTCACCCCCTTCAAATGTCAATATCTCAAGCCTTTGGGTACTCATCCACATAAACTTATCAGCCCCCTCTCTGTGCATCCACTAGTTTCCTCTATTGTTAGATACGGTTTCTTATCACTGTTGCGAAGGCAGTGAGCAGTGTGCCTGTACTACACCTAGGTGTGTGCCTCCTTCACAACACTGCCAGCCCTTAAGGAAAAGTACATGTCCTAATCCCCAGTGATACCAAAAAAAAAAAAAAACCAGAAAAATACTTTTTAATGTAATAAACACCAAAAAGGTAAACAATTGAGCAGGGCTACATTCATTCCTCTTGTAAAATAAAAAAACATCTGTGATTTACAAATTCTGCCTCTTACGGCAAAGCCCACCTGTAAAGTTTTCTAAATCACTGCTAAACACAAAATATCCTCTCGACCAAGTCTATCCCATTATAATTCGATGTAGACGTTCTTCATCATAAATATGAAACGGCCTTAACTTAGTGAGAGACTTAGTATCTCTCATTTTCTAAATTACTGTAATTCCCGGACAAACCACAAACAGAAAAAATTTTTAACAAAGACGCGAGGGTATAGCTCAGTGTGTCAATCCTGGACTCTGGCCAACGGCCGACTGCATTATTGGGAAGCCATCGCAGGCAGGACGCGATTAGGCAGCCAGGCGTTTTTCCAAAAAGTTCTTTACATGTTACCCAGACTTTGAAAAGTCAACAACAAAAATCTCTGTAATGCCACTCCTGAAAACCAGGACCAAGAGTAAAGCGCTCTCAACTAAGAGAATGAGGGGCTAATTTCAAAGTAAAGGTTAAAACGGTGAACTCGCAAAGTCCACAGGGGTGTGGCAAACCTTACCAACAAGACTGACCTGTGACTTTCCTACCAACTCGGCCCGGAACGCGGGCTCCGCCAGCGCCCAGCCCAGCACACTAGGAAGTTTCGGTGGCGGGGCGGGGGAGGGGAGCCGCAGCCGCCAAACCGGACAACAATCACTTCCCCGGAAAACAATGCCGAGTACATCCGCCCGGGGACACCGAGCCGACGCGCCACCGGCGGGCGGCGGCCTGTGGGCGCGGCGCGGCGCAGCGCGGACGCGCGTTCCTAGGCTCCTGAAACAAAGTTCAGAAACTGGGAGAAACTTCTCCGAGAGGAAGAACCGCGACGGCGCTGGGCCTGCGGCGTCTCCCCGCCAGCCGCCGAGGCCCCTCAGCTTCCCGGGAGCCGGGAAGCGGCGGCCCCGCCCGCCCGGGGCTCCGGGCCGTGTCCCGCGGGGCCCAAGTAGGAAGGCACCGCGGAGACGCGCCCCGCAGCGCCGGCAGAGGTCGGCGTGGGGAGGCCCGAGCAGCCTCGCCTGGGAGGGGAGCCCCGCCGCCCGGAGAGAAGTGCGGAGCGCTACCTGCGGCGAGCGGGACGAGCGCAGGAGCAGTCCTGAGGCGCGAAGCCGACGCCGCCGCTTTGTCTCCCTCCCGTCCGGCTCCGAGGAGGAAATGGGCCGCCCGGCTCCCGCCCCGGCCCGCGCCCCGCCCGCCCTTCCCAGCACCTCCCTCGGCGCGCTCTTCCAGCGCCTCCCGCTGCCGACCCGCCCTCTCTAGCCGCTCTTTCCCGGCCCGCGCTTCGGGGAGCAGCCCCCACCGCGAAGAGAACTGCAGCGCCAGAAGGGGCCCCACCAAAAGCACCTCAACTCCACTCGCCCACCCTAGAAAAACTTCATCCCAAGCCCTTAGTAGGTGCGCAGACCGGGGTGACGTGGGAGGGAGGAGGGGCAGTGACTCCTGGAACAGCCTGGGAGCGGCAGGGGAGGGCAGTTGAGTCACCGCTCCGGGCACAGGTGAGTCTCGGGGCGCGGCCCCGGGAGGCCCCGCCCCCCGCCAGGTGTCCTCGGGACGGGGCGTGGCAAGGCGGAGACCTGGGCTCCCGGAACAGTGTTCTTCGCGCATTCCCTGGGTTTCCCGCAGAAACAGGCTACGTAAAAGGCTCGCGGTGGAGGGCCGAGTAGCGCTGGAATCACTATGTAGCGCAGGCTGGCTTCGAACTCACAGCAATCCCTCTGCCTCAGCCTCCTGCTTGCTGGGATTATAGGCGTGCACAACGGACGCCTGGTTTATATGATGCTGAGAATCAAACTTTTAGGGCTTTGCACTTGTTGGGCTAGTGCCTTACCCACTGTGCTGCTCCATCAGCTCCTTCCACTCTTCTTTTGTGGGGGTGCAATAATGTGTGCCACAAACTACATAATGTATACGAGATCATATGAAATTTGGAGATTTGGGAATCCAGTTATCTTTTATTAAGCCAAACATTAAGGAGATTTGCAAAAAGGCAGAACAAATACCTTCATCCCTGAGTTTTATTCTTTTACTAAAGAATTTGTTTTATTCTTTCAATAAGAAAACATTTATTATTTTTATTTTTGCATTTTGCAGTAGTGGGGATTAAAGTAAGGGCCTTCATTCACACTACATCCTTAGTCGTTTTTTATTTTTAGCTATTTTTTATTTTGAGACAGGTCTTGCTACATCACTAAATTGCCCAGACTGGATTCAAACTTGTAACCACCTATAATCCCGGCACCAGGGAAGGTGAGGCAGGAAGATTGCTGTGTGTTTGAGGCCAGCATGGGCTACATAATGAATTATGAGTTCAGAACCATCATGGACTACAGAGTGAAAACCTGTCTCAAAAATTAAAAGTTATTTATAGTAATATGTAATGAGTTTGCTATTGTTATTCTTTTATTAAATTCTTTTTTTAATTTACTTATCTCCTTCTTTTACCATTCCCACCGGCTCACCCTCCCCTTTCCCGTTTCCCTCTCCACGAAGCCCATCTTCTTACTTTCTTCCATGTCACTTACATTCTTTATGGTTTAATTTTCTCATATTAGAGAAACCATATGTATTTAACTTTCTGGGTCCTATTCATCTCACTGTATGTAATCATTTCAAAGTTTATCTATTTTTCTACAAATGACTCAAATTTGTCATTCTTAATGACAGAGTAATACGTCATTGTGTATATATACCACATCTTTATCCAGTCATCTATACTCAGGCATATTGGCTTCTTACAAGATTTGGCTATTTTAAATTGTACTACTATGAACATGGGTATGCATGTATCACTATTATATGATGACTGTAAGTAACTCTTGGGAAGATACCCAGAACAGGTATTGCTGGGTCAAATGGAATATCTATTTTCATTTTGGGGGGGAATCTCCATACTGCTTTCCGTTATGGTTGTACCGGTTTACTGTCTCAGCAAGAATGTAGGAGGGTTCCTTTTTTCCTTACAGCCTCTCCAGTATTTGTTGTTTTTTTTTTTTTTTTGAGTTCTTAATAGCAGCCTTTCTTACTTGCATTAGATGGAACCTCAGTGTTTTTTGATTTGCTTTTCTCTGATGGCTAAAGATGCTGAACCTGTATTTATTGGCATTCAGACTTCTTCTGAGAACTGTTTATTCATTTCAGATTGCCAATTTTTATTGGGTCCTTTATTTGAAGGGTCCAATTTTTTTCAGTTCTTTATATAGTACTAGTAATAGTCCTCTGTCTGAGGAGTAGCTGGCAAAGGCTTTTTTTTTTTTTTACTCATTCCGTGGGTAGGTGCCCTCTTCAACTCCATTGTTTCTTTTGCTGTGAAGAAGCTTTTTAATTTAACATACTCCCATTTGTTGATTCTTGGTGTTATCTCACATACTTTGGGTGTTCTATTGAGAAAGTCCTTGGCTACGCCCATGTCTTCAAGGGTTTTGCGTATTTTTTCTACAAACAAGTTCATTGTCTGTTTTTTAATTTCTTATACAGTATATATTGATAGGTAAAACTTACATAAGCAAGAGCTTCTTCAGATCCTTAAAAATTTTAATAATATAAAGGGATCTTACTAGAGGAATAGCATAGCAGTTAGAGTGCTTGCTCTGAGTTCAGTTCCCCAGCAACACATAAGCTGGGAATGGTGGTGCACATGTGTAATCCCAGCATCTAGGAGACTAAGGCAAGAGGATTGCTGTGAGTTCAAGGTCAGCCTGGACTACAGAGTGAGACCGTCTCAAAAATTTATATATATATGAGAGAGAGACAGACAGAAACAGAGACAGGGACAGATCTTGAGCTCAAAAAAACCTTTAGAACAACTGTTCTAGGGTTCTTCAGCTTCATCCATGGACTTTTCTTTTTGTCTTTCTATTTTCATTTTTTCCTAGGCAAGTGTTTTAATCCCTTAGCCACAGCTACACTCCCCTGTCTGCACCTTTTTTTAAATCTGCTTATCTAACCTAGTCTTTTGGCTATAAATACGCTTACAAGTTCAAGTTTACATCTGCAGCCTGAACCTTTCCCCTGAACTGTAGACTAACATATCCAGCTCTCTACTTAGTATTTCCATTTGGGTGTCCAGTAGACACCAAGCATCTCAACGTTCACATGTCTGTATGTCCAAAACTGATTGCCTCCTACCTCTACCCAAACCTGATGACCTCACAGTTTTCTTCTTTTCCTTAAATGGCCACTATTCTTCAGAAACCTTGGAGTCATCCACTGCTGTGTGCTTTCTTGGACACATCTTGTATCTGATTCCTCCACAATTTATTCAGAATCCACCAACTTTTATTATTTCTACTGTTACTGTCCTAAATTGAGCCATCATTGTACCTTAGCCTGAATTTCAGGTAAGAAGCTCCTAATAGGTCTCCCTCTGCCTCACTTAATCTAGTTTCAATTCAGCAGCCTGCGTAATTGTGTTAAAAACCTAAGTCTGAACATGTCACTCCTCTGCCCAAACCTCCAATGGCTCTCATCTCACTGAAAGCCAAGAACCTTATAAGGGCCTCCAGAGCTCACTTCCCCCTACACACTTCCCTGACACAGTGACCTCTTTACTATTCTTGAAGTGTATCTCGCAGCTCTTGCCTTAGGGCCTCTCCTTCACCCTGGAATAGTTTCCTCCAAAACCTGCCTGACTCATTCGCTCCCTTACCTCTTGTAGGTCTTGGCTGAGCTGTAGCTTTCTCAGTGTGGTTACCCCTTGGCCACCCTACCTGAATTGTCACCACTGTCCCAATACCCCATCCCCTTTTTCTTTGTTGATTTTTCTTTTTATCATACTTTTTTTTTTTCGAAACAGGGTCTTACCCTGTAGCCCAGGCTGGTCCTGAACTCACTATGGAGCCCAGGCTGGCCTTGGACTCATGGCAATCCTCCTGCCTCAGCCTCCTAAGTGCTGGGATTACAGGCGTGTGCCACCATGTCTGGTTTATGTGGTGCTGGTGAATCCAACTTGGGTACTTAGCACTTGACTAAGTGCTTGTTAGGCAAGTGCTTTAACTACTGAGTCATTCCTCCAGCCCAAAAGTTATTTTTTAAATACATGCATTTAAAATGTATAGTCATATATAATATATAAAACTATAATATAGCTTATCTTTATTTCCCTGTCTTCCACCTGCAAGAATTTAAGCCTCGTGAGGATTAGAATTTCTGTCTGTTTTATAGGTACCCTGGTGCTTGGCGCATAGCAGGGTCCTCAACAAATACTTGCCAGATGAATGAGTGAGATACAGAGATGCTGGCAAGGTAGATGTGGAGGAAAGAAGTTTGATTCTAGACCAAGGGAACAAATAAGTTTAAAGGCCCTGAGTCTCATTCCAGGGAAACAAAAAGAAAATCTATGTTTTGGGAACTGGTGGTCTGGGCAGAGGCCAACCTGGAGAGAGCTTTGTAAGGCTTTAGGCTTCACTGTATAGGAAATGAAAAGCCATAAGAGGTTTTAAACAAAGTGATGACATGACCATGGTTTGATTTTTTGAAATTCAGTTTTGGGTGGAGGGCATAGCTCAGCAGTTAGAATGTTTGCCTAGCAGGCTCAAGGCCCTGGGTTCTATTCCTCCACATAAAAATTATCTGTGTGTGGTGATGCAGACCTAAGTCCCAGCACTTGAGAGACTGAGGCAGGACGATTGCTATGAGTTTGAGGCCAGCCTGGGATACACAGTGAGTTTAGAGCCAATCTGGACTGCAGAGTGAAATCCTATGTCAATAAATACATATCTTTTTAAAAATAAAAATTCACTTTGATAGCTGGGATCAGTGGCACAGGCCTGTAATCTTAGCACTCTGGGAGTCTGGTGTATGTATATATTGTTTCCTCATAACAGCTGAACTTTGAAAAATATGTCCCTCTTTTGTTCAAAACCTTCCAGGGCGTCCCATCTCACTCTGAATAAAGTCTACAAAGTCTTGCCCAGGCACTGTGAACTTGCCTTTGACTTTCCCTCTCTACCTTTCCACTCAAGCCCAGATTGGGACCTAAGACATTTCTGTAAGTCTTCAAGTAATCTCCTGACCCAACAATTGTGATGCCAACTCCTTATGCTTGGAATAGTTTTTCTCCTGATAGCCCACTATTCTACACCACCACTTTATCCAGGTATCTGCTCAAATGCAACCTTGTCCTAGAGGTTTTCTCTAACCACTCTTTGTAAAATAGCTCCCACTTCCCTTCTGTGAGAAACGGCTCTTAGGAGTTCACCTGTCCAAACAAGGGATGGACGCAAGAGTTGTGGAGAACAGAAATAGGATTCTCTTTGTAAATAGGGTTGAGCTCTTCACCAGGCAGGCAGAGGGAGCGCACACAGAAACATGGCACTAGGCAATTTTTTATTTCTGGGGCCTGAAGCTCCCCGTCTGTCTTCCTATTGGCAGAGTGCAGTCTTTGCAGTAAGAACCAAAGGGATTGACTTAAAGTCAGTTAAGTCACATGTGTTCTTTGTTTCTCCTCCCCGGCCCTGCCTGTTTGTCACTTGTCACATGTCCATGGCAAAAATGTGCTAAATTGAGAATGCTATTCACACCTTCACACAGGAAGATGCACCACTGCTGCTGTTAGGAGGCATTTACAATCCCCCCTCCCAGCTTTATTTTATTATTCTACTGTACTTCATAGCACTTATTACCACCTAAGACATGATATGGTTGTTTATTCACTTTCTGTAAGCATCAAAAAAGAAAACTATAAAAGCAGAAAAATTCATAAAAGAATGTAAGCATCATGCTAGATGCAGCAGACATTCCAGTAATCCCAGCTGCTTTGGAAGCTGAGAGAGGGGCTGGAAGAATGGCACAGAAGTTAAAGTGCTTGCCTTGCAAACTCAAGGCCCTGAGTTCAATTCCCCAATGTCACATTAAAGCTGGGTGTGGTGGCGCACGCCTGTAATTCCAGCACTTAGGGGTTGAAGCAGAAGGATTGTCCTGAGTCCAAGGCTAGCCTGTGCTACACCAGTGAAGTCAGGACCTGCCTGGGCTACAGAATGAGATATTGATTCAAAATAAATAAATAAAGGAAGCTGAGAGAGGAGGATCACAAGTTTGAGTCGAGCCTGAACAACTTAACAATTTAGCACGACAAGATCCAAAGTGAAAAATAAAAAGGAACTGGGAATATAGCTGGGTACTAAAGGCTCTTGGTTTACTCTCTAATACTACACAGACACACATACATCATTAAAGTAGATGTTTTCTGGTCACTGCAAAGACACACAACAAAGTGTTGCAGTGGTTACATGCAGGGAGAGCAATGGAGGGACTTGTATGGGTTGCCGTATACAGTGTAGTAGATACATATAAGCGTAATGGGGATGGAAAGCAGTGGGTAGATTTGTGAGCTATGCAGAATGGGGGATCTCAGACCTTGCCAAGGGATTGGATGCAGAAGATCTAGGAAAGAAAAAGTCCAGGATGAATCCAGAATTTGTGATTTGGTCAACTGAGGAAACAGCTGTGTCATACCCACACAGAGAACTCTGGACATATAAAGCTGGTGGCGGCAGGGGCCAGATAATGCAGTTGTTTCAGATGATGTTTAGTTTCAGTCACCACGACGCATACAAGAGGAGACATCTGGTAGCGGGAATGTCCAAACATGAACTCAGGAAAGGCTGAGGGTGGAGCCAGGAGTGTGGAAGGCAGTGCATGCACTGAAAGGATGCTTGGCAAGAGGACATGGAGGTCCAAGACTGACATTTAAGAAAAAGAGCAGCCATAGGGGGGAAAAAAGTCCCCCTCTGCCACCCCAAGGCCATCCTCCCTTTCATTCCTAAAATGCCAAGTCCTCTCCCACATCAGGAGCTTGGCTTTTGCCACATACCCAATTTGGAAATCTTTTTGCTTTAAGGCTTTATTAGCTTGATTTTTCTTCATCTGTACTGGAGATTGCGCCCAGGGCTTTCACTCTGAGCTATTGTCCTCAGCCCATTCTTTAATTTTAATTTCAATACAGGGTCTTGCCAAGTTGCTAAGTTGCCCAGGCTAGAATCGAATTTCTGATCCTCCTGCCTCAGTCTCCCAGAATGCTGACCTGCACCACTGAGCCCAGCATCCTCTCATTCTGGGGGACACATTTTGCAGCATCTGGCCAGAGAGGCCTTCCATGATTACACCCCACACACCAGCCCCTCTCCATGCACCACTGCATTTCTGTCCTTTATGTGTGTTTGTGTGTACCTGTGTTTTACTGGGAACGAAGCCCAGTACCTTCACACTGAAAAACATCCCCAGCCCTTTTGGGGGTTTTTTGTTTGTTTGTTGTTGTTTGGTTTTTGGGTTTTGGGATTTTTTTGGCTTTTGAGACAAGGTCTCTAAATTACTAAACTGCCCAGTGTGCAGTATGAGCTTTAATTTGTGATCCTCCTGTCTGAGCCTCCCAGGGTGCTGGGATTACAGGCCTGCACCATGGGGCCTGGCTGTACTCTTTATAGAGTGTTCATCTTTCTCTAGAGTTGCCTTGTTTGTCTGGTGGCTGATTTTGTCTCTCCTCCACAAGGAGAAGCACTGTAAGGATGTCATCTTGTCTGACTCTTCCATTTCCCTGCTGCATAATGTAATACACTTTTAAAGTTGCAGAGGGCTAGGGGTGTAGCTCAGTGGTAGAGCACTTGCCTTGCATGTGTAAGGCCTTGCATTTGATTCCCAGCACTGCAAAACAAATGAACAAAAATTGGTATCCAAAAAAGGAATGGCTGTTGGTACAGAAAAACCACTGTGTATCATTGAAGCCAAAGACATGATTGCTGAGGTCAAGTGAGAGCATTTAATGTTGCTCTCGACTTTGTGTACCTCCACAGAGTATATGCCTGCTCTAAAGAAAGAACAAACAAAAAAATCCAATCAACAAGACTTTATTAAGTATTCCAAAAGTATCATAAAATAACATCAAACTGTCTATTGAAGATGAACTATCAAAATTTTTTAGAGATTTTCTGCATCTTAAGGACTTCATGATTACTTACCTATGTCATGCTGGTAAATAGCTTCACAGCTTATGAAACACCTTTTCCCGAATGTGATCTCTTTTTCCTCAAATGTTATTTGAGGAACTCCCTTACCCTTAGAACTAAAATGATTAAGTTCCAGAATGATGAAGTCAAGAACTGTCTTGGCAGCTTATAACGAGAGCGGGACAACTTCTACTTGTTGGTGTGTCCACAGAATGGTGACCAACCTTCCATCATTTGTGTCCCATAGAAGACAGCAAAGGACTCTTTGCTTAGCCTGGGGAAAGCCAACAAATGACCACATTGTCAGGCTAGCCAATGCCTGATGGCCAAGCTTACCTTTCTTTCTGTTCCCGTTCCAGTGGGTGCTCAAGAAGACGCAAGGCTTGCCTACCCTCGGAGTTTTGATGTTAGCTCAATAAACACATCTCTATACAACTCAGTAATTCTCAATTCTAGCTGCAAATAAGAATCACCTGGAGAGCTTTTTAAAATCATGAAACCCAGGTACCACCTCCAGAGACTCAGATTCAATTATTCTTGAGTGGGGATGTAGCATTTTCAAAATTCTCCCTGGGTGATTCTAATGTGCAGCCAACATTAAGAATCATGGATACCCAGTCTAAGCCTGAGCAAAACACAAAGTAAAGTTATATAAATTTAAAATGTATGTATGATTTCATTTGTTCATACAGTAATAATTGTGAGTTTCAATAATTGCTAAATTGTCCAGGCTGGGCTTGAATTTGTGATCCTCCTGCCTCAGCCACCCGAAGTGCTAGGATTACAGGCCTGTACTGCTGGGCCTATATTATGGTTAGGATCTGAAGTGTCCCCCAAAAGTCTCATGTATCTTAATGTTATCAATTGTCTATGGAACCATGTGATGTTGGTGGATTGGGGTCTGGTCTGGAGGGGTGGATTGCAGTTAAGTTAGGATTAACAGTGTGTAGTGGCCACACCTGGATGCAGGAGGGACTGGTTACTGGGCGGAGACCTGAAAGGAAACATAAGCTGCACCTGCCTTCCTGGAGGACAGGAGACTAGTCTCAACTAGCCTCAGCTTGTCTTCCTGTTTGTCCGGGGAAGCTGCCTCCACCTCTCTCTCTGCCATGTACTTTGACTGTTGCCGGCCACCCCTGAATGGATTGTTACCTTCGAGACTGTGAGCTAAAATAAACCTTTCCTTTCCTAAGTTTGTGGGTGTCAGGTATTGAGTCACAGCAATGAAAAAGTAACTAAGATAGCCTAGCTTGTTTTAACTTTAATAGCTCACATTTATTAAGTCCTCTATCACCCTAAGGTAGTGACTGTTACATCCCTCATTCTACGAGGAAACAGGCCTGAGTCATACTGGGAATTTGTGATAGGACTGGAACCCAGATCTGACAGAACCCAAAACCAAGCTCTTACCATGCTTACTTAACCTCTGAAATGTCAGTGGCTTTTAAAAACTTTTTAAAAATAAGATCACGTTCAAAATAGTTGTTGTGTCAAGATAATACTTGATGGACACAATTTATGCCATGTACAGTTTGTCTTTGTCTTTGTGCACAGCTTTTAGGCGAGGCTCTTTAAGGGATTGGTGGGCCCCGGGACAGGGATCCATCCACATGCATCTCCTCCGTGATTCTTCTAACCAAGGATTCCACTGGCTTTAACCAGTGAGTTAAATTTTAAATAACCACACATAGGCTCGTGATACTTATGAAGGATGCATAAGCTTCTCTTTATTCATGTTATTCATCTTCCCTGCAAATGGAATCAAGATTTAGTCCTTAAAATCAGTCAGCAGTGAGTGTTCATGATTCTTTCCTCTCTGATATAATCAAAGATGTGAACATAAAAACAAACGCCTCCCGCCCCTTTCATGCTTATATGTTTATTGATAACAACAGGGAAAGACAGCTTATGGAGGGAAAAAAAGGACTATGACAACCAGGCAAAATTAGATACAAAAAATACATCACTTAAAAAGGAGAGGGGAGGGCTAGAGGAATAGCACAGCAGTTAGAGTGCCTGCCTAGCAAGCAAAAGCCCCAGAGTCGCCTAGTCCTACTCAAGGAATGGAGTAAAGCCGGTGTGCTGAGGGGTAGTAAATGAGGACAAAAGTATCGGTGGACAAATACAGAGAGTAAGCAGGATAGGCTGGATGTGGTGGTGCACACCTGTAATCTCAGCACTTGGGAGGCTGATGCAGGAGGATTGCCTTACATTCAAAGCCAGCCTGGGCTACAGACTGAAACCCTGCCTCAGAATAAATGTGAGCCGGTAGGACGCAGCTCAGAGAGAAGGCCCTGTGTTCATTCTCCAGTACAAACAAAAAGGTTGTAGCAGTATTGCTTGAGCTAAATCTAAGTCCAGCCTATTCAACACAAGGAAACCTTGTCTCAAAAATATACATATATATGTATATATATTTAAATATACATACTCAAGGAACACTAATGAATGCCTGTCATCATTCATTCATTTTTTTTTGTATATTCAGAAACACCTTTGGAACCAGTGTAGTGGTGTGGGTCTATAGTTCCAGCTATTCATCGGGCTAAAATAGACAGAGGATCACTAGATCCCAGGAGTTTGAGAACAGCTTAAGGAACATGGGGAATGCCAGACAGTGGGCCAGGTATTGGCAGATCACACGAGCAAATGATACTCTTCCCCTCAAAAAGCGTAATAGATAGCTCAGTAGGCCAGTTATGAAGGTACAGTCTGGGCTGCATAGCAAGTTCAAGTCCAATCCCTGGATTGCAGAATATGATAAGTAAAAAAAATCTCAGGAAAATAAGAACTTATTTTGAAATTCATCCTAAGGGAAACGAGAACTGCTAAGTAATACTTGTTGATAGTATTGGTGATTGAACACAGACACAGGGCCTTCTCTCTGAGCTAGATCCTTCCTCCCTTTTGATTGCTCACTTGAAACAAAGTGTCACTAAGTTGCTAAATTGCCCCTATTAGGCTCTAATTTACGATTCTTCTGCATCAGCTTCCCCAAGTGGGGGGATTATAGGCCTGTGCCACTGGGCCTGCCTCAAACAATTTTAAACAGGAGAGTGACCTGAGCAGTTGGAGTATTAGAAACTGCTTTGGCCACAGGCAGAAGGCTGGCTGTACCGCTCAGAGCCCCTGCAACATGCCTGCTAAATGTACACGTAATACTTTTAGTGAAATTCCTTTTGGGATTTTCTGTGCTAAGCAAGGATCAGTGTAGCAAATGACAGTAGCCACTTCATTAATGCTTGTCTCCAGTGGAGCAGGAGTCATGAATTCAGAAGGCATCTGCTTTGGTTCTTCAGGGAGAAGGGAAAAGAAAAAGGAAGAGGAGGGAAAGGAGGAGGAGGAGGAGGCATTCGCTTCTTGACCACCCAGCTCCTCCAGCCTCATCTGCCTGTGGATCTTAGCCTGTGCACAGTGCAAGATCTCTTTCAATACCTTATTCCTTCTCATTAACATTCTTAAGGTGAGTCTGTGGCACTCTACGCCGCCACTCACCAGTGGCTCTCATTTGCCTACAACAGTTCTGTCTTCACCTTCAACTTCCAACCGAATGGCTGGCCCTCTGGACTAAAGACCTTTTTAGCTGGTAGTGTGCAACATCTTTAAATTCCCTTTTCTCCAGGAGGCCTAAGGCTCAAAAGAGGGGGAAAGGGTAGCCTGCATCTCCACTGAGAGCTAAGTTTGAGAGACCTTGATGAGATTTCTAAACTAAAATGTGGTATAGCCTCAGATAGCTTCCCATTGTTATAAGATAAATTTAAACAATTTCCTTACTCTACAGCACCCTTTGGGATCTCCTCCTTTCTACCAGCTGACCCCTAATCTCTAGGGATCTTTCTTCCCCTAGGCCTTCCTGTAGCAGTACTTTCTTAACATAGCAATTTAGAGAAAACTTGTCTCAAATAAACAATAAAAATGGAGTGGGTATGTAGCTCAAAGTAAATGCCCTAGGTTCAGTCCTCAGTATTGCAAAATTAAAAAATGAATTAAGTTTAAAAATAAATCTTAATTTTTTTAAAAAATTCAGATTTAAATTCAGATGTCACCTCAAAATGCTCTTCCTGACTACTCAATCTAAGATATCTGAATTGTCACTTTCTATCCCATTACGCTATTATATTTTCTTCACGGTATTATTTAAAATTTATTTAAAATTATTTGTCTCCTTGCTTATTGCTGTTATTCTCTCTCTAGGATGTGGCCTGATAGCAAGGAGCTTGTCCACCTTTTGAACAGTTATGTTCCAGAACCAAGAACAACGACTGGCACGTAGTAAGGTGGGGAGTGAATGAGTGAGTAAATGCTTGTGGCCTGTGCTTCCAGCTCATTCCATTTCATTCTGCACTTACTGTGTGAGCTCCAATGAGACAGAGGCCCATGGAGGTCTTTAGATCTGCCCTGCTGTAGGAGACTCCTAATGCCTCCAGCCTGGACTGTCCTTCCTTGTCTCCTAGCACAGAGTCTTCCTGCCTCAACACCTATTCTCTCTTTTCTTCCAGATA
Source organism: Ctenodactylus gundi (assembly GCA_004027205.1). Taxonomy (NCBI): domain Eukaryota; kingdom Metazoa; phylum Chordata; class Mammalia; order Rodentia; family Ctenodactylidae; genus Ctenodactylus; species Ctenodactylus gundi. Next base: position 91,586 of record PVKB01002899.1, read on the forward strand.
GTAAGTCATCCCAGATATTCAGGCTTGGTTTCTCCTTTCTTTCTTTTTCCCTCTTCCTTCTCCCCTGCCCCCTGCCTTTTTTTTTGTAGTCCAGGCTAGTCTTGAACTTGCTCTGCAGCCCAAGCTGGCCTCAAACTCAAGGTAATCCTCCTGCCGTGGCCTCCCAAGTGCTGGAATTACAGGCACATCTACCTGACACCCACCCCAACTGTCTGTAAGCTCCTAAAGGAGGACTTCCACTTACTTCTTCATCCCTAGCATGCAGCCCAATAACCAGCACCTTTCTAATGTTTATTGATTGACAATACAGGAAAAGAAACACAGATTTGGAAACTGTGGTCATTTTTATTGCAGAAGGGCTTGTTGTAAATGTAAACCTCCAGCAGAGAGGCAGTCCTTTCCTATGGGCCACACTAGGAAAATATACTATATTAAGTTCTGTTAACTGAGGGGGGAAAAAGGTAGATGTGGCCCAAAGTTCCTGCTTCTCACATCCATGGACTCCAAAGTGGAGAGTGCAGTTCATTATATGGATTTAAAAGCCTTCTCATTATCAACTCTGGCAGGATCAACCAAAGAGGCCCAGAGACACGCCCACTCAAGTTTGCACAGTGATTCCTACGCCGTTATCTCATCCTCAGTCCTTAATCACTGGGGGAGAGGGGAAGGAAAGTGGTTTCATTTTGTCCATGAATGCCCCAGAGGTCTGACAGCCTGGCCACGGAAGCGCCAGCAGGAGCAAGCTGCAGGCTGTGCCTTTGCTCTGCTATCTGGGAGCCCTTGGACAGGTCACCCAGGCTTTCAGTTGCTAAGCTCCTAGAAGTCTCTGTAATTATTGTTGTCTAACATACAGAGCAGCAGAATGTATAATTAGTTGCTTTTAATAAAACCATTTTTGAAAATGCTGATGAAGCTGAAGGTGACAGCAATTTTGATAATGATGATGAGGAAGATGCCATTCTTGAAGATGAGACCAGGAAGGAAACCTTATCTCACAATGGAGCCAGAGCTAGTATTACAGGAAAATGATGGATCAGGACGTAGCATTGCCTAACAGCTGAGCAGAACCCTTGAGTGCGATCATCTGTCACCTCTTACTGGTTGTGTGGCCTTACCAAGCTTCAGGTTTCCTGTCTGTAAGTGAAGAAATTATTCCCTGAATCATAGGGATATTGCGGGGCTCTTCCCTAAAACATTATCGTAGTTCCTGTTTCACAGTAAATGCTCATCGTGATACTAAGCAAATTCTTACATGCAGCATAATTTAGAATGGCAGTGTTCTAAATATTTCACAAATATTATATTCCTAATAACCCTGTAAGATAGATAATACTAGCATCATCTCTCCTGTGTTAAATATAACTAAAGAGGCTGGAGGAACAGCACAGCGCTTAAAGATAACTGAGGTACAGAAAGGCTGAATAAATTCACCATGCTCACAGACAGACAGTACCAGAGCTGGATGCTGAGCCCGGGCAGTCTTTAGTCTGGACCCCCGCTCCTAAACCACTCCATGGCATAGCTGTCACTGCTGTGCGGTCCACTGATCAGACTTTTCTTTGAAGAACCTTTGTGGAGAGCAGAGCTGACTGACTTTGGGATCAGTCACCCCAAGGCCACTGTTCCTCTGAGCCCCCACGCCAACAACTGAGCACAGCAGAAGTGGAAGAGTCAGACTGTCGTGTCCAACACATGTTGCCTCTGATGGGCGACTGAGGAGAACATACATAATATAAAGCCAGCTACTTTACCACCTTTCAGTGGCAGTAAGTGCATTCACATAGTTGTGCAACTGTCACTAGCAACTAACACCAGAATTTTTTCTTCCCAAACTGAAAGTTCATACCCATGAAGTAATTAATATAAGTAATATTTCCCTCATTGTCTGTTCCCATCTGCTCTGGTCACTATCATCCCACGTTCTCTCCAGGACGGGTGACCCCAGGTTCCTGACAGCAGTGGAAACCAGACTCACCCTTTTGTAACTGGTTCACTCCCCTCGGCATAATGCCTTCAGGGTTTGTTCATGTTGCAACATGTCTCAAAATTTCCTTCCCTGTTCTTTTCTAAAGACATTTTATATATGCCTTTTTTTTGAGACAGGGTATCACTGTATAGCCCAGGCTGACCTTGGACTCATGGCAATCCTCCTACCTCAGCCTCCCGAGTGCTAGGATTTATAGGCATGTGCCACCTCATCCGGCTTATGTGGTGCTTGGGAAGCAAACTGAGGGCCTTGCCCTTGCTAGGCAAGTGCTTTAACAACTATGCCATTACTCCACCCCTGCCTTCCCTATTCCAAGGAAGAATCATGTTCTGTGGTATGTGTAGAGCACCTTTTGTTTATCTGACAGGCTCAAAAACTCTGTCAGCCTGGCTCAGATATACACCCACTCCTCAGTATGAAGTTTTTCCTACCAATCCTCCATTTCTTCCATCTGTTTTTCTAGATTGTTAAACCTGTGTGATAGTCACAAGGCTCTAGCCACTTTTCTCCTACTCCTTCCCTATGTCCTTCATATATGACACCACAAATAATATCTTGCAAGCTCTATCTCATCTCGCTGTTTGTTTCTCAGAAAATCATACTGACAAAACAGCCTCTTAATAGGCATTATTTATCTTTTTTCTTTCTTTTCTATGGTACTGGGGATCAAGCCCAGGGCCTTCATTTTGAGCTATATTCCCAGCCCATTTTTATTTTTGATTTTGGGATAGGGTCTTGCTAAGTTACAGAGTTGCCCAGACTGGTCTCAAACTTGCAGTTTTCCTGCCTCAGCCGTCCAGAGTTCAGAGGTTGTAGGCATGGGCCACTGGCTCCAGTTTATCAGTATATCTTGGAAAGAAGAGGAGGTATTCAAGACAAATTTATAAAAACAATTTAGGACAAACATCTTTAGATATAAACATATATAGACTTTTTTTTACAGATATTTTACTGCACATATAGAAGAATTAGAAAGTAAAAAAATGAAAATTAAGCCAGGCCCAGTGGCACAGGCCTGAAATCCCAGCTCTCTGAGAGGATGAGGCAGGAGAATCCCAAGTTCACGCCCAGCCTGAGCAATTTAGTGACGGAGCAAGACCCTGTCTCAAAATCAAAGCTAAAAATGAGTTGAGGACATAGCTCAGTGTGAAGACTCTGGGCTTGATCCCCCGTATCACAAACAAAAGAAAGAATAAAATTAAAATCACCCTGCTCTTCGATTACTCTGGGTACTTTGTTGTTTGTTTTGCAGTATTGGGGATCAAACTCAGAGCCCCTCCACTGACCTAAATCCTCAACCTGTTTTTTATTTTTGTTCTGAGACAAGCTCTTGCTAAATTGCCTAATTATCCAGGCGGGGTTTGAACTTGCAGTGCTCCTGTGTCAGCCTCCCAGAGAGCTGGGGTTACAGGCCGGCATCACCAGGCTTGGCTCCTGGTCAGTTTTCAGCCACCACTGTTTTCATTTTGAGGTGTATCTGTCTAGATACACATGTCTAAATATGCAGAATCACATTCTTTTTCAGGAAACCAGTTCTTCCCATAAGATTAATTGGAAGGAGTTGATTGACTCTGTTGAACTGAAATCCATTCCATATACTGACTTAATTTAAGAGCATGTTCTTTCATACATTTATTTAAAAAAAAATATTGAGAGCATGGGAATACAAAGCAGACACAGCTCTTGCCAGTGGGAAGTGTACAGTCTAGTGGAGACTGTGCTCATTTGCAGAGGGTGCTGCCCAGTATAACCTGGGTAAGCAAGGAGTTGACTAGGCAACAGAGAGAAAATTATGCAAAAAATTGTTGGGCTGGAAGCTGGGGGCCATGTATAATCAGTTCAGTTTCCAATGGAACAGATGACTGATGACTTTCCACAACCACCAAACAGGATTAATAACTGAGTCTCCCCGCCATTCCCCACCAGGTGTTTGTGTGTGTGTGTGTGGATAGCTGCCACTCAAACTGAGCCAGGGATAAGACCTTAACCATTCAAAAGCTCTGGGCAAAGGCTGTCAGTGGAGAAAATAGATACCCAAGCACCCATCAAAAGAGAGGAGCTAATTGGTCTATAACTGTGGACTGGAAATATTGGTTAAGAATTAAGATCTCAGCCAGGACTAGTGGCATAAGCCTGTAATCTCAGCACTGTGGGTGGCTGAGGCTGGGGGATCACAAATTTCAACCTGGCCTGGGCAATTCAGCAACTTACTAAGACCATGTCTCAAAATTAAAATCAAGTGGACTGGATATGTAGCTCAGTACAAAGTCGCCTAAAAAGGAAAAATAGAATCAAGATCTCTGGGGGCAAGGATGCCAGCATTGTGACCTCTCTAGATGTCTAAGATATAGCAGTGTAGCAAGAAGACGCTCAGGAGGGTGTAACCCAGTGGCAGAGTGCTTTCCTAAAAGGAAGAGGCCCTGGATTCAGTCTTCATTGTGGCAACAATGAGAGAACCCTCACTTGTGACTGGTATTCCTATCTTCATTTGTTCTTAGCTTAAAGAGTCCTTGGACAACAGGAAGGCACCCTGCACAATTCCACTATCATTCCCAGCCATCTCTTCTTAGGAGTGTAGTTGGTTCAACATGAAGTCTGGAGTATAGGGTCTTGGAAGTGATACAGAAAAAAAAAAAAAAGAAAAGAAATATCAGCCTTTCTTTGGGTCAATCTCATTTATCCTGAGCAGCACTTCCCATCAAAAATTGTTTTCTTTTATTCTTTTTTGTTTGTCTGTTTTTGAGATAAGGTCTTGCTTTGTAACCCAGGCTGATCCTGAATTCACTATGTTGCCCAGGCTGGCCTAAAACTCACAGCAGTCCTCCAGTCTCAGCCTCCAAAAGTGCTGGGATACAAGTATGCTCTACCAGAGCTAGTTTATGTGGTGCTGAGGAATTGAACCCAGGGCCTTGTGCTTGCTAGGCAAGGGCTTTAACTGCTGAACTACACCACTATCATAGTTTTCAAGAAAAAGTTGTAAGTCATCAGAAGGTAAGTGTTTCAAATATTGCTTTGATGTTAATATTTTTGGTAGGGCTGGAAACAGAACTCAGGGCGTTTTACATATGAAGCAAATGCTCTGCCGCTGAGCTGCACCTTTAGCCCCCTCTTCTTTTTTTTTGATTGGCAGAAATCAACATCTTATTTTCTGAATCCTGTATTCTTGTCGGCCAAGTTCTATTTTAGCAGATGGGTTTAAATAAAGTCACTCAATGAGATAATAACAAAAGGGCTTTAAGTGTGCTGACAGGTACCAACCAACATCTCATTAAATGTGACTGTCTTTACAGTGTAACTTTTTTTTCCCCCCAGAGGTAGACAACCACGATGTGGTATTTTTAGGTATGTATGTGAGGCAGACACCCACATATGCCACCACATCCCTCCTAACAGTAAAGACAGCTCTTATCTTCTCTGGCTGGGAGGGGCTGGGGCTGCGATGACCTGACCTCTTCCTCAGTGACACCTTCCATGATGATTAGCAAGCCCTCCACTCTCACCTCTAAATTCAGTGGTTGGCAAAGCAGCTGACAGCAAGAACCACAGGGAATTAAGGCTCGTGGGTGGTCAGTGAGGCCCTGGAACCCAGATGGACGGGAACACAGTTAGCCCATAAGCCAGGTGACCACAAGCCCGGCCAGTACTACCTAGGGATCTGCATATCCTGCCCATGGGAGAAATGTTTCCATTTCCCTTAGAGACACGCCTGCCTGGGGGTCGTCACTAGGTGGGTGGACACCCACTGGTCTTCACAGCCAATTTGGCAGTCAGGATAAAAATATAACACCAGCCGCATCATTTTCCAAAATTAAGGGTGATGCTATAGCAAATGTATGCAGATGTATACAGACACAGATGGGAACAAGTGTATTTAATTGTAAATGAGTCAGAACGGAGCAAATGAGATTTCCCTTATATTTGGGTTCCAAAAATTACAGAGAAAATGTGCCTGAGGCAGAAACAAACTAAAAAAAAAAAAGAGCGATGGTAGGTTGTGGAGGCAGGAACCTTAAGGGAGAGAACCTTTAACATCTAGAAGGCTGAGATGGCGCTGGTCTCCTCTGGGGATTATAAAAATGTCCTGGCTCCAAGGAATCTGATCCCAATGGTCCAAAAGTGGCTGAATCACTAATGGAATGGACAAAGGCACAAATGAGCAGGAATTAAGGCGCTGTCGCCACCCTTAATACCAGAGAAAGTAGGGCTGTAATGGGACAGTCCCTGAGGAGAGAGCCAAAGCCAGCTTTTGTGTCCTCAGAGAAACAAGCTGAAGCAGAGAGAAAGAAAACAAAAAATCACTGTCCAGCTCCACATGGGCAGAGGGGGAATCAGACAAATGACAGAATTGGGGGTTGGGTGTGTAGCTCAGTGGTGAAAGTGCTTGCCTAGCAAGCACAAGGCCCTGTGTTTGCCAGCCTAGTACCATAAAAACTGGGTGTAGTGATACATGCCTGTAATCCCAGCACTAGGGAGACTGAGGCAGGAGGATTGCTGTGTTTGAGGCCAGCCTGGGCTACATGGTGAGTTCTGGACTGCAGTGGACAATAGACTGAAACCCTGTCCAAAAAAAAAAAAAAAGAATTTGACTTTGTTCTTGAGGACCACCATTCCTCCTTAATTTAAAAAAATTTTTATTTCTACTTTTGTGATTCTGGGGATTAAGCCTTGGACGTGCACACTGCACTGTATCCCCAGCTCATTTTTGTTTTTGATTTTGAGACAAGGTCTGGCTAAGTCACTAAGTTGCCTAGGTTGGACTTGAACTTGTGATCCTTCTGCCTCAGCCTCCCAGAGTGGTGGGATTATAGGCCTGTGCCATCAAGCCTGGCTGCATCATTTCTCCTTAACTGCTTCAAGGGCGGCACCTCATAGAGCGCCAGGCTCTTGGTAGACATTCAGTAAGTACTAGGAGCAGGAAAGGAAAGGAAGGATGGAAAGAAGAAAACACCATTCTGCAAAATCCCCTTTCATTCCGTGGAATGCAGAACTACAGAGGCAATGACAGACTGCCCAAGTAAAATAGGAATGCCCTCCCTCAGGTTTATGGGGTTGAGGAAGCAGGTGTGCCAGATGTACCCTGCCAGCCTCCTTGCCTGTAAGTTCATGCCCTCCAGGGCAGCAGTCTGGAAGTCACATCTACCTACCACTTTTGCCTGTGCAGTTGCAACCTGTTCCTCAGAGAACAAAACACCATTGGTTTTATCACAGTGAAAGGATCAGCAGTCTCCAGGGACAGCAACCCAACATGCCAATCAGGAAGCTTTCTGATCTAGGCCGCCTCAGGCCTTAACACAGGGTCTGGCACCTCAGGAGCATTTATTTAATAACAGATATTTGAATGAACGCATGTGCAGATAAACACGACACTCAACACTCAAAAAAAAAAAAAATGATCTCACTCTGTGGTTGAGGCCTTTACCTCTCCCCCCTGGGCTCTTTCCTTCCTCTGTGTGCTGATGACTCCTCCTCCCAACCCTGAAGAGCCCCTGGCTGGTGGATTCCAGGAAGCCACAAAGCACAAACAAAGACTACTCTTGGGGAAAAGGGCAAGGAGCCTTCCTCCCCAGCCAACAGTACTTCAGCTGATCACATGTGTAGCTCTGGCCTCATCTCTCCAGAAAGCCCAGAAGGCTGAATTGGCCTTGCAGACATCTGAACCCAAGGCCACACCCCATCCTGACATCTTCCCCCTATATTTTAGCCTCCAGAAATTGGATATTTTATACCTGATGTTCTGTAGGTGACTCGGGGTAGGAAAGGCTCCAACTGCTCTGAGTGCCACACACCTGGGACAGCACATGCCCTAACTGAAAGTCCTCTGAGCAGTCCCCTGAAGTCCCCTACACTGCCAGTTGACAGTGAATATTGACATGTTTGCAGTGGCATGGGTCACAGTCTGTAACACACACCAATCTTGGTAATTAATTAGAAGGCAGATTTTGGTAAAATGGAGAAAAGAGAGAGGAAGACTCTAAGAGTATAATAAACCCTAGACGTTACCATATGAGGGAAATTCATCTATGGAAGCGTAAGTCCGAGGCTGTGATCTGGACAAGCAGCAGTTCTCTTTCATTTCCTCCAAACTGTGCTAGGGCTGACTCCAGTGCTTGTGTTTGCTGAGAGCAGTCTTTGTTTGGGTTCCCATGAAACAGACCTTAGTTTGTTTTGGAAAGTGATTCCAAAAAAGAAAATGAGTGAATGAAAAAGGGGAAAAAAAGGGTGGGTTTTTAAGTTACCACATAGAAAATGAGCCCAGTTCTTGTGTGAAATTTTGGAAGATAATATGGAACGATATCAGGGTTATCCTAAGGAAGGAGGGAGGAAGCTGGGTACTTCCCACCCACATGCTTCTGCTATTGGTGGAAAGCTGCTCCAGACCTGAGCCATTAACTGTGGGTCATGGCCTCCTTTCCCTATGCAAAGGCCAGGTTAAGGTCCCAGTTCCTGGCACAACTCTAGTTTGAGTGAGCATTGTCTGGGGGTACAGGTGAAGACTGGGAGGATTTGAACAAAGAACATGGGCTACAATGCCTGAACCTTTCAATCAATACCCTGACCCAGTTTGGAGGGTGTCTATTCTTTCCGATGTCTCCCCTTTTTCCTCATCACTCATAGTAGAATTAAGGCAACACGAAGCGTCCTCACCCTCCCTCACTTGTTCTGTTACTGTGATGTGCCTCTCTCTGCCACCTGAAGATATCTCTGAATAGCCATTTGTTCTGGACATGGGATGTTTTCCTTCCATCTGAGTTATGTATACACACACATACTCATGCTTCCTCCAAGACTTTGTTCCATTATCAGTTACACTGTGAATAACAGCAGGGTTCCAGGCAGAGGAAACAGGAAAAACTAGCACAAAAACAAAGACTGTGTGTTCCTCCACCTAGTGCCTTCCTGTCACCCTGATTCAGACATGATCAGGCGCATTCAGGGCTGTATGGCTGTAGACTTGTCAGTCTGATTCAAATCACAAACTTCTGAGTCTGGAACCAGGCATGGGCCAAGTATTAGAACAGAAGTGTATTAAAAAAGGCACGTTCTCATGGAGATTACACTCCATCCAGTTGCCCTTTTCAGAAGAAGAAAGCATTCAGGAGCCCAGAGTCACCAGCCTTCCTAGACTCCCTGTCTATTGTGTCCAGCCTCCCATAATCCCTGCCTCCTATTACTCACATCTGGTATGGTTCCTTCCCACACGGTGCCAGAGTTGGTCTACGTGACTAGAGAACAAAGCAATAGAGCAGACGTGATGGCATGCCACTTCTGAGATTAGATTTTAAAAGACAGTGCAGTTGGGAGTCTAGCTAGTGGTAGTATACTTGCCTTGCATGCAAAAGCTCATGGGCTTGATTTCTGGCATTGTAAAATAAAATAAAAAGATACCTCTCTCTCTCTCTCTTTCTCTCTCTCTCTCTCTCTCTCTCTCTCTCTCACACACACACACACACACACACACACACACACCTCTACAGAAACAGACTTTCAGTAAACCAGGCCAGGCAATGACTCATCTCCAAGGTGGATTCTCCAGGCCCAGTCAAGCCAGCAGGTGCCTGTAACCCCAGGCAATACAACCTTAGGAAAGATCGAGAATAACACTACCTTGCTAAGCTGCTCCCCAATTTGACCCTCATAAACTTTTATGATTTGGATGTGGAACGTCCCCTGAAAGTGTTACACATTTGGAAGGTACTGGAGTCAACTGGAATAAGTGGATTTATCCACCAGTTGTTTCATGGGGTGGCCTCCAAGGGCTTGCTCCTGTGCCTGGCTCGGGCCTGTTCTTTTCTCTCCTTCCAGGTGTGTCTCCACCAGGCCCTTCCATCATTGGCAGCAGACCACACATGGACTGACTGAGACTTCTGAACTTGAGCTAACTTTACTCTCTTCAGCTGTGGGTGTCAGTTATTGTGTCCCAACAACAACAAAGTGACTAAAACAGAAATTGTGAGACAGTAAGAGCTTATTTTTAAGCTGCTAAATTATCAGTTGTTATGCAGTAATAGGTAATTAATGGATAAAGTCTACCACTTTTCACCTATAATTTCCCTTTAATACCCAGGTCTGGGTGTTCACACTTCCCCTCCCCCCTTTTTTTTTTCTTGATTGTCCAGGCTGGTCCTGAACTCGTTATGTATCCTAGGCTTGTCCTGAACTCACTATGTAGGTCAGGCAGGCTTCAAGTAATCTCTGTGCTATTCCTCCAGCCCCTCACCAGTATCTCTTGATAGGCTCAACAGCATTACAATATGGTTCTGAAGCAGCTTTCAAAGCTCAATATTGGCTTAAACACTGTGCGTGTGCTATTCTTTTCCTTGGTATTTTTCCCTCTCAATTTATGTTCCCTTATACAATTCAAAAGAAAAAGAAGTAATAACTTCCTGATTTCATTTATACTTGCCCTTCCCTGTGCCTGTTTAATTACTGGTACTAGGAATCAAGCCCAAAGCCTTCACACTGAGCTATATACTCAAACTTAAAAAAAAAAAAACTATTTTTATTTTTCATTTTGAGGCAGGTTAGGCTTGAACTTGGAATCTTCATGTCTCAGCCTCCCAGACTGTTGAGATCACAGGCCTGTACCACTGAGCCAGCTTGCCTTGTGGCTTTATAAGAGTAATTTCATTTGATGTGAGTTTTTCTCTGAGTTCCTTAAAGCTACTATTCTCTCCATGAAAAAAGTGGCTTGCTTGCCAAGAATGAATGGAACTGAGGCCTCCAAAGGCTGGATTTGGATTTTAAATCTGGAGTCTGTGTTCTCTGAGTAGGCTCCAAACTTGGCAGTGTCTTTACCTCTCTGATTCAGCCTCTCTGCCTCGTTGGATTGAATGCTTCCCAGAGAGAACGTCTCTAGAAGGTATGCTGAAATGTCCACACCCAGACCGATCATCTCAATGCTATAGGCACAGAGTTGTACGTGCTTAGAAATGAATCGTAAGACTAGACTCTCAGTGCAGGGCCCAGGCCTTGAATTTCCTTTCCTTTCCTTTCCTTTCCTTTCCTTTCCTTTCCTTTCCTTTCTTCCTTTCTTTCTTCCTTCCTTTCTTTTTCTTTCTTTCTTTCCTTCTCTTTCTTTTTTCCTTTCTAAATTTCTATCCTGAGAAGCAGCTCTGACAATTTCCAAGGAAAATGTTATGATTTGGGTTTGGAAGGTCCCCAGAGCCTCATGTGTTTGGAAGGTGATTCAGTCATGAGATTAATCCATTGATTTCCTGTGTTGTGAAGAGGTAACTGGAAGAGTGGGTCCCTGAGGCATGACCTGGAAGGAAGGGCGAATTACTGGGACATGACCTAGAAGCATATACACTATCTCTGCCCTTCCCCTCTTAGCTTCCCATTGAACAGGAAGTTGGAAAGCTTCTACAAGCAGCTTTTTTCCCACTACACCCTCTACCATTGGTGGCCACCCATGAATGGACTGAGCCCTCCTGAAACTGTGAGCATTTTGTAAAATAAATCTTTTCTCTCTTAAGTTGTGTGTGTTGGGTATTATGTTCATTTAGCAATGGAAGAGTAACTAAGATGGGACATTAAACTACTGACCTGTCCCAAGGCACCACTCAAAAACTTGGCATTGAGGGACCATTTCTCATGACTGTGTGATAGTCCAGAATAGGAGATAAGAGGAGAAAATGAGAGTTTTAGTTATTTTAGGAAACAGTGGTTACATTCCTCTCCTTCAGAGTAAGTATAAATTGTTCTGAGAAGCCTGAAGGATTTGGGAGGATAGAGAACATTATAAAGCCCCACCTATGTGCACAAATATTTCTTCATAAATTCTTCATACAGACAGCCTTCACTGCATTCTTATCTGGCTTATGGCTGAGCTTCCACCAGAATCACCCACCAAACTTGCTTGCAGCATTTTAGGGCCTTCTTAGTCCAGAATCCCAAATCTTTCCAAACTACTTCCACAAACGAATTCCCAAGGTTTCTGAACCACTTGGTCAGGTATAGTCACAGCAACAACCCCACTTTTCTGGTACCAGTTTTCTCTGTCAGTCACAAAATACCTGCTATCTACAACTTAAAGGAAGAGAGGCTAATTTTTGGTTCATGGTTTGAGAATATTCAGCCCACAGTCACCTTTTCTAACCAGGCCCTACCTCCTAAAAGCACATCAAACTGTGAATTAATCCACTGAGATAGCACTCCCCATTGTCTAAGTTACTTTTTTGTCACTGTTACTCGATACCCAACATCCACAACATAGGCAGGAAAGATTTATTTTAGCTCAGAGTTTCAGAAGGCCACAGTTTATTTATTCACAGGCGGGAGGCTAGAAAATAATGGAAGCACATGGCAGGGTGAGAGCAGGGGCAGGGACAGGGCCAGAGCTTCAGCAGCAAAGATCCTCACCACATGATGGTACAGAGAGAGTGGGAGGAAAAGCGGAGCCAGCACATGCCCCTCCCTGGGCCACACAAGCACTCGCCCCTTCCAACCAGGCCCCACCTCCCACTCTACACGGTATCCATAGGAACATAAGGATTTTGGGGGACACTCCAGATCCAAACCACCACCCCCATGATCTAATCACTTTCCTCTGACACAAGAGTTTTAGGGGACATTGTAGATAGACCTGACACTTAACTCAAGCCATCCCCACTTTGCCTTGTCCAATGCCTTGTCCAAATTACAGACCCATAGAATCTGTGAGTATAACAAATCAATGATTTTATGCTACTAAGTTTCAGATTGTTACACAGGAATAAATAGTATTATTACCTCTATACAGATGTGGAAACTGAAGCTTGGAGAAATTTTTCAAGTTTCCTTAAAATTTAAGAATAATAGGGGCTGCAGGAATGGCACAGTGGTTAAAGCACTTGCCTACCAAGCTGAAGGCCCTGAGTTCAATTCCCTAGCACCATATAAGCCAGGTGTGGTGATACTGCTCTCATCGCAGCATTCTGAAGGCTGAGGCAGGAGGATTGCCATGAGTCCAAGGTCACCCTGAGCTACATAGTGAGTTCAGGACCAGCCTGGGATCTAGAACAACACCCTGTCTCAAAGCAAGCAAACAATCAAACAAAAAAGTAAGAGTACTAAAGTCAGTAAGTAATAAGATGATTTGAACTCAAGTTTGTTTGAATATGAAGCCCATCATCACAATCAAGAATGAGGTGGATATACAAAATGGAATACT